>VWZX01005617.1:0-19354 GCA_013399015.1 Galbula dea
TTGCCCAGGCTTTGTGCATTGGTGTACATGCACTTAAATGGGCAATATTGTTATACCCCTTCCCCTTCACATCTAGTTTAAAGCCCTATCAATTAGCCCTGCAATCCCCTGTGAAAAGACCCTCATTCCCTTTGAGAAAGGTGACTTCTATTTGGTGTCCATAATCCTGGTGCTGTGTAGGCCATCCCATTGTCAAAAAATCCAAATTTGTGACGGTGCCACCAGCCACGGAGCCATGTGTTAATGGACTGAATGTGGTTGGTCTGTCCTGGATCACTGCCTGCAACTGGAAGAACAGACGAAAAAATAACTTGTGCCCCAGAATCCTTCACCACTTGCCCCAAAGCCCTAAAGTCTCTTTTTATTGTTCTAGGACTACCATGTGTTACTTCCTCTCCTCCCACATGAAAGATCAGCAGTGGATAGTAGTCCGAGGATTGCACTGGGTTAGAGAGTTTTGTAGTGATATCCCTAACCCTGGCTCCAGGGAGGCAGCATACCTCCCTGTGAGAAGGGTCTGGTCGATATATTGGCCCCTCTGTTCCCTTCCAAAAGGAGTCACCTATGACCATAACCTTTCTGTTTTCATTTGTGGCAGATGTTGTAATAGTAGAATGCTTTTTTGAGCGTGTATGTACCTCTGATGTAGAAGCATGCTTTCTTGAGCATGAACGTGCCTCTGATTCAGGCTGTCTATCCTCCATATCATCACTAGAGAGACCTTCCTCAACCAGAGACTCAAACCTGTTCTTTAGTGGCACCTGGGAAGATGAGGTAAACATGGAAGGTGGTTTTTTGTTACCTCTACCACGGACTGTCTTCCATTCGTCTCTCACATCAGGATTACTACATCTGGGTAGATAATGGGAAACAGAGGCCTTCTGATTATGAACATTAACAGACGGCTGCTCCCTTTTCAGATTCAGGGAGGGCAGCCTCCGACTCCACCAGTCAATCTCCTCCTCAGCCTCCCTGATTCTCCGAAGCATCTCCACTTCATCACGTAACTGTGCCACTTGGATGAGCAGATCATCAACCTGCTCACACCGTGCACAGCCCCCTGCTACTAGGGAGAGGTTGAGACACTCCCTGAAGCCTGTAGCTTGCAGCATCACATCCTTCTGGGGGAGCTCTGTCTGACTTCCCACCTCCATTTTGACTGGCTTCAGGAGCAGAGCCTTCTTCTGCCAGGTGAAGACCATTACACCTGTAAGTGCTAACTAGAGATAAATATATATACACAAACGTTTTTTGGTAGGTTTTCTTCATTGTTGTTTTTGTTTTGTTTGTTTGTGGTGTTTTTTTTTTTTATACTGCTGCACACTGCTCACGAAAGGCTATCTTTCTTTCCTCAGCGAAATGGAGCCACTTCCAGAATCTCCGCATTTAAATCTGCCGCGGGTCCCTGGGAACGTCCTAGTCGTGTATCGTGAGAATTGCAGATCCTGCTGGTCCCTTCTGAGCAGAGCTCTCTCATGCTGTAGAAACCCCCGCCAGCCTAAAAAGAAAAGTTAAGGGAGAGAAAAACTCCCTGGAGTTAGTAGATGAGTACTTAATGGAAGCAAAGACCTCTGAGCAAGAAGATTGATTTTTCCTTTAAATAAACACCCCAACTCATTTCAGTGTCTTCTGGGAAAAAAAAAAAAAATTAAACATAAAGCAGACTAGGAAAATGTTGGAGTACTGTAAAGGGAACTGATGAGTGGCAGCTATAAGGAGTTTATTCGCAAAGAAGTGTTTCAGAACCATCATGTAATTTACAGTTTTGTGTATTTCCAAATGGGATTGTTCTGGAGACTGGGAGCTGACCTGTTTTTATGACTAGAGCTGACTGATGGTTACAGTGGTACAGGCAATAAAGTATTAATTTAATATTCACATTATTCATGTTTTTTCTGGTTTCTAAAAAAATGGAGGACCTCAGTGTTTGCGTTTACAAAAAAAACCCAAAGAAACAAACCAACCAACCCCCCCCCAAACATAAACAAAACAAACCTCCTCCCCAAAAAATCCCCCCAAAACACTCCAAGAAGATAAACCTAAGGAAAAGAAAAATAAATTTAAAATAAATTCAAAACATCAGGTTGAAATTTGCTAGTTTTATTTTTCTTAAATGTTAACATATTCCATCATTAGGTGCTTATGAAGAAAGGTTAGAACGAGAACAGAATGGAATACTACTTTTTAGCCCTTAGGAGGTTGAACTAGATCACCTCCAATGGTGCCTTGCAATCTAAATCCTTCTGTACTTCTGTTAAAGGAAGGAGAGGGAAAGGGATGCTAAATTACTCTCTTGTGAATGAGACCTCACTCGTTACTTCTCAGAGAATGTAGTTTGAAAGAATGTCACTGTTTGAGATTTTTCACTTAGCTTATGTTGTAAGCTTGCATTATAGGTACCTTATGATTTTCTATAGAATTTAATCTGAAGACATTTCTGCCATAGGATTGTAAAGTTCTGTAAGCTATGTAGAGCTATAAGGGGATGGTATTTATTCATAATTTGGGCTGAATATTTAGGTAATTGCTGATCTACTCATTGAAGTTTTGAAAATTTGTAACAGAAGATGATCTATTCACTATGTACTTGAGGTAAGCATTTTTTTTTCTCTTTAAAAGAAGATTTAGTCACCCCCTCATGAAGTAAAACTAATCTAGTCTGATTTAGACAGCCAGTCACACAAGGGGCACAAAGGCAACAACACAGTGCAAAATGTACTTTCTGAAAAGAGCCCCACACACTAAAATCATTTGGGATCAGCTTTCAGATGTTTCATAAGCAAAACCAAGTTTTAACTTCACTAAAAAAATGTTTCACAATGAATAATGCACCTAGCTGTAACTGTAAATGCCATTTGCTCAACTGCTTCACTATTCATCCTTTTGACCAACTTTTATGATGGTGTGAAATGAAGCTTAACTTTACAAATATGGGATGTATAGTAAAATTATCCCCTTTTGTGAAGAAGCAGTAAGCTTCTAATGGGTGTTTATGTACTGTGCTAACAGATTATAAAAGATTAAAAGGAAATTTTAATGAAGTGAAAAGCAGCCCTTGCAGCTTCTAACCTCATTGATTAGAGGAGCAGAAGCTAGGGGATTTAGGAGGATTTAGCAAGATGAGTTTGATGGGGTAGGGAGATTATGACCTGGAATTGGAACCAGTTGCTTGCCTAACTCATGTTTCCTTAGATAATGCATTTAGGGTACCAGAACAATGAGGGTCAGATGGCAGAAGAAATGTAGTCTTGAAATAGTTTAAGGTCTGTTTTCATTAGTTAAGTAACAAAACACAGAAAACAAACACAGTCAAAACCCAGTGTCAAACAACAAAACTGAGAAGAATACAACATTTGTATATATGTAAAGGAATGTTGCAAGCCATAGGATAAGACAATTGTTTTCTGTATTTCCTGTAACAAAAATCACAGAAAAGAGGCTTAATACAATGTTTGGGATTATAAGACGATCTCTTCAGCATGTTTTAAGTACATTGTTGTGAAAGAAAAGAAACTTGGTCTGTAATACCAATGTAAGTTGTCATATAAATTATTCAAAAGGAAATATGTGTTTTAGACTGCAAACTATGTCGAATATATGTTACAGAATACTGAAAGCATCAGAGAATCCAAAAGGGTAGTGATGAGCAACAATCATAATTACTAATGAAAGAAATTTAAAAAGCTTAAAGTGTTACTGCCATGATGTATTTTTTTTTTTAAAACTCCTTTAGGACAACATAGGATGAATACAGAGCAGAATTTTTTTGCTCTCCTTTGTTACATGGATTACATCACTCACCATCCATCTAAAGCAAACTCAAGTTCTGGAGAGATGTCAGTTTTGCACATAGGCTTGTTTTCTATCCTTGCAAAATGCCTGAGACAGAAATATGCAAAAACAAAGAATTCTTCTAGAATCAGAGGAGCTTCCCCTTTTGCTTCAGTCTCAAGTTGTCTGGGGTTAAGACCTCTGTGGAGAAATTTTTTACATGATACTTTCTATTTTAATTATCTATACTGTCCTGGGGACAGGACGAATGAAATTATTTTCGTAATATTATGAACTCAGTGTCATACAATTTCAGACCAGGTGCTTGCACTTTCATTTTTGCATGATTGCAGCTGTTGTTTCATGAATTTTCTTGTTTCACACTCTGTCTTAGTAGAATCTATTCTTCAAATTCTAAACAAGGAAAAACACCTACTGAACAGAATTTAGACAGCCCCTTAGGTTTTTACATTTGAAACAGTCATTTACAAGCACCCAAAAGAAAAGCATTAGAATTAAAAAAGATGAATTGTTATACTCTGGCACATGGAATGAGCAGTATGAATTCGTTTGGACATTTTTATAAGCTCTTCTAGACCCTCAAAGTAGTTATGTACCTATGGCTTTAGGCATCTTCAGATACCTAAGTCATTAGGTATATGTCACTCAAATTATTAATTCTCAACCAAATTGATAATATTTTATTATTTGAGTATCTGCCACTCAAGAAGTACAAAGCTATCTAAGGATCAATGTTGTCTCTGTGGGTCGTTTGGAGCCACAGCTAAGCCCACAATTTCAGAGGCTGCACTCTGATTCTCAGATAAGGCACTCTGTGGTCTATCATGCATGTGAAGACAATCCTGGAGAGATGCAATAAAGCTGAAAAGTCATCAAAAGATGAACTAGTCTTTGCATAAATTCACTCATGGCTAAGGAGTTGACCTAGAATGTATGTGGCCATTACTGAAATTCCTGCTTGTCTGGACTTGCAGAAGGGATTTAAATCTCTCTTTCCCAGAACCTGGGGAGTTTAATCACTGGGATGTAGATGTTGTGTTTTGCCCAGTTAATACTTTTTAAAACTTTAGAAGATGAACTTGAGTGATGTACTTGGGGGAAAAAAAAAAGTGGTCAGAGAAAATGTGCCTGGCATAGACATCAAAACACCAGTGTGGAGCAAATATATCAGATATGGAAATGAAATGCACATATTTAAAAGCATAGATGAAGTCACCCCTTAGCCTCCTCTTCTCCAAGCTAAAGAGACCCAGCTCCCTCAGTCTTTCCTCCGAAGGAAGATGTTCTAGCCCCTTCCTCATCTTGGTGGCTCTGTGCTGGACTCTTTCAAGCATTTCCCTATCCTTCTTCAACTGAGGGGTCCAAAACTGGACACAATATTCCAGATGCGGCCTCACCAGAGTAGAGTAAAGAGGAAGAAGAACCTCTCTTGACCTACTAGCCACACCCCTTCTAATCCACCCCAGAATCCCATTGGCCTGTGTGTGTCGGGAGGATGGGGTCAGGCTCTTCTCAGTGAAGCCCTGTGACAGGACAAGAGGCAATGGCTGTAAGCTGAAGCATAGGAGATTCCGTGTGAATATACGTAGAAATTTTTTCCCAGTGACGGTGCCAGAGCACTGGAACAGAGTGCCCAGAGAGGTTGTGGAGTCTCCTTGTCTGGAGGTATTCAAAACCCATCTGGATGTGTTTCTGTGTGAGCTGGTCTAGGGAATCCTGCTGTGGCAGGGGGGTTGGACTAGGTGATCTTTCAAGATCCCTTCCAACTCCTAATATTCTGTGATTCTGTGAAAACTATCTTGCCATAGTCCAATAAGGGCACAGCTTTCTGAGTGGATAGGTGCTCATCGTGATTTCCCTTCTTATTTTTGGAACATGGGTACCTAATTTAAGGATTGAAGCAACTGATTAAGAGCAGATGATGTCTGTGTAAAATGGAATGTCCTTTTGGCTAGATCATCTTTGTGAGTAACAGCATCCCACACCTTTCTTTGTTATCTGGCTCCTGACTAGGTGTCCTGGTTTATGTTAGAACAGAACTAATTGTGTTCAGTGGTTTTACTTCTCAGTTAAAGCTCCTCTGAGAAACTGAAATTTCTGAAACTAACAGTGTGTTTTCACAGACACTGCCAGCTTCCAGTAGTGATAATAATAGTGATATTATCAGTAGTGATAAAGTGATAATATTTAGATTTACTACCAGGGATTGGTATGAAAAGCAAGGTGACTGCTAAATCTTGTGTCTTATGTTGGGGGTTGCAGGGTAAAGGGTGTACCTTCAGGGAAGAGCAGAAAGGACAGGTGACCCTAAACTGACAAACTGAAGTATTCTATCCCATATATGTCATATTCAATATATAAAACTGGGGGTCAGTTCCCCCTTGCTAGATGATTACTCTGATGATTGCTCTCCCTTGTGAGATTATTCTTTTTGGCTCCTCTTCTCCTGTGTTTCGATGATTCTGTGTGATTCTGTCACAGTATCAGTCGTGACATTAAGGGGGGTTTGGGTTAAGTATTGGGGTTCGTACATATTTGTATATATTTCATTTATCATTATTATTATACCATTTTTAGTTTTATTTTCTAATCCACAGGTCTCTCTGTCTCTCTCTTACCCCCTTTCCCCTTTCTCATGGCGGGGGGGGAAGAGGGGGTAACAGGGAGCATCTGTCATTGGGTTGGTTGTCAGCCCAGCCTCGACCCTCAACACTAGCTTAGATAGTTTCAAGCATCTACGGCCAGATTTCTGTTTTTGCTGAACTTAGACTGAAGTTGTGCATCTGAACACACATTTTTACTTGGAAGTTTAAACACTCAGCTGACAAAATCCCTACTGTTCCAAATTTGACAAAAGCATTGAGAATCTCATTTTTAGAACCTGAGACAGTTATCATCTTTCCTGAGACAATCTGTAGTGTAAATGTCAAGTAATGAATATTAAATTATTCTTGATGATAGATCTGCAGACTGCTGAAAACAGACTTCTCAAATCTGCTTTTACAAGACTGGAAATAGGTCTATATCTTAGACCAATTAATGCCCTCTCAGTGCCCTCTCTCTCAGTGCTTGAGTGAGTTATAGCTCAAGTTATGATTTCTGTTGATTGACACTCTTGGAAATTATTTGCCTATTTTCTTTTGAAACTTGGTCTGCCTACAGACAGGGGAAATATGGCATTTTTTCTCATCACAGCTCAAACTTGGCAATCCAGCATAAGGAATAAATAAATGAATTTACACTAATGGGAACCAGCTTTAGAACTATGATTTCACCAAATAATTGCTATAGCCAGTTTCCCATGAAATTTAAGCTTCAAAGGAAAATTTTATCTCTACATCTTCTCGTGGGAAATGTACTTCAAACAACATTGCAGACCTGAATAAATGTCCAGAAGCTTGTCTGATTTTATTCTGTCTGTATCTGGCAGTCCATGCAAAGATACTACATCTCTGCAGACTTGCTGGGCTCACATCATCCAGGGTGAAACAACATTATTATTATTATTAAGCTTCACCCCTATGTGTAAAATGCACTTTTTCAAGTAATGGAGATCACTTTCATAGCTATAGTAGCCTCTCCATTTCAGTTCTAGAAGAATCAGCATGAATGAGCTTACACTATTGTAATGAACTCGGAATGATTACAACTAGTACTAGAGATAACAAGTATTTTGTTGGGGTCTGTATGTTGTATTTCGTATGTTTTACAGATGTATATAAAATGAAGTTTTTACATCTCTGCCTATGATGTCACAGTGCTATACTTCAGTTTTAGAAGCTACAGATAATGCTTGATTCAGCAGAGTTCCCCATTTTCATATCCAAGTAAAATATAGTAGAATTTGGCACAACTTCTTTTAGCTTGGGGGATCTGAATAGATTAGAGGACTGGGCTGCCTTAAACCATATGAAATTTAATAAGGACAAGTGCTGGGTTCTGCACTTGGGTAGGGCCAACCCCAAAACAACTTACCAACTGGGGAATGTGAGGCTGGAGAGTAGCACTGTAGAGAGAGATCTAGGAGTTTTGGTAAATGATAGGTTGAATATGAGTCAGCAATGTGCATTGCTGGCTACAAGGGCCAATAGGATTCTGGGGTGCATTAAGCACTCCATTGCTAGCCGATTGAGGGAAGTGCTGATCCCACCCTACTTGGCTCTGGTGCGGCCTCACCTGGAGTACTGTGTGCAGTTTTGGGCGCCACAGTACAAGAAGGACATGAGGTTGTTGGAGAGTGTCCAGAGGAGGGCCACAAGGATGGTGAAGGGAATGGAGGGGAAGTGTTATGAGGAAAGGCTGAAAGCGCTTGGTCTGTTCAGCCTGGAGAAAAGGAGACTTAGGGGAGACCTTATAGCTGTCTACAACTTCCTCACCGGGGAGGGAGGGCTGGGTGCTGACCTCTTCTCTCTGGTGGCTGGCGACAGGATGTGAGGGAACAGCATGAAGCTGTGCTGGGGGAAATTTAGATTGAATATTCGTGGGAGCTTCTTTACCCAGAGAGCGGTGGAGCATTGGAACAGGCTCCCCAGGGAGGCTGTCATGGCCCCTACTCTCACAGAATTTAAGAAGCATTTGGACAGGGCACTTAGGCACATGGTGTGACTATGGAGTTATCCTGTGCCTAAACATGAGTTGGACTAGATGATCCTAATGGGTCCCTTCCAACTCTGGCTATTCTGTGATTTTGTAATACTGAAGGTAGGGCATATAAAGTGTTGTTAAAGGCAACAGTAAAAATAATCTGTGGTCCTGTCTGCTCAAGGCAAAGATGAGGTTACCTTTGTCAATTTCTTTTCTATGAGACACCTACAATTATAGGTTATAATAGCAGAAGCAGGCTCCTAGAGTAAGTCACTACATTCTTCTGAACAGACTGTGCTGGAGAAGGCTATCGAACTTTATGAAGATTCACCTGTAGTGGTTTCTGTTTGTCCCTCTTTGTCTTTCTGATTTCTCTGTGAGAATAGCTTTGACTTTGTAAACTGGATAAAAGTGAAATCTTATTGAAAGAGTTGTACTGTGTCTTTTGTTTAGGCACTTGAATGTTTCTAATTTCATAGTAACACTTTCACTGAACCAGATGTGTTCTCAGTCTTCTCTGGTTTTCTTGTGAGCTTTTATACAATTCCTGAGATCAAGACGAGCTGTTGACATTCTTTTCTTCCTTGCTGCTAATGTGTGAATTCTGAAAGCAACTTAACAATACACCTCTCAGATCTTAATAGCCACTTTTTTTTTGCCAGTCAAAGCAGAAGTCCTTTGCCTGTCTGATGTCTTTTGCCCACCCCTGATGAAGACTAGTGAAACATGGACCAAGTGGGGGAATCCAAATGTATCCTGATGCTATATCAGGTATAAATGACCACTTGAATGTTTCTGATGACCGTTCCCATTACAACTATATGCATAATGTTCTGATATTCTGAAAAAGGTTCAGGGCTTGCTGTTGCTTTTCCCTGCATATCTTGAGTACAGTTCATTACGTAGTTCAATTAGACTTGCTAATTTTCCTGTAGTTTCCCCCTCAACTTGTCTTATTAGCACAGGAATTATGAAATACTTGGTTTAGTCACTCATGAAGTATATCATGCTTTGAGGTTCAAATTATGACTGTGGTGGTTTTGTATTGAGCATGATCACATGAAAAGGTTCAGGAAGCTTCCCCAGCTTGGCGTGGAATGTGGTGAGTTTATACAGGGCATGCTAAAGTGAGAAGGTTCAGGAAGGTTCCCCCAGCTCCAGTTTCAGTCCTGCCTCTGGGCGAGGCCAAGCCAATCAGCACCTCTGTGAAGACCATATTTAAGAGGGGAAAATAACTTAAGGGTGGGGTTTTTCTCTCCCGTTGTTTTGTGTTGCAAGCTGGACAGTGCGTATGCGAGAGAGTGAAGGGGAAAGTGAGCGAGTGAGAATGGTGCCCCTCTGCCTCTCCCAGAAGAAGGAGAAAATGGTTCAGGGGAAGATCCTGGACTGGTCATTTCCCTTGGCATGTGGCAAGGTCAGCAGCTGCCTTTGGAGCCTGGCAGAGGAGTTATCTATGGGGACCCCAAAGCGTGGCCCGTGAAGCAGCAGAATCACATGTTGGAGCATGGGGAGGTTCCCTTGAAGAGACACCAAGACACTGGGGAAGACCTGTGGAGATCATTCCCTGTGGAAGAGACACCACATTGCTGAAGGGAAGGACAGTCAGGGGGTTTTCCCCCGAAGAGGGTGGGCTGGCACAATTGTGGATTGGACTGGACTGGACTGGGATCCCACTACACCTATTTTTCCGTCCCTTTTCAGTGAAGGAGAGGGCATTCTACCTCAGGAGCAGGGCCTGTGAGAGAGGAGATGAATTCGTGCCAAACAAGACAGAAACTTAATAGCCTTAATGATCTATTAAGTTGAGATAGCCTTTAATGCAGTGCGCTGGGCACATGGGGATAGCTTCACCTAACATGTGCAGCTAATAAAGTTTCAGCCCTTACATAGAATTTGTACATGCATATTCATAATATACGTGGGTTTATTCTAAAAAGTTCATTATCTTAAATTCACTCCTCCTGGCACATGTGCATTGCCCTCTGGTGGTGGTTCTAAAAGGATCCAGGTCCTTCTTGGTGTTGACCTCCAACCTCTCTCCCAGCTCTGTAAACTTTCTCCTTGTTTTGAAAACATCCAGGTGGTGGCACCTTCCCTGGGGCTTTTATCACTCTGGGCTTCTTCTTCAGGGCCACTGGTTCCTGAGAAAGGCCTCTGGCTCCTTTAGAAAAGGCTTCACTGCCAGTTAGCTATGTCACAATCATTTCTCATTTATAATAAAAGGAATAAGATTTTTTTCAGGGCAATGAGCAGTTTGGACCCAATATGCAAGTACAGATATGCATTAAGACATTATGGAGCTAGATTCCATCAGACCACTGTGTCTCAATCTTAGAGACTGGTGGAGTTCTAGCAGTATTTTAAATAAAGAAAAAAGTATCTCGTGAGTCTGGACTGCTCAGCATTTACAGGGATGTGTGAACTGTGGCTTGCAGGGGCTTGCAGAACCCAAATATTTATGTTCTTCAAACACTAAAACAGTCCAGCTTGTGGTTCCATAGTGGCAGTGTGTATAATGATGCTCTTTACTGATGTAACTGAAGGAGAAAAGGCATCTCTTTAGCCATTTTATATGTGTGGAAAATCTGTTGAGGAAATGAGTAAGGAAAGAATGTGTTTCTAGGGTTTTTTTGTTTGTTTGTTCATTTTTTTAAAGTAGTGAAGATGCTAATTTCAACCTTTCTTGTGAAATCCAGCTTAAAATTGAATCTTTCATTTTACTCCTGACTGATTTTTCTTGATGATATGCAGTTGTCAGTGTCTGGGAGAAATCAATATACTGAAACTCTTCTAAAGTGGCTGAAAATATTAGAATGATGATGTAACCTTTTGTAACATTCATATTGTCGTGGTTTTGTAGAAGTTGCCATCTGATTTAGGAAAGGAGCAAGAAATAAAGCTGTTTGGATAGGTTGACAACAAGGTAATTCATAAAACAAAAGCAGTTAGATAGAACTGGGCCATTGAGAGAGATGCTTTACATCATGGAAATTAGGGTTTTATTATTAATTAACACATAGTGTCCAAAATGATCTGTAGCCAGTTTTAGAGCTGTATAGAGTGACTTGGATAATTTTGACTACTTGAAATAATATCAACAAAAAGAAAACAAAACAATAGAAAAATAGAATTAGGTTTTATTTTTTGGTCTTGATGGAGAATTGGGAATAGGTCAAAAGCATTCATCCTTTCCCGCCTTAAACCTGTACTTCAGAAGGGAGGGAAGGAAAAGAAAGAACCTGAAATAATGATTAGTAATTTGAATAAACTTTCTTTCTTTTCTTTCAGCTAATGTTATGTCTGCAATAGTTGAAATTTATAGATAACTCCATGCAGCATAAAACAAAGGTAAAGTAATTATTTGCTCGGCTCTAGTTATTCAGTTATTCATGATACTGGGTATTGCAAGGACAGTGATATATTACTTTGAGGAATTGTGTCCTACAGCAAAACTGCAGCCAGTCAGTGGGCAAACAGTTCGAAGGCGTACAGGATTACCATTCAAAATCACTTCATGAGCCTTTTCATTTGGGAATTCATGTGTGTGTTCAAATTAGAGACGAAGGTAAGTGCTCAGTTTTTGCCACCAGAGGTCTTCAAAGAACATATTATAGAAGCAGTGGCTGAAAATGAGGCACCTCTTACAGTCATCACAGACAGTAACTGAGAGAAATTTCATCAAGTCATTATTTTTCTGACACACAGAATTTATTCCTGACAGAATTACTGCTGGAAAATAGGAACAGCCAGCAATGATTTCTTTGCATGTCTGCCTGGATAGGTTGTTTTTTATTCTCCTGCTTGATGGGGTTGAATTTTCATAGTGGTGGGTTAACAGAGGTTACTATTTCTTAACAAATGTAAACAGAAGAAAGATTTCAGAAATCTTCAGAAAGATTTTATTTTCAGATAAATCTTCAGATGCCAGCTGAGGGGTGCTGTAGGAAGGAGTGAGTGAAGAGGAAGATGGCGATGAAGGTGACCTGGTCCTGGAGGCACCCTTTCTTGTGGAGGAGGCTTTCCGAAGCTGGGAACTCCTGCATGCACTTCTGCTCATAGCCTTCCTAGCTTTCATGACTCTTGATCAAGCTTTTCCTAACTTTGAGCTGGAGCCCCCTCTCTGATTTAGGGTGCATAGGCTGGTGTTTTGGATCTGCCTTCCTGAATACCACAGAACAAACATATTTATTGGCCTTATTTTATACCTTTCTTCTGTGCTTAAGGAAGGGAAAATATTTCTGGCAAAGTAAATGATTTTCAAAAACTATATTTTTCCCTTTTTTATTAGCTTTATATTGGTGTGGCTACCTTTTATAGTATGATAAAGCAAAAGAGAGACAATTATTTTTCTTTTAAGAAATTAATTCCTAGTGAGGCTGAAGGTCTCTTTAAGCTCCTCTAGATAAAGTCATTACATCAATTGAAAAAAACCCAAACATGTAAAGTCTTACTGGTTATCATGTGTTCATAAAATACAAATCATATTTTCATAGATAAAGACTGATTATTTATTTATTTTATTTTATTTTTAATGAATGCAAAAGCAAGAGGGAGAGAACAAGGAAATGTGATGTTTCTTTCTCTGTTTATCTCCTCCTTACCTCTCCCACCTGTGAATGACTGCTTGAGTCCTGTTAAAGCTAGAGAAATGTCACATGTGGCAGTGGGTCCACTACAGGGAAGAATTTTTAGTGACATGGAAAGGAATAAAAGGAAACACAAGATGGACAAATCTTCAATCTTCATTGAACTCCTTATTTGACTAGCTCCACTTAGCATTCACTCCACGACCTGGGGACTGTTGAACGTGTCTGGGCATAGGACATGGCTGTCTCCATTCTCATAAGGGCCTACTGTTTTAATTTTGTTAGAGAAATGCTCTTCTAAGACAGGACTTCCCAAATATATATTAGTTGCTTCACCTAATGCTTTGATGTCATAACAGGGTGACAATTTTACTGGCTGTTTTTTTGAATTTGGGAACATTTATATGCCACTTATATGGGTCACTGCTAGTATAATGAAAGCCTTAGAGGAAGCATCAGCTTGCAGCTATAGAACTGGCACATTCTGGAGTTGGATGTGGTCCCTGATATAGAGAAAAGCCAAGCAAGCTGTCACACTGTGACTGAAATCTTTGGGAACAGTTTTCAATGCAAATTTGGGGAGATTTCCTTACAGACCAAGCAGTTCATGAAAAAACAAAGTCAGCATATTTAATCTCATCCATGATTAACTCCCTGGACAGAGTAAATCATTAGATAACCAAATCACTTTCCATTAGTGCTGTATACAGAAACACTTGATAAATATGGCACTAACTGGGGTTTTTTGATTGTTTGCTCTTTGGATGGGTTTTTTTGTTTTGTTTTAAAAAGGCTTTTCTAGTAGGCAACAATGAAACATGAGCAGTTATTAAGCACCTGCTGTGTTTGATGTACTTTATTTTTCTTTTGAGAAAATTTGTTATTATTCAGGAACAAATCTAAGACTACTGTATTGCTTAAAATTTCATGTACCACTGGTGAAGTCCTTTCTTCTTGTGGAAGATTTTGAATTAGCTTGGTAAGACCATTCCTTAGCCTGCTCTGCCAAGCAAAATCCAGGTCTGATATGGTAAATAAAAACTTTGAGCCACCAATACCAGAGCTATATTGTGCAAATATGTCTTCTGAGCAAATCGACAGAGTCTGTCTGTGTAGGATTTGTTTGTAACAATCAAACTAGGACTAGAAGGAATGGGTTTAAGTTGTACCAGGGCAGGTTTAGATTAGATATTAGGAAAAATTTCTTCACCGAAAGAGTGGTGCAGTATTGGAATGAGCTGCCCAGGGAAGTGGTGGAGTCACCATCCCTGGAGGTTTTCAAAAACAAGTAGATGTGGCACTTTTGGGGAATGGTTTAGAGATAACAGTAGTGTAGGTTGGAATGATCTTGAAGGTCTTTTCCAACTGTGATAATTCTATGATACACAAAACCAGTGGATATTTAAAAAAACTTGGGTTGGAACAGTCATCCTTCTTTCCGTTCTTGGTTCCAAAGGAGTTAGCTTCTGGGTGGAAGGAAAGAATGAAGATATTCTGAAATATATTGTTTTTTCCCTATTTTAGTCTCTAGAAAGCAAGCTTGTGTAACTGTAGTCAGTATGTGTGTCCAGATAACACAGATATGAAAGGGTTGAGATAAAGAAAACACTTAAGTTAGCTCAATTTCTGTGAAAACTGTGGGTTCAGAAGAAGACAGAGATGCTAGAACTGTCTTTCACTAGACGTGCAAGAACTGAATGAAAAATTTCAGAATCAGCTTATTGTTAGGAAAGATTAGCTTTAGGAATACCCCAAAACTTTGAAAACAATGTCTTACACACTCAAATCAATAACCAATCAAATTCAAAGCATTATCTGTATTAAATTAAATGCTGATAGTTCAAATTCTTAAGGAATTTTTCAGGTTTGTCTGAGTAACAGATAATCAATTTGTCTTCCTTTTTGTTCAGTTACACACTCAAGAAACTACAGTAGTCTCATATGATATGAAGGTATGCAAATCCTGTGCCATGTTTTGAACACCAGTGTGTGGCCATGGTAGTCCCTTAAAGCTTGACATCCTTGGGACTGTAGTCCTCTCCCTGAGGACTGATGTGCAGACTAAATATTTATTCTTTAGTTACAAGAGATGCTGAAAAGTGGCTGCATTCAGCTTTATATGTCCATTTGTTTGAGAACTGACATTTTTGTTTTCAATAAAGAAGAACAGTCTGAATAGAAGCAAGGCTGTTGATAATGTATGTTTCTTTCTTGGAGTAAGGAAATCTTATTCCTAAAATGAATTAAGGGGTTTGGCCCTCTTTCTGTTGAGAAATCATTTCAGGACATATTTCTGTGATAGATCAAGAATCTTGTTTTCATTTTAAGACTTAATTTATGCCCAGTTAGTTTATGCAGATTTATTCCATTATAGGATATGGTCTTGTAAAATGTTGAGTGCTGCCTATGAGAAGCCAAGGAAATCCAACTTCCTTAGCTGAAACATGTCCAGAGAAAAACCTAATAAGGAAATGGAAAAATAATGTAATAGGCAAAGAAAGGCATATCTTGTAAGTCAGAAAGTTTAGATGTAGTCTAAGGTCAAAGTATTGTGCTGTATTGTTAGGTCTACAGGACAGCAGAAGTGAATTTTCCCTGAACCACATGCACCAGACAGAAAGACAAAGGCCAGGAAATAGAATTGGCAGCATCATAATTGAATGAGGGAACAGCCTGGATTTCTCAGTGACTAATAGTGGCATAACAGCTGCTAATTTGCTAAATTTGCACCTGAAATGACCTTATTTATATAAGCATAGCTTTTAGGAAAATTTTACAGAAGGGAAATCTGGGAATCAGAAAATGTGTGGTTAACTAATAGGTAAGACTCTGCGTAGTCAGAGTATTACCATTTGAGAGGTAATATGGTATAATGTAGTCCTGTAATAAGATGCCAAAGATGAGTATAGATGGACATACCTGAGCTGTAGACATTTCTGAAGGATACCAAAATAAATCCAGATAGTCCAGTAACCTTTTCATCTGAAAGTGCAAGTCAGCTCCTAGGATGATTTTTCCACGAGTTCCTAAAATGATTTATTTATATTTCTAACATTCAGCTTCAGCACCATGCCCAAAACACCCCTCAGAAATATATATGAAAATAAAAATTAAATGAACTCTTATTTAATTCTTATCCTGTTTAGTCAACTAGCTTTTTTTCAATACAGATAATCCTGTCATTTTCCTATATTCTTCCTCTTTTTCTTTTCTGACAAACCTGTATTCTCTTTGTTCTGTTGATTTCAGTTATTCCTCTGGCTTAAGAATCTCTTTTAACATTGTCTCTTCTTCCTTACTTGAACTCTTTCACATACATCCATGGATCCTGCTTTTCCTTGCTTTTCTTTCCCTATTCTTAGTGTTGGAATTATGAAAATCATTGTGAGAGCTTTCACTAGATTCTTTTTGCAGGCAACTCCCAAGCTTAACTTTTCACCCCATTCTGTCTCTTTCAATTTAGTTTCGCATTTCAGCCTGTCTTTCTGAATATTCTTTTCTCAGTTCAAACCCAATATTCTGAAAGTGAACTATCTTTGGGGTTTTTTTTTTTAGATTAACAGTGTTGCTTAGTTCTTTATGGTAGCTGGTAGCTTCATTATTTCTTTGTTGATTTAGACTGTGGCATGTGTCCTTTTCCAGTTGGATTTGTGCTGACTTGAAATCACTGCTATGTGTCCCCATATCGCCTATTTACTGAAAGCTTTTGTCTTCCCAGTATCCAATGGCTGAGGACTTTTAGAATATAGCATTTAACCTCATTTGATGGAACTATGTTGAGGAAAAATCACAAGAGTAGTTCATGTGGATGCTAGGGTGGTCCACAATCTCTTTCAAAGGTCAGTGTGAAGCAAGGAGTTTTTCTGGGAACACTAGTTGTAGGCAGTACCAATATATTAAAAACCATAGCAATGGGATCATAACAGCACCATATTAGAACACAGGGTTTCTTGTGCTTGTTTTTTTTCACTGTTAGGGTCAGAAGTCTGTGACACTGAAAGATAAGTAGCATCCACAGCCTGGAATAAGGAACTGAAGACAAGGACTCAAAGTCTTCAGTGCTTTGACTGATGCCAGCCTTGACCCTAAAGTGAGTCTTAAAGGTGATACAAAGCTCTTTGTTTTACTGTCAGGTTCACACTTCTCTCTGTGTTAAGTTTGAGATTCATGATCTTTTTTTGTGGAGCTAGATAGGTAAGGTTTATCTACACAGAAAGTTGAAAAGGAATTAATCTTGTCTTTCAAATCAGTGAAAGAAGTTGTGTTACTGTTTTTATGTGCTTCACACCTCAGTAGCTGAAGAGCTGACCTGATCTGTGAGTGGCCTGTGCTCATTTCTCCTCTGACTAAACAAATTCAGACCCTCATTTGTCACTTTGCCCTGATAGCAGACATACCCATTTCATTCTCAAGCTATCACATGGAAAGAAAAATATGTTTTCTTTTCTTTGAATAATGACAAACTGATTGCACACTTGAACAAGAAGTGCACTACATGCTCTATCTAGTGATTATTTTTTTAACCTTCAATTTAGAAGGACAAGAAGAAATGTTGTGGTGGGTTTAAGGGCTTTTCCCAACCCCCACACACGGCAGTTAAAGGAGAGACTGGTTTGGAAGTTAAAAAACTAAAAACTGCTTTAATAATGACAACAGATATAAATGAAATGAATATAAACATATACAGGACCCAAAATACTGAACCGTCCCTATGCCAGCACAGCAGCTTCCCTGAGTCCCCAGTAGCAGCTCCCAGTCCAAGCAGCTAGCACTTGTGTCTCAGGGAGCAGAGGCAAACAGCAACAGCATCCAAGTCACAGCANAAAAGAAATGGCTAAGTCCGTGACTGCAGGTCTTCATCTCCACTTCTCAGGGCAGTCTCCGCAGACAGGAAAGATGTGATGATCTCTTTAGGGTTCGCAGGCTCACAGGTTCTCTCCAGCGTCTGGTTGGACGTCACTTGAGAGAGCAAGACTCCTGTGATCATGGCTGTGATATCCTAAAAGACACTTGTGCAATACTGTTATCATCATCAATTTAACATTTGGCAAATCTGAATTAAGTATTCTCACCCATGGTTAGATTTCGTTGAGGTACACACTGTACCTCACCACCTTCCATCATTACCCACCATGTGTGTCCAGGCCCCTGAGTGAAAGCAACTCCACGAGTGGGTTTGCCTTTGCTCAAAGCAGGAATGTGTACATCCTTTTCTGTCTTCATGACTGCTCTTGCCCCTGGACCAATTAATAGCTAAGACAGCATGAGAGATGAGAAAGAGGGGATGGAGGAACATCAGCTGCAGATAGCTGTTTTCTCTAGGGTGTGCTCTGGGAGAGCACCAGCTGGTGAAGGAGAGAAAGAAAGAGAGATTAGTTGCACACTATTATCAAGATTGGTACGTGTCTGTGCATATTCAGAAGAAGACATTTAGATATGCATGGGGTTCCAACGGTTGGTTTTAATTACCAGAAGGATTAGACAGATTCTGAGCAAGGGGCAAAACCTACCACTCTGAGTTTGGAAAATATGCTACTGTACCAGACCAAAGCAAAGGCCAGTCTAAAGGATATACTGCCTTTGACATAACATAGTAGCGGATGCCTGCAGAAGACAATAAGAATACACAATGATTACATGTTTTCTTCAAGAAAGACATGGATGTCTTTATATTTCATGATCTTTGCTGTCTTTTTCCTCAAAGAATTTGTCCAGTTGCTTTTTAGAGACATCGAAATTCAGTGTCCAAAGCATTCTGTGGCAAAGATGCTCATCACTAATTATACCTTGTATGGAATCCATCTTCTCATACTTGTTTGGAACTTGTAAACTGCTGTTTCCAGCTGGTACCTCTTGGAGCCTGACAGAGGATTAACCTGACTACCCTGGTACCTACCATGTCCTACCTAAAGGACTGTGCCACCAACCTGGTTGAACAGGGAGCTCTAGCTGGCACTCAGGGAGAAAAGGAAAGTTTATAGACTTTGGAAGAAGGGGCAGGCCACCCAGGAGGAATACAAAATAGTTGTGAGGCTTTGCAGGGAGGGTATTAGAAAATGCAAAGATCAGTTAGAAATTAATCTGGCCTCTGAGGTGAAGAATAATAAGAAAAGTTTTTTTAAATATATTAATAGCAAGAGGAGGCCATATGAAACCCTCCATCCCCTAATGGATGCACGAGGGGAGTTAGTGACAAAGGATGAGGATAAGGCTGAGGTGCTTAATGCATTCTTTGCCTCAGTCTTTAATAATAAGGCTGTTGTTTCAAAGGATATTCATATCCCTAATCTGGGGAATATGGTTAGGGAAAGGTGTGACTCCCCCCTAGTCCAAGAGGAGATGGTCAGTGACCTGCTGCATCACTTGGATGAGCACAAATCAATGGGGCCAGA
>VWZX01005618.1:0-414307 GCA_013399015.1 Galbula dea
TTATTATTTTAAAGTTATTATCAGTAAGTAGGCATCTCCCAGTGTTCAGCCAAGCAGACCATACGCAGCCTGGCGTGGTGAAATAAGCTTTGTAAGCTGGAACAATGCTCTAACAGGGTGTAATTCAAAGCAAAGCAAGAAATCCATATTCCTACAGACATGATTACACCAGCAACTGCAGTCACTACTGCAGTTCTGGCTAGGGAGACCTCCCCGAGACCTGGGAACACAAGAATGGATCTTGTGACTGTGAGCAGTTGTAGAGGAGAACAGGCAACCCAGAAGCTCCAGGACTGCACACGAAGTATTTAGAATCATAGAAATTAGAAAAAACCTCCAGGATCATCAACTCCAAACACTGACCCATTGTCACCATGCCACTAAACCACGTCACCAACTGCCATGTCTAGAGTGTTTTTGAACCCTCCAGGGATGATGACTCCACCACTGCCCTGGGCAGCCTGGGCCAATGCCTAACCACTCTTGCAGGGAAGAAATTGTCCAAATATCTAACCTAAACCTCCACTGGCACAATTTGAAGTTATTTCCTCTTCTACTGCTAGTCACCTGGTAAAAGAGACCAATCCCCACCCCAGTCCGACCTCCCTCCAGGGAGCTGCAGAGAGTAAGAAGGTCTCCCTTGAGCCTCCAGTTCTCCAGACTAAACAGACTTCACCAAGAATTCTTTATGGAAGGGCAACTGGATATTAGTAATAATAATAACAATAATAATTGGAGGCATTAGCTAATATGGACACAGACAACTATGCCACTGGGCACCAATAAATAACACAACATTGCTGCTAGGAGAAGCATTAGTGGTCTAATATGCTATAGAAACTGTCAGCTCGTCTCAGTCTGGGTGCATCAGTACTTGGTGAGTGCAGCCACAAAATTTCAGCGGTGTTAGGAAACTATACCTTTGTCTCAGACTGTGAATGTGCAGATGTAGGGAGGTGTGTGACTGCACCAGCAGCTCTGCTGCCTGCCGTCCTGCACGCTTGTTTTCATGGCCATAAATAAAAACATGAGCAGAATAGCCCTGCAGAAGTGTTTACAGAATAATTTTCAATTGCTGACACTACCAGGCTAAGCACTGAATGCTAAAGTTTATGATGTGTAATGCCTTGGGCTACCACAGCCCCAATTTGGACAAACCTGCCATTAACACCTATGTGGCAGTTATTTTACTGGGGGTGACAGATTGTGAGGTAGGGAGAGTAATTCAGACTATTACCCAGGTGAAGGCATGAAAGCTCAGTGATATATGAAGACCACTTAAATTCATTGTATCTTGTACATCACATCTTTGATAGATTATAGCTGTGGCATTAAAATGGAAATGGTTTCTCTGAGGCCTGACAGGGGCTGGGGTGACCTGTGACCTCCCTCTGAGGAATGTGACTAACCGAATTATCAGTTAAGAGAAAAATCTATGGGGAATAGACTCACAGTGATGGAGAATCCACCATGCATATATATTTTTTCTAACTTTTGCTTTGATTGAAAGCTGCAGCACTCAAGCATTCCCCCCGCCTGGCTCCCTGCTCCCCCCCCCAGCCAATCCCAGACTCTTCTGCTGCAATTCCAGATCAAGCCAGGCCCCCAATATTGATTGAAAAATTGTTATTAGACATAGTAGGTCTTCCTGCAATGTTGCCTACTGATTTAATTTGGAAAACATTTAATTTTATGAAGCGGTAAATGATGGTGGCACACTCTCTCGTGTTAGGGAGCAGCTGGCTCTTTAGCTGCTCGCCGTCACTACTCCCAGGTGTCCTCTTTGCAATCATGTGTTCCCTTCCCCTTTGCTTAACAAGTTATTTCAATTTCTAAACGAATGCTGAACAAGAGAAAGACAACATGCAAATTGAGATCCCAGCCGCCATTCACACATGAAAAAGTTCCCTTGGAATTCCCTCAACTCTGCCTGTCCCTCCCGCCCTCCCCCTGCATCTGTCAGGAAAAAACAGAGCCCTTGTTCTCATCAGATTGTTTTTACCAATGACCTGACACCACCATCTATAATTAATTACATCATTTACATTAGACTATTGACTAAACAAATACATAAATCATAGGTAGAGTCAATAGACGCAGACATATTTAATCATGTTCTAAATAATGATTACTGCTCCCATAATGCAATAATTATTTTCAGCAGCTGACTTGAATTAATCTTCTGTCAAAGTGCCATCTGAAAAAAAAGGAGCAGACCACTGCAAAGATGAAGGCGGTGGCCCTGGTGATGGAGAAGCTGTCTAGCACTTTGCTTTCACTCTTCCCATCTCCTTCCTGCCTCTCTGTCTCCACAAGGTTTACAGGCAACAGGTCTCAGACAATCCTCAACAATGCCCAGATGGTGCCCCTAACTCCCACTCCCAGCCAGTGTTGGGGAGCCCTGCTGGGCCCCCCAACAGCACACTGAGCATCTCACTTCCACTCCCACATGACCCAATGCTCCCAGCAGGCAAAGGGATGACCTTCTGTCTGTCTACTTCAGCAAGTACCTGGTGCTGTCCCTCTGCACCTTGCAGGATCAGGGCTCTGCTCGGGCACCTTATATCTGTCCTCCCTTTTCTCCACGGAGGAGGCTTGCAAGGTGCCAAACATCGGAAAACCAGACCAACGTGACCCTGAACAGACACTGCTCTCCACAGAGGCTAATGCAATTAGGGTGAATTTAACTCTCATTTACTTAAAAGCATTTCAAAAGGCATTTCATTAATTTGCAAAACACATGTGGTCTATTGTGCCGACCCGCCTGATATACTTCAACCGTGGCATCTTTTCAAATGGCTTTGAGAATGGTGCTGGGCTCCGCCACCTCATTTTCACAGTGCCAGCAAAGTCCAGCTGAGAGCTGCTATGGTGCGTAGTAGGTATCCTCAGAGGAGGAGGGAAAATTCCCCTTGCAGGATACCTAGCACCAGGTTTAGGGCTGGAAATCCCCAGAGGAGAAGCTCAGCTTGTCTTGACCACAGACCCTGCTCAAATTTTCACACCTTGTGGGATGACAGCTCTGTGTGAGAGCAGCGGGGAAAAGGTTTTGTAGCTGGGAGAATCTTGGGTGCTTTAGGGGATTCTTCATGTTGCAGCAGACACAGGAGTGATTTTGGGGCAGGAGAAAAAAACCTTTTAACAACCTTTCTCCTCCTCCAACTATTGACTAGACTAACAGACTTTTGGTTAATGAGCTAATTTGGTAACCTGATAAAGCAGATTGCACTGCAGATAACTGCAGGCACTGCAGCCAGTTCACCATATTGCAGAGCACAGGGACAGAAATTACTCTGCACCCGATGCGGGATGAGGCTTTAACAGTTCTGGAACATAAACTCTCTTGCCTCAGACGCTATCCAGCTTCTAACAGAAAGGAGTTTATCAGATCTCTAAACTGCTCACCACAGTGTTTTCCTGTCTTTTTGCGTTATCAAGATATCATAATCAGTAAGTGTGTCCTGGAAGACCCTTCTGTTCCTGAGGGTGAAGCAAGTGTGGTAGTGAGGACCAGATAATTTAAGATATAGAACTGTCTAGGAAATTCAGTTGAAAAAAATCAAAGCCTCCATTCTTTTCCTAAAAAAAAAAAGCAAACTTCAGCTGTCAGATTTTAATTTCCCAAGCAGGAGGGTAATTACACCACAGGCTACTCAGTAACTCTGTCATTATACATGTAGAGCTGTTTCTTATCAGTAAATATTTGTTGTAACAACTCTAGATCAGCCTGAGGAGATGCAATAAATGGCATGTGAAGGTAAAGCTTAGTATTCACAGGACTTCACAACCCAGCACTTTGGAATGCTTTTCTAAAATAGAAGAATTGGGCAGACTACCTTGAAATATTAATGAAGGATGATGAAAAAACAGCCAGGGACTGTGTTATAGGTTGGTTAATATTGTATGATGAGTGTGTTATAACCATAAATAAACAATAAGTATAAATGATAGTGAATATAAATAACTATTAATAAAAATAATAAATAATAAAATGCAAGCTCACGGGAGTGATGCAACAGAATCAGGACAGGCATCAAGTCAAAATGCTTTCAGAGGCAATGTTGTTATTCTCTGCTGTCAAAACCAGAACAATGCAGTATGCTCTGCTTCTCTTTCAACATGCACTGGATAGCATTTCAATAATACGCCATTATAGTAAAAAAAAGCAATCTTGACCATCTAGAAGATACAAGCCTTAAATGGGCCATCGGCATACAAAGAACATACCAGAAGAATGTATTGCCAATAATGTTTTCTTTCCTGGAACTGAGGAAGGATCTTGCATGAGCTATCGGTAATCACAGCTTGCTTAAATGCAGCCTTCAACCTCAGACTTTAATCGCTGGGAAAAAATGCTAAAATAGTTTTACTGGTTGTACATGGAAAACATTAAATGCAGAGACAAGGGAGAGAAAACAAACACCGAAAATAAGAGATAAAAATGTTTCTGTGGCTAAGAGCCTGAGCTGGGTGGGGACATAAGAGATGCAAATGGACCCTCTGGTGGTACGCGTCTTGCATGAGAGAGGAGACAAGTCAACCAGCTCTCCAAATCTTTTTCCAGCAGCATAATAGGAACAGAAAATTCCTGGTGTCTATTTTATCTCTCTACATGACAAGCTTTAGTAAGAAACAATCCAGCATCAAAGACAGCAAAAACCAGCAGAAAGTTGCACAAAGCTTGATCACAGTGGCAAAACCCAGCTTCACCACTGTGACTTGATGGGACCGACCTAACACCCTCCCCCTGTGCTCCCAGTGTGCACAGAAACTAGCATCACACTTGAGAAACTTTCTGGAGTGGCTCTCCTTAAACTGGCACTTGGTATTAATTGGGCATCTTGACAAGCAACCTGCAGGACACTGGTGGAAGCTCATAGCATGGAAAGCCTAAATGATTGCCCTAAGGCCCCACGCAGGTGCTTGCATGTGAGAAAAGGTGGAATATTTCCACGAAGGAATTCGCATTTGCTCCCTGTTTTCATACTGCTTTAGCCTTCTGAATTTATCTCAGTAACCTGCTGTGTCACACCCAAAAGCCATTCTTAATTACTCCATTATGCCTAGGCCTTTGAACCCATGTTATCTTGGCCAATCTTCTGGTCTCCCTGCCAACCTGAACGTGTTTCTGAACAGTAGATGGTTGTTGAGAAGCTGCAGTGCAGGTGGAGACTTTCTCAGGTAGATGCTTTGTCTAAAGTAGCTGCTCAAAGCCTATTAATCAGAGCCATGACTGAGTTCAGATGAGAACTGGAGGGAGCAAATTCTGCTATGGTGCCTCTGTACCTTCCCGCTTTCCATGGCTTCCCCGTACCAGAAGACAGTAAAGCAGCCACACTGTTCCATCAGTCACACTGTTCCCTGCAGCACTACAAGGCACTCAGGTGCTGTGTTAAAAAAAAAAAAATTCTCTGCAGAACAGGAATCCCAGTCACACCAGCCTCAACCAGTTGTATGAGTCCTACACATCCCTTTTGGCACGTCTTCTTGCATTCTTTTTTGCTCTCTCAGGGCTAAAGCACTTTGCCTTGCTTTGCAAGTCCTGTCCTATTCCCCCACTAAGATGCCAACATTTGCTTGCCACACACCTACCACCACCCCCCAGATTTCTTCCATGGTGATCCCTGAGCTGTCTGGAGTTGAACACTTTTATTGCTTGATTTTGGAAGCACAGATTTTATTGTACGTGTGATGTTGAAAGTATTGTCCATGCTACCTCAAGACCTTTTCGCTTCCCCAGACAAATCGTGGTTAATTTCTTCATAAACCTGGCTCTGGAATAACATTTATTAGGGACCACTTCTCCTTGATTTGTTTGGCTTTACAACAGCTAGGTTTTTAAAAGGCTCCTCCATTGAGGTTTGGGTTTTCAAAGCCAGAAGAGAAGTTAAGGCTAAGCTCCTGTTGCTGGAGATAGTGGCCAAGAGGTGGAGAAATCTTCTTGCCTTCCTGTCACTTGAACATGATCCCAGGGGAATGGTTGCTTGATGGTGTAAACTGGAGCATGGATATGAGCTCATAGCCAGCCCCAAAATCTTTAATTAAGAAGAGTCACTTACTACAGACAGAGGTAAGCAGCCAACTGATACAGTTATTTATAAACTTTTGTTAAGTCTGTCATTTTTAGCTATGCTTAAAAGCAACCTTTTAAAATGACGTTTCAGGAACACAGTCAACAGCAAGGCAAGCTGGTCTTTGCCTTGATTAGATTTTGCTCCCTTTACGTTGATGAAATGATGCCTTATTAGCATTCCAAAATGAGAGTGTGCTCTAAATGTAAGTGGATTTTAATACAATCTTTTTGAGGAAATGTCAAACTGCATTGGGTACATCTCCTCCCTACCCTGCTTCTCTTCCCTGAATAGCAGAGTTCAGCAAGGAACTGTGCCAAAATAATGAACAAGGGACAGAGGTAATTTCAGAGGCAAGGTAAGAGATGAGAAATACATTCTGCCAGCAGTAACCTCACTGTGGTTCTGTTGCCACCTGCTTAATTCAGTGCCTTTCCTTCAGTTTCGCACCAGCCTTGCCTGTAAGGCTTTAGCTTCATATATTTATGACTACTCAATTAGTACTTAACACCACATACCAAAAGCTGGAGGCTTTGCTACTGTAGAATGGTACCAACTGGCACAGTAATTTATACTGGCTGGAAAAGTCAACTCAAGCAGCTGTCCTCTGTTGTGCACACTGGTTCATCTGGGATTACTATAGCTGTGCAGGCATGGTTAAAGTGTCCCTGAAAAACTGTCACCCAAAGTTACCAAAGGCTGGAGCTAAAAAAAAAAAACCCACCCGAAACCAACACAAAACAATCAAACCCAAACTGGCAAAGCATACCTGCTTAAATTAAATTAAATATTAACATCCCAGCTTTAGAGTTGTACCATGAACGTAATATGTGCACTGTTAATGAACCGCAATTTATTTACACCTCAAACAAAGAGTATCCTCCCTGCCCTAAAGTAGCTAAACTGCCCTCTTCCTAGTGAAATTTATTGCCATTTAAACATGCCAAAAGGCCATTCTGCTGGTCATTACAATAATCTATCATTTCTGCAACTGCTGGTATCCTCCTCTGTGGTCAAATTCAATCTGAGAAGGGTCAACAGAATTTTTCCACCAAATGCTTCCTACTTGCCTGTCATCAATTTACTTTTGTCAACAAAAAGGGCATTACTACCAAATGAAATAGAAGATCCTCTTAAGACCTCTGGCAAACAGCAAGAGCTTTTCTGATGTATCACAGCTTTTCTGCTTGAAGATGCATGTGTGTGCTAGGACTGCAACTGTGCTGGATGCACAAGCAGGAATTTTGCAGCTTGTCACACTCCTTTTGCTCCAATAAGCATTCACATTTCTAACTGCCATGGAGAATTGCACCAGTCTATTTGATTTTTGTCTGTGAAAATAGTTGTTATAATAGGTTTTCCATTAGGAAATTCATTATATTGGTCATTCAGCTTTTTGTCATGAGACTCCTGCTTTTCTGATGTGCAGTCAGAGACTTGCTTCACCTCACATTGCATCCATCTGATACTTACACAGTTCCAGCTAGCAACATAAGCAAGAACAATAAAACCTGCCACTCAGAAAAGCCATCAGATGACATCTGCAAGTACACTCTGCTACTGTGTGCTGCTTTTGCTGCACCTTAGGTCAAAGTTTCTGCTGTTGCAGCCAGTAAGGCAACAAGTTACTCGCTGTGTATAGCTGAGGCCGTTAAATAGTCTCACACGCAAAGGATTAAACCCACAACTTGATGAAGAAAAGGTCCAACTTCGACCTGCCACTGACTTCAGTTTTGAATGGCTAATGTCCCTACTGAAAACACCGCACTGAAAACTGACCTCATTATAAGTGCTGGAAAACTCTGGGTCCCATTGAAAGCACAGCTAGATTTTGGTTGGATATCTAAAGATCCTAGGGAACAGTCTAGTGTCATATAGTAAAAGCAATACTACTAATAAACCTATCAGTATGCCCTTAAGTGATTTTTTTAATGTACCAGTGTTAGAAAACACTAATTAAGGCAATTAGGTCACTACTATTAATCAGCATCCAATTTCTGTAGTTGAAGGACCCCAACACTGTGCCCTGTTCTTCTAGTGTACTGTTAAATACTTCAGAGGTATTATTCTATCTAATTCTTGCCACAAAGAGCCAAGAGGTTACCTTTTAATACACATGTGAAACAGAGAGAGAAATGTAAGGCAAGGAACAGAGCCAAGTGTGTAGCTTTGAGGTTTCCTTGTAACAAGAATACTGTATTACCTTGAGCTTGTCCCAGACCCTGCAGGGAGCTGAGCCTGGAGGAGAAGGCAGGGAAAGGGTTTGTTCACTGACTGGAAGAAAGGAGAAAGCGTTTCTCTGTCTGGGAGACTAGTGATGCCTGGACACATTATTACCAGAATAAGGAAAAGCCTAAGTGGGTAATAGGAGTAAGTAGTAAAGAATAAAGCCACAAAGCTCCTGATAACATGGAGCATTGCCCATAGCACTGGCTTCAACAAGCCCTCTCAAGATATGCATTCATTCTAGAGGTACTTGGTCAGCATGAGCAGTTCTGCTGCATTTTCAGCTGGATCCAACTCATTTTCATTTTGTCACCATTTATCTGTAGGCATAACAGACATTAACTGGTTATTTGTATCATCTTCTCTCCTCTGTTCTTTAGTCATGTGGACAACACATAGCTATCAATCTGAGGTGATTTTGGGTGCTGTCTTCCCACCTTTGGTCCCTTTAGGTTGGTCATTCTGGAGAAATGTTGTTGGTCCCTTTCTAATAGGAAATGAAAATGCCACTTCATCTCTAACATCCCACAGATCCATATGTTTTGATGAACCACTGTACAGATTCAAAGAGCCACTTTATTTTTAGTGACTCAAAGAATTAAATTCACAGGTAGCAAAGAACATGGCTTCTCTTTCTCCCAGAGCAAAAAAAATAGCCCCTGTACTCCATCCTCTGTCTCCCACACCTTTTTCATGACCAAAAGACAGTGGATTTTACTTGGAAAAGCTCTAAGTGATGTAGCGTGTGAGCTTTTCCAAAGCCAAGAACTTTGCACCTGCTATCACTAGAAGAGCATTAGATGAAGCATTCAAGCTAACATGCAGATCAACTAACAAAGAAGAGCTGGTAAGGGCAAGAGGCAGGGAGGAAATGAGACTCCATTTTTTTTAGTGAAGAACTACCTGAGCTTTGTCCAGTTTTCTTCAGATTCATATCCTTCATGTGAAAATGCAATGATCAGACTCTCCTTCTCAGGAATGTCAGTTGGAGGACGGTGAGGATACTGCAGATTTGGAAAGCTGGTCTCTCTCATCATTTTGGTTTTGTACAGGAAGCCAGAGGTCTCAACAGGCACATTTAATAAAAACCCCACCTATCCTTGGAGCCAAAAATTCACTCAAAGGCTCTTGTTTGAGTTCTGAAGCAGAACCCCCTCTCAAAACCCGTCCGAAATAATCATGTCTATGTTATACAAATGCTAACAATTTATTCCGAGAAAATGAAATCTGCTCAGGTGAGACTGGGAGGTGTTAAAACTTAATGAACAAAAAATACATAGCTTTGCTTAAACAGAGCTGAATTTCCTTGAGCTGGCTACAATTCACAGAATTCTCTCCTGTTTTTTTAATCACTTGAAACATCCGTATTATGTTTCCCATTGGAAAGATAATGAAATTGTTCCCCTCTTTGAATATTATGTAGATGAGAATAGCCTGGGACAGCTTATAGAAATTCTTTGTCTTGACTTTTAAGGATTGCCCTTGTAACTGCTTGTTGCTACCCTTCTGAAAGGGGCTGCAGCTCCACAGGCAGCTCAGCTAGAGGTCAACACAAGTCCAGCTCCACAGTCAGGCATTCTACACAACACATCTTCACCTGCAAGTCCTGTTCTTCAGAGTATGGGCTGGGGTTCAAGTCTGCTTCTAATAACTCAGATGCTCTTGGTGAAAGGGCAGTAACAGCTTCAGCTGGTGAAATCAGATCTCTCACAGCTCACCTGGCAGGAAGCATCTTTGCAGGATTTTTCTGGAGAGTTTTGCTCCTCAGTAGCAGAAATGTAGTTTGATTCTACATTTCTGTGGATGGTTGGAGCTTTTGCTTGGCTTGCTCTCTGATGTACTGGTTTGTATTGCATCTGCATGACAAACTTTGAAAGCTGAATTAATGTGAAAGGCAGAAAATGAAAGATATTACGCCAGCTGAAGGCAAGCATGGAGAATCTTGTCTGTCAAATAGGAAAACCTCTTCCATGCTCATCCTTGCTTCAGACACGAGACGTGATACAAATCTGTAAAAGCATTTTCATGCCAGGGTAAATTCTCAAGTAAGAACACTTCATCCAAGCAGCAATTTGCTTCACAAGTAATTTTTCAGTATTTCCTTTGCCATTGTTAAAAGTGTTTGTGTCTGAATAGGAGCTTTATTTTTCATGCAGGTTAGATTTGGGTTTGTGGCTTACAGCTCAAGTGAGACCCTTAACTGTACCCACATGGCATCATTCCTAAACAAGAAAATGAATGGGAACCTTAGAAGTTGATACTAAAACAGAATACTGAGTCAGAAAAGAGTGGAAAGAGACCGTGTGGAAGGGAAAAAGCTTACATAAATACAAATGTATACAACTGACCCCATAGTTACAATCATACAGCTCATGGCCTTATCCACAACTCACTGAAATCAGCTGAGAACATCCTTGCATATTCAAGGGTTCTGGGCCATGGTTTGTGTTAATAAGTCTTACTTTACAAATACTTGTGTTATGTTTCATCTTTTTGTTGCCCCCAAGGAAGGTGGAGTGCTGAGCAGTGGACAGCTGCCAAACACAGCTCTTGGGCATTGATGCTGAAGGACAGTTTCCTAGCTGGAGGAATGACCCAGCACTGCTGGGATTTCTTGCATATCAAGAAGAGCCAAGAGAAGGAAGCAAGACATTGTCATGGTCACACAGGTTGTGACGGCCTTCCAGTTTTAATCCATTGAGTATGTTCAGTGTTGCTAGGTGACACAGTCCATTGACAATGGTAATTTTACACAAGTTCGCTTACTTCTCATAAAAAAACCCAAAAAGTCATGGCTCGGCCATAATAGAATTGAAATAGGCAACGATTCCAGTTTTATCTAATAGGGGAAAATAATGACCTATGTCTCTGCTTAATATGGAGATGCCCGACTTCAAAAAAACTAACACAAACCAATCATTTTGCAAGAAAATATACAAAATTATTAATCTATGTTTAACAGCTTAAAAGCATCATGCTAACCTGCTCTGAGCAAGAATAAACCCATTAAAAATATCCTGGATCCAAGGGACTGACAAATAGCACCACTCTATGAAAATCCCATGCCTCATGGGTTTTGCCACTGCTGCCTAGGCTGTGACAAACACCAGCCCTCAGGCAAAAAGGCAAAACAACCATTTCATGTCATCAAAACATCATGCGCTTTGCTTGATGCTTTTCCAGGGAAGGACCAGAGCTGACAGCTTATGGGCATACAGAATTATTGCTTGCTTAATATGGAATAACATAAGCCCTCAGAAAAGCAGCTCTGCAGAGAAGGACCCAAGAGTCTTGGTGGGCAAGTTAGCCATAAGCCAGCAATGTGCTCTTGTTGCCAAAAAGGCCAATGATAACCTGGGGTGCATTAAGAAGAGTGTGACCAGCAGCTGGAGCAAGTTGCCCACTGCCTCCAGGTCTCCTGGGACCCACTACCTTCTGGACTGTTAACCCATGGGATTCCTCCAAGTATATCTCTAAAGAGGTCAAATTTAGCTCTCCTGAAGTGCAAGGTTGCAATCCTACTTATTGTCCTGCTACTTCCTTGCATGATCCTGAACTCTCCCATCTCATGGTCACTACAGTTGCTAAGAGCTTGATTTACAGTAGGCTGTGGAATCGGACAAAGAATGGTTCAAAGGGGCAATTGGACAGTCAATGTCCAACTATTATTTTCCTACCACTGACCCAAGAGCTGAGCAGCTCTTTAGTATGACAGAGCACAGCACTGTAGTGTCCATTGCACTCTAACAAGCTATCTTATGCCTAAAGAAGCGCAGGGCTCTGAAGCCTTCTGAAACTCAAAGATGCTCTAGGCACATGTAGTGAGAACAGGATTAGCAATGGTTGCTCTCCAGGCAGAGGTGACTGAAGCATCTCTTGATGGTTCTGGTGGTGCACTGTGAAAGCGTGCACACCACAAACCCAATGGATTAACATCAACTCATGAAAAAAGCCATCCTACTCTTCTGTGTCTTCCTCAGTTGGGAAGTTAAGCAGGGAAACATTTGTACTGCTTGTGATTCCTCAGGCTCCTTCTCCACTTTCAACATGTACCTGTTGGGAAATCCCTTGCAACAGATTCACTTCGGAATTCCATTTCTTCATAGCCTGGTAGATGGTTTTGGTTATAAGCTGCATCATCACAATGCCAATAAAGAACAGAAATGGTGCCCCATATACATAGGGAGAAGGCAAAAATGCAGGTCATTCTCCCCCAGAGGGATAGGTGAATGGAAGGTTGTTGGGTCAGTCATGGTGACAGGTTATATTTCATCATATCTATACACTACCCACACAGAAATTACACAAGACAGACCACTGTGCAAGGTTAAAGCTCTGACTGGATAAGTGTTTTTCCCCTCCTCTCCCTTAAACTAGTATGTGTTTTCTCATGTAGAATAATGTGCTTTAAAACGTTGCATCCCTTCTCCAGCACTCTATTTCCCAAGAGAATCTCTGGCAGTTTTTCTTATTTGCTTAAGAGATTTAAAAAAGAAACGAGTATTTTCTCTGCAAGCAGATGGAGGTGAACATGCATTCTTTGTCATGAGTGCCCTTTCCAAAATGCCCTCCTCCTCTGAACCAAGGTGGTGTTTCACAGTAGATGGGTTGTGTCCCTGGGATGTGTCCAAGTTGGCAAGTGGGGGATTTGGAAGTGTTGGAAAACAGCTTCTCAGTCTAAAACAAAGAAAATCTCACAGTCCCGTATTTCCTATTTATTTAGTGTTACTCGACAAGCTCTCATTGACATTTACTCCTGGATTCCTCCAATGCAACTGTCATCATCTGAAGTTTTGCTTCTAAAGCCAAGTGTTGGGACTGAATTCCCATCCAAGAAGAGATATCTAACAAAGGTGGCATAAACTGGTTTTCTGCAAATACTTCTCTCCCCCCCTGCTCTGGCTAGAGGCAGCCTGAAGAGCAGGGCAAGGGATGTAGAGCAGCGAGGCTTTGAAGATGCTGAAGAGCAGCAAGAGAAAAAAGAAATCTCTTCCTTTATTTTTTAAGTAAGCTGGTGACAGGGTAGTTGATCAGATGGACTGTCTGCTCTGATCAAGTCTGACAATTTCTACAGTTTTATCTTCCTGCAGAACAGAAACTCAGGCTGAAGGGATACTGCCAGTCAAGACAGCTCCCTTGAAACAGCCAAGGGAAACAAATCTACAGTTATTGACAGACCAATTCTTTTTGTATCAGGATATATTAATATTTTCCAAAAGGTAAAGTCAATAATTTAAAATATTCTGCTATTTATTTGGGTTCACTAGGAGACTTTCCCATGCCAGGTGCTACTGCTTTTGTTTGGCAGTGAGTTACAATGCAAGTTTTTCACATTTGATTAGGCTGTTTATTGAACTCCTTTCCCTTTCTGCCTGTCACTATTCTTTACTAGCTGTTGATGTCTCTGAAAGGTCACTCCTTTACCTCCCTGCTGGGCTGAGCCCAGCTTGAACTAGGCTCAGGAGCTCTGCTGTGGGTAACTGCTATGCCCATTTTCACCAATGTTTGTACTGCCTACTTCAGGGATTTACACCTTCTCGTAGCTGAACAAGTTTCTGCAGTTCACTGTCTCAATTTCCCTGTGCATAGCTCTTAATTAAAAGGAAAAAATAAATCAAGTGATCTGTATTGAGTTTAAGATGTCAAGATCCTATTGACAAGACTTGATGGAAATTGGAACAGAGGAAGTTCCACATAAACATGAAGCAGAACAACTTTCCTGTGAGGGTGACTGAGCACTGGAACAGGTTGCCCAGAGAGGTGGTGGAGTCTCCTCCAGACAGATTCCAAAACCATCTGGATGTGATCCTAATTAATGTGCTGTGGGGACCCTGCTAGAGCAAGGAGGTTGGCTTAGATGACCCTCTGGTGGTCCCTTCCAGCCCTAACTGTTCTGCAATTCTATGAAAGTGATAGCTACCAAAATCTGAAAATGTTTTCAACTGAATTCTGCTGTTCTGAGCACAGGGGCCTAAAGTGATTTTCCCCCTCCCACACCACACCCCCCCTCCCCCCAGTTAATGTTGGATCAACTCTAAAGAGAAATTTGAAAGAGTCCATTCTTCACCTCCAAGATCCTCCACGGGAAGGTGAACAGTAGAGCTCTTGAAAGGAACAGTGGTGAATAGGGTTGATTCTCTGCAGGCCAGCAAGGAGGGCTGCACCCGTCCAAAAACCTGCACCTGCACACAGGCACTCCACTGGGATTTTTCCTTCAAAACAGGGTGAACCTAAACCCTACTGGCCAGCTCACTGCTTGCAGTTGCACAGCCCTGCTGTTACCCTTCTCTTTCTGTCATCTGGCAATTCCCATAGCTATCTGAAAGTCCATTTCAAACTGTGAGGTATTTTGGCATTGCATCTCACTGACACCACTGCTCCCCCCTCCCATACAGAGATCTGCCACAGGCACTCGCAGGTACAAGGAAAAAGAGACTCCTTGTGTTTTGCAGTCCTTTAAATGCCCAGCAACACCAAACATTTGCATGCATAAACAAACCCCTGTCTTTTAGTGTGTGCTTCTAGATACTGCTACTAGGTAAGACTCATACTTGGGAACTAACAAAAATGTAACCTCCATGTTGTTAATATGGTACAGATCTCCTTGGAGACAACATGATTTTGAAGAAAAGGATTTCCAGAGTGAAAAAAAATTCAAAAAGACCTAAATTCACCCTTCAGTCTGTCCTGACCAAGAGACAGGATTTAGCTTTGCTGCCCCAGGAAGTGAGCAAGGAACAAAACACATGCACAGATTAAAACTAGTTGACTACAGTGGGCCTCAGACTGTCTGACAAAGCATCACTCTGCATAACAGAAACAATTGAACACTCATGAAACATCTCTTAACTGTCCAGTTCTAGCTTCATGTTTTAGAGGGTCAGCATGGGTTTGGCATAACACAAAGTTTAAAACTGTTGCAGTGGTATCTGCTGGAGTACTTGCAGAAAACTCAGAAGCAGTCTGAGCAATACCATGAGATTGCTGTCAGCAGCTCCATCCCTCTCTGCAGGAGGAAGCAGCTTTATGGTTTCCGACTTGAAGTTCCTTAAAAAAAATAGGTGACTCCTGGTATTCAACATCCTTGCCAATTACCCATGTGGTTGGTGTTACCACATTCAGACACTTCTGTAAGCCAACAGTGTGGATACTGCATAGAACTACCACAGAATGGTTTGGGTTAGAATGGAGCATTAAAGGTCATCTAGTCCAACCCCCCCTGCAGTCAGCAGAGACATCTGCAACTAGATCAGGTTGCTCAGAGCCCCAGACAACCTGAGCTGGAACGGTTCCAGGGATGGGACATCTCCCACCTCTCTGGGCAACAATACTATCTGTATTTTTCAGTATATAGTACATAATGGTGAGGAATTAGTTTGAAAATCTGCTTCTTTCTTACCGTAAAGGAGCAAGTCTGCTGAACTACTGGATCAGAAGGAAATAGCTTGCCTAAATTAAAGCTGGAAGTTGATTGCATCAGATATGCTCACCCTGTTCCCAATTGTGTTTGGTACAGCCACCTCCAAGGTCTGAACCTAAGGTCTTGAACACAAGCAGCAGTTAGACCAAGCACATCTCAGATGACAACTTCACTGTATTTTAACAATGTCATCTTCCCTGCAGCGTGCTGCGTTCAGGGCACTGCTGCAAGGGCACAACAGATGGGGGGGGAATGGCACAGTGAACATCTCTCCCCAGTTGTCACATGTCTTTTAGATGAATGCCACTTGAGATGAGGAGCATATGAAGATGAAGTGGAAAGACAATGTTGTGGTGGTGCCTTCTAATGCTGACATATACCTGCACCCCTTGTTTTGAGCACTGCCTGCATTCCTCAGAAGTGGGTGTAAAACTGCACTTGGATTGCTAATAAATGGCATCCAAAATGCAATCGTCATCTCAGCATTTTGCTATGCAGATAGGGTTGCGCCTCCTGAGCAAAGCAGCATTCTGCCCTCAACAGAAAGCCCTGTTTATCACTTGGAGATGCCATAAAAATAACAAATGTCCAGAGTAAACCTAATTCACTGTGCTACTTAGTGTTTGAAATACATAAATATGTCAAGCAAAAGACCTCTAATAGACCCTTTTATCCTGGTAATAGTGTACATATAATTTTCCTCTCATTAGTACAAAAACTACCTAGGGAACTATCGGCCCATCCTTCATCCATTTAATCTGCATTAGTTTACTTTTACCTTGTGTTTAATCTGCTTTCCCTCAAGGTATTTTGAATAAATCAATAGGAATACATGATTGTTTAATGATTTTTAGAAGAGCTCCCTTCGACCACAGCTGGATGATTTAGAATGACTAATTCCACTTTTTACAATTGATCCCACCACACACAGCCCATCCATTCCTGCCACGTCTGGCCAAAGGCATCAGCAGCTCCACAGTGAGGGGGGTCTTAAAGGGGCTGAGGAGGGTCCCCAATGGCTTGGGGGGTAGGGGGGAAGAACAGAGGCAGCAACAAAACATGCCAAAATGAATGCTCTTAATTTTTGACAACAGGCTTCAGCTCCCTAATGTAGCTCTGCACTGATCATGCCTCTCATGCACTTGGGCTTTGGGTGCACCACTGTGCCTTGATCTTCCAAGTGCCTGAAGGCAATGGAGGATTTTAGCATAGCAACAAACTAAAGGCCTAGTCTGGGTGCAGCAGGAGGGACTCCTGGCACTGGGATTTTGGCCTTCAGTATGAACACATATGCTTACTGAAGCTCAGTGTACACCCAGAGCTTGGTTGATAAGCAGAGGCTCCTCCTGATCTGATGTGCTTATGTCCAGTCACTTCCAGCTGCCATCTCTTTTTAACCTCAAAGTCATTTTGAGTGTGAATACATCAGTGAAGAAGAAATATTACCGAAAAGGGGTGTGATACCAGTTTACTCCATTCACCATGGTCATGGAGTAGTGTTTATGAAACCTGGGCTGGGCACCAAGAGAGTTCATAGCTGAGAACTCATTTCTGCCATTAAGCTGTTGCCTGGCAGGGGATGTATCCTCCCTCAGCTCTGTTTCTCATCTCACTAGTTGTCTGATCCTATTTAAAAAGGGCATAAGCTGCCTCAAAAAACTTCCAAATCTGTATTACTACAGTTTAACAGAGCTCTGAGTACATCAGAACATCAGGGTCTGTTAGAGGCTCTGGGCACAATTCAAACAGCAATAGGTACAACATAACCTTAGCTTATGGTGATCATGGACAGAACAAATCACCTAGTAAGTGCCCAGCCTAGTGCCCTGTCCCCAAACCACACTTCAAGAGTGAGCCTGATGTCCCTTTACAGAAGCTTTTTCAGTGTGTAGACCTTTCCCAGCCCTGACACCCTTGTCCCATACTGGGACCAACCCTACTTCCCTTTCTTCAGGGATATGTAACATGAAGTCCTTTCTAGAAGTACAGGAACTATTGGTAGCTATCTTCCTAAGTACACAGGTATCCACACCATGATTGAAGAGACCTCTTCATATCCACATCACCAACAAAAGGACACAAGCTCCTGCTGAGGGTAGTACATACGAAAACCATGATTAATAGACTGGTCTAAACCCCAAGCCTTGTGTGGTCTTCCAAAAGGTGGTTACTCTCTTCTGCCAGTCTGGTTTCTATTGGGTCTTGCTCCACTGCTAGAAATATCTCTATTTTGAGGTGGTTTGAGCTGCCAGTATAGGGCATAAAGGTCTGGAAACTGCAGGAGAATTAGGAGCATCACTAACAAGTCCAACCTTTTAGACAGCTGAATTCACAGGACCCAAGTCCATAAACTCTCCTCCCCCAGCTCTCTCTCAAAACATCAGTGGGTCCTGGATTAGGTAATACATAAAATTCAACAGGGTGTTGAGAACTGCTGTCAACTGGTTAAAGCACAATATGAAGAGATCTGGCAACTGACAAACAGCTCCAAGAAGATCACACTTAAGCTTCCCAGGACTGTCCCTAGCATAACACAGCACATTCAATAACTGCATAGAGGAAAACTCCAGAAGACTGAGGTAAGATGTTACTCAAGCTACCTACAGACTCCCCACCTCAGTTTCTCTGACCTGGAAGGTGCAGTCCTCCCCTCTAGTGGACACTGATCCCCTGCCACAAGCCAAGCTCTGCACTCCAGTGGAGATACAACACAATAGAAACAACAAGAAAACTCAGCATTTCTGCTCCAGATACTCTAACCCACAGGTCAGAGCCTCTGCCATAAGCAACAACATATCCACCTGCCACCCAAAGCTTCAGGCTGAGGTTCCTCCTTTGCCCTTGTAAATACCGGTGAGACTCTTAACTGAAATCCAACTTGAAAGCTCCCAACCCAGAGCTGCGACCAGCAGATTGGAAACTTGGTTCCTGTACTGTCAGAATAACCATTCTCATTCCCCAAGGCTTAACCACTGAACTCTCAGCACCTAGCACTGCTAGCACAGACCCCACAGGAGACTGAGTGAGGGTCTTCACAGATGGAAGACCTATCTGGCATTGAAGGATTTTCAATTTTACATAAAGAAATGAAGCCTAGAGACTATTGCCCAGTGTCACATCAGAACATGAGGTGTGAAAGCTTAATACAGATACTCTGATTTGCAGTGCTGTGCATTAAATATAGCCCCACTCTTCCTTGTGCATACACTACCTCTACATTAAAAAGAGCAATTACTGAACAGGACAGAAGTATCTTACAATCTCCAGACACATACTTCAGTTCACAAGGCTACGCATTTTCTTCTCTTGTATTTAAAAGGAAATTATTTTTCTTAGCGGTAAAGCAACATCTTATGTATTCTGTTTACCAGCCCATGTTACTTTTTGGCTGTTTCAGAATATTATGTCAACCACCTCAGAGTCTCTTTTTCTTTTCTTAGCTTTCATGTAAGTAAAACATTTATATTTTAAGGGTTGACCAAATGATAAAAGTCTGCTTATATCACTACAGCCAGAGTGGCCAACCTACATCTGGAAGGGAAGAAGGGAATGTCTTTGAGAATACAATATTTGTGAGCTGAAAGAGAAAGGATGATTTTCCCTTTCTCTCTTCTTGTAACCTGTCCTCTAATGAGTTACTGAATTATTCTCAACCTTATTTGGCTAATATTACTCCTGATCTTTTCATTCCCTCTCAAAATAAACAAACATCTTTCTCCTGTGGCACACCCTTGTAACAGAACCCCAGCATCAGGCATTCCAGGCAGCCCCCATAGCTATGGGCTCCTTCTACTTCTAAAGGGCCTCAATTTTCCATCAAGTGAAAATGTGAGCTACTTAAACTCTACAATTTCATCTCATTAAATTGGCAATTAAATAGAAACCATGTACATGATTTCCCTGCTTCCCTAGTATTTTCCACTACTGCACCATCAGACCATTTCTACATGTGTTGTTTCTCTGTTAAGATACCAGCATTTCAGAAGCTGCCTAATTATAGCCACATTTTTTAATCAGCATAAGATACATGCCAATGTTTGTCTCAGAGGAAGCCCATCTCCCTAACTAATGCAGAAACATCTGACTAGACCAAGGTGCACCTACCTTCTGAAAAGCAGGCTTTTCCAAATAGCCCAACACATGCACAAAACTCACTTGGCTACCATCAGCTGTGAACTCTTGAGCACAGAAACCAGCCTCAGAGCCCCAGAGCTGCTGGCCTTTGAAAAATCCTGCTCCTGCCAGGGTGCCCAGGAGGAAGCTGGTGAGTTCTTCCCCCCAGTCTAGGCATTTAATCAAGTCCAGCAAGTTATCTGTCAAGCTTTTAGTGAAATATGCTTATATCCCTGAGTTAGCATGTCAGAGGGGCTTTCAGATTGTCTCCGGGATTGCAGATCCTTAGGCTTTTTGCTTATGCTGTCAGCTCTTTGGAGCAGTGCTTGCTCTGGCTATGTGTGTGGGCAGCAGCGAGCACAGCACTGGTGCCACTAGGACGCAAGCGAGTATTAATAACTACAGGGAGTATGTCTGCATTCCCTCATTAGGAGCTAAATAGGTCTGTGCTTGAGTTGAAGTGACTGATGGAGCATTTGAGTCTTGCACCTAACGTCATCTCGTGGCAGGCTTTAAGGAGCAAGTAATCTCCCATTTATCTGCTCACTTACTCTATCATTGGTCACTTTCTCTGCTCAAGCCTCAAATATTGCCAGTTTTAGAAGTTCAAATATGAGCCCCATTGCTTTGGAATTGCTGAAGAGTGCCAGAGAACAGAGCAACAGAAGCTGGCACGTGTTGTTGCATTTGTGAGATGTGAAGCTAACTAGGCTAGACACCCCAAACTGGGGAGCTTGGATCTTTCTTAGCTAAAGTTAGAGAGCTCATGGAACACTAGGTTCAGGGACAGCAGTGTGATGAGCCCTGGGTCACATCAGCACGCTACGGCACTTCATCCTCCTCTTTGTGGATTTCAGATGGAGAAAACTCAGTAGAGGTTTGCCTGTATGGGCAACTCCCTAACTCACCATAACGGAAAGATTATGCTTTTCTGTGCCTCACAAGTCTTGCAAGAGTAATTTCCATATATGAAAATAGGAAAACACATTAGTAAACAATTGTTTCATAGTTGTTTTCAACTCAAAGGAGAGAAGTTTCTCCCACCCCATGCACCACAGGAAACACAGGTAAACTTCTGTTCTTAGCAGCAAACCAGAAGCAGCTCTTCTGAGCTTAGAACAGCACAGATGCAGTAGTTAACCTTGCTTTGGGTCGGCAACTCAAAAATCACAAGATCCCTCCATCTGCTGCAAAGAACAGAGAGGAAACCAGCCTGTTACTCTGCATTGCACCCTAAGACAACCCCCCCCACACACCCCAGAGGGCCGACATGTCATTGACACACAAAATAAGGTGCTGTGCTCCTGGGTGCTGTCTTGACTGTCCTGGGAACCATTAATCCTATCAATTGCACATAAAAAGTCTGGTAGCAATTCTACAAATGAGCAAACACCAAGATAAAAGTGTAATCGTACTAGTGTAGCAAATTGGATTCAAGTCCTCGTTGAGCAATCCTGTTTCATTTCAGCAATTTTATTATCACTGTTACTGGAACAAATTACTTTATTAAACAGAAAGGGCTTTTGTAAAAGAATTTCTTCTTGTGGGTGATATCGTGAAGCTCTGTAACACGAAACCAGCAATTACACTTGTCATGGGATTTCTTTAAGCAATTCAGCTAATGGCTTATGACAGGTATGATTTGAAATGTTCATTCAAGCCTTCCCTCTGCTATACACAGATATATCTTGCCAGGACAAAAAAAAAAAGCACTTTTAGTGAAATGAACATTTTTAGGCAGTGGTTTGGTTGATATCCTGCAGAAAGTAAGGAGGTTTGGGATAGACTGACATGCAGGACAAGGCGACTGAACAGGACCAATGGTTTAAATTGGGAATAAAGGCTGATGATGGTTCAGCAGCCAAAACACACAAATATCTGGAGAAATCAAGACTAACCCCATTGTTAGAAGAAGTAAATACTGCTTTGCTGCAGTATTGACCTAAGCAGTAAGCGAAGGCTCTTGATGCTTTCATATCAAGGTGGAAGGACAGCCTGGATTTAGATGTTTCCATCAAAACCAAGTTATTAGGCTCACTATAGATGCAGCCGGATGACCTCTACTTTTTTTTAATGTAGTTCTGTAGACTATACCATTTATTATGCCTAAACAGAGTGGCTGGAAAACTGCTGTCCTGATGAAGTATACTTTGTCAAAGGGTTGCAGAATCTATGGAAGACAAGCATCCTATAAACAAAACCACTAAAGAGCTATTTTAATCAGTCTTAAAGGCTTTAAAGGAGTGCCAAAGACATAACTAAGTGCCCAAACAACACAAACCCATAGGCACTGAGGTCTACCTTTACCAAAGCTACTGGGAAGCTGATAACAGTTATTAAGGTCAGGGTGCCCCAACTGTATGATGGTTTTGATAGTGTCACTCAATAATGCTGTTGGGTGGGTTGTACTGAGTCATTTGACATAATTTCCCTCCATTTTGCAGCTAGCCTAGCAGGTTGCCCTGCATGCTTCTGGGTCACCCATGATTTGACTCTATTACACTACAGAACAAATAAAGAACAGAAAATCCTTGATCACAAGCATAAGTATGCCACCAGAAGTAAGAAAACCATACCAAACCCCAGGCGTCTCCTCTACCTCAGGGTTAATACAAGAACACAAGGGGGTCCCATATGGCTAGCAGGCAAGACTTGTGACCATTCCAGACACTTCACCATTGTTGTGCTTCACTCAGTTTCTCCTTTGTGCATGTCATGAAGTCAAAAGTCCAGGAGAGTTAATACAAATCCTTACATTCTTATTCCTCATGTACACGGTTCTTTGGAATCAATAGCTGGGGCTCCTAAGGACTGCTGTGGAGCTCAGCTTGGAGATCTGTGCACAGCCTCTTTCAGCCCTGGTGTCCTCTAGCTATTCTTAAACCCTCTAATTCCAAAGGCAAACTTTTTATTTTTTTGTAAGGTCATCTCACCCCCCCACCTCACTCTCACACACAGTTCAAAAAGGGAGGCCTGCCCTGGCCCTGTTTACTTAGAGCACAAACATATTCAAGCCAGCAATGTCAGATTAAAGGAAGAAAAGGGAGAGAAATCAAAGCTTCTAAACTGCACATAAAAGGCAATCGCTGGCAACCAATCTGTTCTACTTCCAAATCTTTGCACTTGATGAATAAAGGTCAAGCTGGTATTGGCACCCAAATGTTAATGTTCTTATAAGGGTTTAAGCTGCTTTAACAGCTGAATAAGTGAGAGTGATCCACAGGCCCACACCTAAAGCATGTCCTTACAGGAGGGAAGACCTCCGCTTCCCAGAGCCTCCTGTCAACAGAGGCACAGGGAGACCTACTAGAGCAATCTACTTACTGACTGCCTAAAGAAGACTTGAGGTTGGCTAGCCTCTTCCCTGTTAGTCTTCCATCTGCTCTGCCTGCAGGTTACTCTCTTACCTTCACCTATTTTGTGGTTGTTTGGATCTTAATCTAGCTTCTTTCTGGCTCCATAGCTGCAGCTTTCAGGACACAAACTAGTATATAGAAAAAGGACCCTCAGATACTTCCCACCCCAACTTTTATTTTTGTTACCAGTGACACACCTCTTTTTAAGAAGTTCCCCCCCCCCCATTTAAGGTTAAGGAGGCACAACCATCCATTCCTTTCTTCCACAGCAAAAATGTTGGGCTAACTGGCCACCAGACCCACCTCCTAGTTTTCTTTCAAAGTTGATGATGCTAGCTACCCTCTACTTAAAAGTTAATACAGCTCTCACTGTTGCAGCCTTGCCCCAAGTGTACTGGAAATAACCCAGCTCCCAAAAGCAGCTATTAAACCCTCTCCCCTAACTCTCCAGGAGGCAGCAGAGTCCTAGCAACTTCATATCCACATTTCCAAAGGAGCAGCATGCTGAAGAAGCTTCAGAGTGACTCAAGACCAGCTTGCTGTACAAGACAGATGCCTCACCTCTTAAAGGCAAAGAGGTTTTACTGAAGAAAGAAAAAGTCAATATTTGGGAGATGTTTTCATAAAGTAGGATGAGTGCCCTGTTAAATTAATTCACCTCTGGTATTTCCAAACAGTAACTTGATCTTTCAGCTGGTGCCCTTGCCAAGCCCAGCAGTTTTGAAAAATTTAATTTTTATAAAGGTGAATTTAGTGCTAATGAGATTGAAAGACCAGTGGTAATAGCTCACACTAGGCACTGCCCTGCCAGGCTCTGCTGGAGCTTCCCTTCTGCTCCTGACAGGGCATCTAGGTGCTGAGCTGTGTAAAAGTGGTTGCCCAAGTCCCATACCTCACATCCTCTAGGACAGCTGTCTGGGAATGCTCTTTGAATGCACAGTGAAAGAAAGCCAAGCACCTAACAGGCTACGAAAGGCAAGCTTCCCAGCACAGAGCGAAATCACACCTTACACTATTTGGAGTTGCAGCAAATAAGGAGCTACCAGATGTCACACTTTACCCTGGCACTGGGGTGTTTGACAGCTAGAGCTCTTGCCATGCAGTATTACATTTCTGCAATGCTATCTGAAAAGGGATGGAGGAGATGAGTCCAGCCAGCAGTCAAAACCTAACTTATGAACTCTTGAGGTTCAACAGGGATACTTTCCTCAGGCTAAGTATCTGAAGCCACAAAGGAAGCTGCTCCATTTACAGTGCTGCTCCCCTCCTCCTGTGTCCCTGAACAAGGCTAACCATACACAGGAACTGCCCAATCTCAGCAGGCAGCATCTCCAGGACCAATCCTACTGATCCCAAACAGCTCTCTCCCAGTAAGCAGAATCTCTTCCTCTGGCAAACACCCTCATGGTACATGAATTATTTTCTGTCAAGAGAGGATTAGGGTATTTTATTTGAGAGCAGTTAACTGGCAAGACTCCGAGTGAAAGCTCAGCTCCGTAGGTTAGGTCATCTGTACTTCAAGAGCACTGCATGAAGCCAGCACTGTGCTGTTAGCATGTTCAGAGTCACCCTACGCACCACCGCACATCTTTGCACAATTTGGTTTGTTTCTGAAGCATTAGCTTTCCATAAAAACTTATGTTCTTGGTTTTTTATTTGCACATTTATAGTAAAGAGATCCTCAGCCAGGAGCACCCTCCTCTTACCTCTGTCTTGCACAGGCTCAGCCAAGTCTCTGCACCACCTGATATCTGTTGAGCTTGTTTTCCACACCATTAACTACAATTACCTATACAGTGAGGGGATTAAAAGACAAGCTCCAACTCCTGGCTCAAGAAAAGACACAAAAAGGAGTGTTATTGCATATTCCAGCTGCCTTTTCATTGCTGGCTTTGCAGAGCTCAAGACTGCAGTTAAAAGAGTATGAGGAGGAAAGCACAGTGGAATCAAAGAATCATTAAGGTCGGAAAAGACCTCCAAGATATCAAGGTCAACTACCTATCCAACACTCCCATGCCACACCTACATTTTTTTTGAACCCCTCCAGGGATGGTGTCTCCATTGCTGCCCTGGGCAGCCTGGGCCAATGCCTAACCAGTCTGGCAGGGAAGAAACTCTTCCTAATATCTAACCTGAACCTCCCCTGGTGCAACTTGAGGCCATTTCACTGCCCCAGTCCTGCTAGCCACACTACTGCTAATCCAAGCCAGAATGCTGTTGGCCTTGGTCACACTATTGGCTCATCTTCAGCTGCTGTCAATAAATATACCCACGTCCTTTTCCCCCAGGCAACTTTCCAGCCACACTCTGCCCCAAGCCTGGAATTTTCATGGGGTTGTTGCGACCCAAGTGCAGGACCCAGCAATTGGCCTTGTTGATCCTCATCCCATTGGCCTCTGCCCATTGATCCATCCTGGTCAGATCCCTCAGCAGAGGCTCCCTATCCTCAACACTTCCACTCAAATTGGTGTCATCTGCAAACTCACTGGAGGTGCACTCAATCCCCTTGCCCAGATCATCAATAAAGACATGAAACAGAACTGGCCCCAACACTGAGCCCTGTGGAACATGAACCAGTAGCAAGAAGCAGGTACACTGGTTTCACTCCGAGCCCCCTGGAGAGATGGGGGTCACTTGGCTGCACTCAGGAGACCCAGGAGCAAGCCCCCACCACCCCTCGTGTCAAAAGACTCTTCCTCACCCCAGTGCTTCCCAAGCTGAGCTCCTGGACTATCTGTGGGACTCCAAAAAGTACTCCCACCCCGGGCATGGCTGGTGACGAGGTAGCTCCCAAAGGAGCTTCAGCGCCAGGATTTTCATTTTAAAGCCCCAAGTTGGTTAAACACACACCACTCCTCCCCCCCCCCCCCCCCCCCCCCNAGAAATGCAAATGTGGCCAATCCTATTTTATGTTAAAAAGCGAAAACACATTTCAATGTATTCTTGTCTTGTATGACTGGCTAAGAGCCTCTAAATCCCCCCCATTTACCAAATTAAACTAATTGAAAGAGCTTCCAAAAGCCACATCTGTAGGCTGACGTCTGTCCCTGCCTTTCCCTTTAGGCCGGGGGAAACTGTTCCTCCATCCCATTGATCCCTGAATAGTCACGCCTGTCAGGAAGCCACATCAACCATTATCATTCTAATTTTACTGCCTTTCTTGGTCCCTAATCTAATTTGCAATGATGCTTAAGCATTTCGCAAGGCCATAGCACTTTCTTCAGAATTTCAACAAGAGCATTAAACCCCCAATTTACATTAATGAAGTGCACATTTAATTAGGGGAGAGGGTAAATGGAGGGCTCTTCAAGAGCAGTTTGCGTGATACGATAGCCACTTGAAAAACGAAGATGTACCTGATAAAAGACTTTCGGTGCAGCTGCCCTCGTGCCTCATTTAATTTCTCAGCTTCCTTCCTTGTCCTACCAGTATCCCGTCGTGCCCCAAACCGACCCTTATGGAAACAGAGAGCAGAGCAGGGCAACGAGAGGGGGCAGCACGCCTCCGGCACAGAAGGTCGACTGTTGTGCACCTTCCACAGATGGGACGCTCTGGTCTCGCGGTCAGCTGTGTTTCAGACCCCATCTTGTATCAACCTGCAGGGAAACTGGATCCAACCCCATACTTTAAGGCACTGCACCGTCGAAATGCTTGAAACCAGCCCTCTCTAGCCAAGGTTTTGCCTTCTCAACAGCATCCATACACCTACACAAACTCAGTTTCTGGGGGCAGAAGCCACCTCTCACTAGAGGTTTTCATATCATTTAACACAGCCAGACTACAACTCATAGAGTAGGCTCCATGTACTACCAACGCACTGCTCATCCAGACACCACTGAGAAAAGGGAGCAGAGGATGAGTTTACAGATCAATTCAGTACACGTACATCTGCAATGTCCTGCTGCTACACCTCTCAGTGGCAGAGATTTTGGATCCTTCTAAGCCTTCTCTTCTGAAACCAAGGTAAGAAATCAAGTGGTGGCTGAAGTCAGCTGTGAGGTGCTAGCTAGGTATCCCTTCCTCAGCAGCTCATCAGACATTCCTTCAAGCCAGCCCTCTTTTGAAGGAGCTGGATACTTCCCATGCCTCACCTCAGTGCTGGATGCAGCAGAGATACTTCCCTAAGGTCCGAGCTACTGCTCTGGGAACATGTCCCTTGCTTCTCCTGCTGCTGCAGGCAAGCTGGCTCATGCTGAAACACCTCCCACAGTGAGGCACTAAGGACACATTGGCTCCAACTTGCATCTATGCCACCACACTGCGTAGAGGAAATAACTCTGGAGGAAGGCTTGGCAAGTCATATGGCATTTTTCTTTACATTTCCAATAGAGGACACAATATGGATGTGATCCTCCTAAATCTCACAATGTTATCAAGTGCTTTCAGTACTAGCCACATCAGCTAGCCTCATGTCTTCTGGTGTCCTCTCCACCCTTGCTCTTAGCATCGGTGCAGGCACATGAGTAGCAGCGCAGAAACAACTCCCAAGAGAATGGGAGCTGCTTCTGTGCTGGGCTGCAGGTCAGCAAGAACTAAATACCTCCTTAGCAGAGCATATGAAACAGTTTAATATAAAATAGTTTCACAGAGAAGGCTCATGTGAAAGTTTTCTTCAAAGCAAGAGCTGTTCTTTGAAAGCCTTATCAAGGCTACAAACCCCACAGAGGAGAAGTATGCACCAGTAAAGATTATGTATATACAACAGGAAAGGACCATGCAAAATCTATTATGGGCAATAACACACAACCTACTATAAAATAATCCCTGAGCCTATGACAAATATCGTCAAGAACCAGCAGGAGGGGAAATGTAAGAGAAGAGCACATACAGACAAATGTGTTACTGTACAAGTGCACGAATCTAAGAAGTAAAATGAAGGAAGTGATTTAGCAATAAGTAAGTAGCTGACAGAGTGAGAGCAGAGTGATTTCTGGCAGCAGCACAGCAGGAGACAAGCCTGAAGAAGGAAAGGATGAGGGCAAGGGTGAAGAGGTTAAGCAGCACAGAATGAAGACATGAGAGAAACGCTAGAGCAATGCCTCACAGTTACACAAAGGCTGTTATGTCAGCTGAGATGCTTTGGGGAGCTGCACATTAGCAGCAAGAGCAACACAACCCAATATATTAACATTACAGACTACAACCAAAAACTTTCCCACTAAAATCTACAGTCTCTGCCCAAAGCTTTTCTCTTCAATATGCAGTCATCTCCAATCCAACTGCAAAGTTCTGATGATTCAACTTTTGATTATCCCTTTGACTTAAGGCAGAAACTATGCATGTGCCCAGCCCCTGAGGCTCTCTGGTCTGCAGGACCAGGTGAAGCAGGTATCTCTGCAGCCCTCAAAACACCCCTTTCTTCCCAAACACTTGACCACCAACAACTCTGACTACCACCTGGAGATACTGGAGACGAGGCTGTGCTGCCCAGAGTAGACAATCAAGCCAAAAACTGCAAAGCAAACCCAACTTTGTTCCAAACAATGCAAGAACAACACAGCATACGCTTAAACAATCCACAACTGNACTTACAGTTTGTTGTCTTGCTGGAATAAAAAAGGAAGCCTGGACAGGAACACATCCATTGGCGGGAAGCATTATTTCATCCAAGGAATGCTGCAGCTTGCCAGAAACTTGAGTCCTCTTGCACGCAGGTCAAACCCTCCCACCTTAACACCCAAACCTTTTCTGCTCCTGGAGCACTGTGAAATAACCTCCAGGACCAGCCAATCACCTTCCCTCAGGTGCTTTCAATGAATCTATCAGGCAGCAATGACTTTCAGCTGTGAGCAGGGAAGGGTTGAGGGGAATGACCTTCAGCTGTGACCAGAAAAGGGTTGGGGGGCATGACCCCTCTCTGAGGCACAATTATGGCTCATGCCCTCATCCTTTGGTGCAGTAGTATTTGGCTGGGCACTGCTAACCATGAAGTAGGGCATGCTAGCCTGGGGGGGACTCTGTCTGTCCTTCTCTGATAAGTGCCCATGCCATTTTTGCAGCCTCAAATTTCACTTGCAGGGCAAACTAGCACATCTGTGGAAGAGATTGCCCTGGGAAGGGCAAGAGGAATTTCTAGAAGAACAGGCAAAACTCATTGCTGCTCTGAGCCTGCTTTGAAGGGGCATAGCAGCATCTTGCTTATGCTGACTGGGTATATTTGAGGTTCCAGATTTGGGTAACACAGGTCTACCACCATGTACAAGACCTTATGTTTAAACACTTCCCCAGCAGATCAGAGTTTGGTTTGTGTGCTCCTGGTGTTGCTTTTACAAATCAGAATGGAGGAATCAGTTCTTGTTTCCAGGACTTTATTATAAGCACAGTTCTAGAGTGAGGGTTGTCCAAACTCTCCCCTGTTTTGTTGACTCTGGCATTGTTTCTGCTGCATTGCCGATACAAGAGGTTTCACAACTGGTAGGAAGATAAAGCAAAAGAACTTGGTTAAATTCTGATTCCCCTGCTCACCAAGCTGTTACACAAACTAGAGGACATGTGACATGGATACGGTGGATATAGAAAATCTAAATGAAATTGAGACCTGGTGTTGCAGTTACCCTCTTTCTCGGGGTGGTTTTGCTTCACTATCCCCAGCCATCATCCTTCTGTGAGCACTAGAAGGGAGTATCTGGATCTGGACAGACTTAATCCACAGCACTGCAGATGAGCCCTCCTCAGTTACCCTATGAAAATGCTTCTGCCTGACCTCTGGAGCAGCCACAGAGCTGGGTGCAGCAGCAGCAGCAGATGTACTCCCCTCAGCTCCTCATTTCTCATGGCTAAGATGGAAAGAAGGGCTAAACATCACTGCCAGTAAGTGTCACTGCTATCTTGTGGCCTGGTTTGTATGGCATGGGTGAGTGCTTAGAGTGCCAGCATCTGCCAGCACAGATCTGTGTGGCACCAGTTGCCCCTGCTGGCACTGTACTGGCAGACTGAGCAAGCCCTGGAAGAGCCATGAGGAGTGGCTGGTACCCAGCCCTGCCAAGGTCTCTGTTGCCTGCATTCTTTTTGCTTGCCGTTGGAAATGTGCCTGGCTGGGTACCCTGTGCGGATCTTTGGCCCAGGACTCGGCAGACTTTTTGCTTTACAAAGGACCATGCCACCATCCATCTGTGCATACAATGTGCTGCCTCTGGGTGAGGATGGAGAGTTCTCATTGCTGGAAAGCAAAGATCCCAGAGTGGCTTCTTTTTACCCCTGACTTTGATTAAATGGCAAAGGGATTGTTTGGTTTTTTTTCCAAAACTGTGAGCAAAAAGCACAGCAATGTAAAAAACAGAGCCTTTTTTCCACTCCTTTCCCCTCCAGTTTAGAGGGACATTTTCAGTTCACAGCAGAGGAATTTGGCCCAATTTCCTTGTAAATAAAATGCTGGATTGAAAACATGTTTGTGTCTCCACTCACAAGTAGCACGTGAGCAGCAGGATCACAGGGTAGGTATGGTATGGAATCCCATTTCTAAACAGAAGAGTAGCACCCAGCAGAGCTGTTGAAGCCTAGATAAAAACAAATCATTAAGGTGGAATCAAGGAACTTAATACTGAGCAAGAATACAAAAGCAATAATGGGAATAATGGATAGCTTATAAAAAGTCAGAATCTGGGAGGCTGTTCACTGTTTAAACATCATTATGCCTTTTTAGTCACTCTTTCACATAACTTGTTAACAAATCCAGATTGTTCTTTTTTGATGGCTGTGTGAACTACATCATGTCATAGACAGCAGCTGTGCGAATCCATTCATGCCAGCAGCCTGTCTGCTGAGATGCTAGCAAGCTTCCTTTAAAACTCCTACAGCTGGGCTGGTTTTGCATAGCAGCTTCCTCAACAGAATTCCCCCAGAAGGGAGAAGGAACTACCAGAGTTTTGTAGCCTTAAAAATAAATTCAACAGAAAAGCCCATCAAATAAATTCAAACACCTGAGAATTCATGGTGCTCTTCTCCACAATGTACTTATGAAGCATCTGGATGTTATACTACTATAAGAGTGTCCTTCCAGCATACCAGGAAGCTTGCTGAAGGCATAAGACCCTCTTATAGTTCTAATTCCTCTGGCTCAAAGCTACTATGTCCAGTTTATATAAGTTTAACCTTGTTTTTTACCAAATATGCTTGTATACCAGAAGACCACAAATAAGACATTTCAGATGCTTTTGTTTCCTTTTGGCAGACTTCTGTAAGGATTCAGTAGGTTATCCAAAATCATCAATTAGAGAAACTTTGCTTTTTAAAAAGCCCATTCCCCTTTGCCTATGGAACTACAGGAACTCTAGTAGTGCTGTTATAAACTTTGCAGATCTGAAAACCCTTCTGTAAATTTGTCTTGTGACCTGAGGTTAACAAAATACTTGAAACATGAATTCAGTAACCTGACAGTCCCGTTTCAGTAGTCTCCAGAACAGGGTGAGTTGCTGCAGCTTATGGGAAGGCTACTCAGGCTGGGGGTAGTGCCAAAACCAGTGATCAATAAACCTGAAAGTTTGCAGACTTCATAACATCAGGCATAACTCAAACATTTCCCAATTGGTGGTAGATGGAAAGTGCACTGATAGCTTTTACCACATTTTACTGTCACCCAAACCAGCTTTGTAAAGAAATCTAGCCTGAAGGCTGGAAGCAAAATAGCGGCAAAGGTCAGAGCTTGGCATATGTTAAGTTACCCAACTTTCTAGCATGTTAATACTGTATACCTGGGAGTGATGGTCAATAGGTAAATTTTGGAGCTCTCAGTTGCTGCAGGAAGATATTTTTTTCCCCACTGACACTTGAACTGGTTCTCTAAAACCAATGAATAAAGACCTCACTAGGGGAGCAGACCGGCTCCCTGCACTGTACTGCCACAGGCAGCCTAGATGGGAACTGTTGCTCCATCTGGGACTGTCATGCTGTGCACTCTGCGCTTGTTCTGTGGTCACCCATGGCACCTCCACCTAAGGCAGGAGATCTGGGTCAAAAAGGAGCACTTTCACTTTTAGCATACCTTCACTGTGGTTCCATGCTGTGCCCAGGTGGCCAAGAAAGCCAACAGCATCCTGGCTTGGATCACTGCTAGCGTGGCCAGCAGGACAAGGGCAGGGATTGTCCTATAGTACTGGGCACTGGTGAGGCCACACATCAAATCCTGGGTTCAGTTTTTGGGTCCTCACTCCAAGAAAGATATTGAGGTGCTGGAGTGTGTCCAGAGAAGGGCAACAAAATTGGTGAAGGGTCTAGACCAGAAGTGTTGTGAGGAGCAGCTGAGGGAACTGGGGTTGTTTAGTCTGGAGAAGAGGAGGCTCAGGGGAGACCTTCTCACTCTCTACAATTCCTTGAAAGGAGGTTGCAGCCAGGTGGTGGTTGGTCTCTTCTCCCAGGTAACTGGTGGTAGAACAAGAGGAAATGCCTTCAAATTGTGCCAGAGGAGGTTCAGGTTGATTATTAGGAACAATTTCTTCCCTGCCAGAGTGGTTAGGCATTAGCCCAGGACGATGGTGGAGTCACCATCCCTGGAGGGGCTCAAAAGTAGGTAGACATGGCACTTGACAACATGGTTTAGTAGGGGTGTTGGGTCAATGGTTAGACTTGATGATCTTGGAGGTCTTTTCCAACCTTGATGATTCTATGATTCTGTGTTTCATTGATTAAGAATAATAGTTTTGTTGTATGGCCCTTTCCACTTCTACAGAAGATACCAGGTCAGCTAACTTTCAATGCTATCCAGCACTCAAAAATGTCCACAACAAAAGGGAAATCCAAGTGGTTTTGGTCTGGAGGCTTTCCAGGTCCTGCCAAAGCAGTTTGAAGCAGACAGGTGATGTATTGGCAGTCTCGAATACTGCTCAACGCAACGGCACAGGAGACAGCAAGTGCTGGTGAGAGTGGGACCACTTCATTTGCAGGACATCTCAGCTTGTTTTACCTCGAAAGGTGAGGACTTTTTATGTTTTTGCCATTTTGCTACTGTCTGCCTTTGCAAATGAGACATGTATCATCACCAGAGAGGTATTCTACACATTCAGCCATAAATAATGAAGACTAATCAACCTGCCTTCTTCAGCCCACTCAAAGAAGGTTGTCATTTGGCTCAGGTTTGGGGAGTTTTATTTCTCTTCAGTGCAGCTTAAAAAAAGCCTTATAAATGCATTGCACTGAAACAATCACCTGAGCATAACTCCAGCAAACAAACTCCTCACATCCCAGTCTGCCAGGCAGGGACTGCAATTAGGATAACAATCTGTGTGACAAAAATATTATATAGGAACAGATAGTAATTGCTCACTGGGAAGGATGAGGATCGTGAGACAAAGGGAGAGGATAAATGACTTGAATTCTTTAACCACTCAGAGAGGGCAGGGGGAGGATAAGAAGAGAAACAGAAACAGAAACACATTTGGGATACACTTCTCAAGGGAGGCTGCCAGGGGTTTGTTAGCAGAGATGCACTCCCACTCAGTGTGCTGCTGAAGCCACACAAAACCTGGGGCATCTTTTAGTGCAGTCACAGACTATTGGTGTGCTATTCCTAAATCTAGCATGTCAGAAAAACCTTTCTGAGCACTCTCTGGTATTTCTGAGAGTGCATCTGTTGCACACTCCTGAAATTTTGAAATTCCTGCAACATAACATCAATATTTTTTTTGAGCAGTTTTCCACAGCACAACTAGGAAATGTGACCTTCTCAACTATATACATTCCACCATGCTGCAGCCAGCTGAGAAATTCTACCAATTCCAGGATATTACCATGCCAATTTAAAATTGAATTGAATATTCTGTTGTCTCTTCTATTCTTACCTGCATATGCTCAGCACCTAACAAATACACTTTTTGTTGTTGTCGTTGCTGTTGTTTTTCCAACCTTCTGTTCCCAGGCAATTCTAGATTATGGTTTGTACATGCACTCAAGCTTGTAAAACATCCACCACACTTTCAGGTACCTGAAAGTCTTGAAGTGAAAGGCAGTACTGTATATTTTATTGAAGATAACATATGCATTTTTTTGCCTTTTGGTAAATTACAGAACTTTATTCCTGTACAAGCACTTGCCCTCACTAACAAATAAAAGACAGATGTGATGTGAACTCGTGGCCTTATTGAAAGTCCGCTAGTGTCACCCTGAAGAGCTAAGGGGAGCAGGTGAAATGGTCGATGCTTACATGAATTCCTAAGAGGAAGAAAAGAAGCCTGATTTGCCTGCAGAGCTGGGCTTCACCTGATGCTTTCTGCATATTTCCTTCTGCTTTTTGTTCTCCCTGCCTCTTTTTATTTTTTTTGTTTCTCCTCGCTTCATGTTTCAAGTCTGGTTTCAGTTGGGTGAAGCTGAGCCAGGTTGACAGCAGGGCTGCATACCTGCCAGTCACAAACTCCTTCACTGTACAAAGCAACTGAGATATTAGAAGCAAATTAAGGATAACATTCACTGCTAGATCTCAAAGCTGGAGCCACAATTATTATTTTGTTTACTGGAAACCTAAAGAGTAGGAAAGGACAGAGTGACTTGACCTACACTTGATGCAGAGGATCAAGTGGTAGAAATTTGAGTGCAGTGCTCAATTAATTGGCAGTTCTAGCTACACTGCAGCCCATCCCTGACTCAAGGTTCTTATTTAAAGTCTAAACACTGCTTAAAATATTTCCGAGAGGTATGAGTCTGGATGTAGTCAGGTCCTTTCAGGATTACCACCACAGGAGTTTTTCCTTACTGTGGCAGTGTCTGACATTCAGCCTTGACCTGCTCCCATCAGATACACTTCTCTTATTCTTTCCTGTTTCCTCTTACTTATTCTACACATTGCCACGCACATGATCTATCGGGATTTTCTCTTTGACACTTCCACCTCTACTTCCCCCAAATCCATGGTACATAAAAATCTTCCTAGTCCAAATACTCTCATGTCTGCATGCCAGGTTATTTTTGGTCTCTGCTAGCAGAACCCCTTCCCTAGTGTTGATTTCCTTCCAGTGAAGCTGAGCCTCATTCTGTGCTGTACAAATTGCAACTACTGAAAGCACGAAGCTGAAAAATATTTCTGTGTGTATTTTGAGGCTAAACTGCTGGTTGCTGCGCAGTCCTCAAATACCTCGATGGCAGCTGAGAATGCCCCAGACAGAAAATACAGTCTGAAAATATGAAATATTTACTCTTGAGGAAAGATTCCAGGTATTAACCAATCTGGGAAACAGTTTTCCTTTCTTTCTCTTTCTCTTTGAATGATTTCTCTAATTCACACTTGTTTAACACTGGGGTAATAATCCACAATACTGCAATGAAAAAAAGATAAAATAATAAAAGACATGTACCTAAGCTAAGTTTTCAGACTTCTTCACTCTTCACTTGTTTGGAAGACTTGTCTTGGTGTGGGATGAGCTACCTCCTGGAATATCTGCTTGCTCGCATTTGCTCAGCATTTTTAGACCAGACACTCCCTAGGTAAGGAGCTCCAGGTAGCCTCATCACATCTGGCCAAGCCAGGTGAAGCCTTAGCAAAGCAAAGATCCAAATCAGTCTCTTCCTGCAGCTTTGGTCACAAGAAGACAGAAATTAGCAGCATTCAAATCAAACAAACCCTACTTTAACCTCTTACAAGGTATTATTTTTTGGGTAGACACCTCATTGACAACCAGGGAAATAAATCTTTTTCTTCTTTTCCCAAAATCTATACCCTCCACCCTCCCTTCCACTGGTTAGCATACTCTGAACTTGGTTCGTTTTTTCCCCTCTTGTCCACCACAATCTTAGGCCAGAAAGGAGAAAAATATTCTGTAGTCTGATCAAGGAGGGTATTCCAATGAAAATCAAGCTCATGTGCTTTGTTCTGAAATAAAAGAATTAGGAGAGGTTTTTTTATTCATTTATGAGAACTGCGGCCTGAGAGCCAAGGGAGAAATAGCTTAAAGGGTGTTGTCATTCAATGGCCTAGAAATAATCTGCCACACAGAAACAATTTCTATGAGGTTATTTTAAGTTTGCTGAGTGTTCACTGCCGAATTAGCAAATTTATCCATATTTCACGTACAGAAAATAAGCCTGACAGAGTTATGGAGCCTCTGTTACAAGGAACACCCCAAATCAACTCAAAGCACTTTCTAAACCAAACCCTTTTTCTCCCTGTTCAGCAAGCACTACTCATTGCTAAGCTTCTACTGGTTTTGTTTTCTCTTTAATACCTAGGCTTTCAGAGGAGATTGCAGACTTGGATTTCAACTCTTAGAAAAAAAAGGAGAGAACAGAGAGGGGCCTGGCAGTTTGGGTGGTATTAAAAAAAAAAAAAAAAAGTATTCATGCAGAGTGCAGTGAGAATAGTGATTTGAAAATACAGCCCTGAAGGAAGAGTCTCCAGAGAAACAATGGGAAAGGAATAAATAAAACGAAAGTTATAAATTCATCTATTTGCTCTTCCCTGACCCTTGCTTTTACTCCTCTTCACAGCAACTACCCTGGGAAAGGCACAATGCTTTCCCCTGTCACAATATTGAGAAAAATTGAAATGGGAAAGAAAGACCACCAGATGCTTTATTGTCTTAGGCGTTTCCACATAATTAGCTGGGAATAAAAGTCCTCTGCATGGTTTCATTGCATTGAATGAACTTGGATATTGCTACACAGTAGTGTGTTTTATGATTCATGCTCTGTTATCCAGTGGCTTTTTGAAAACTGCCAGCTACTTTATCACTGACGGCCAAGCCTAGGCCTACAACTTAAAATGCAGCAATGCAAAGTTAACTGTGCATGACAGATGTCCATGAAATTGTTTAACACACGCACTCATGCACACACCACACACACGCACACACAGAGTCTCTCTCACAAAGCTCTCTCTTGCCCTCCTCCTCTCTTGTGTGTCTCTCACTGTGCAGTTAACGTCCGTTTTAAATAGAAATAAAACCTGAGTACTGCAGAAGGAATTGTGAGGGCATGGTGAGGACCACAGGGTGCTACAGGAACAATATGCTTTGCCCGAATCTTGCCAAAGAGGTTGTGAGAATCATAAAGCCAGATCCTCTGAGCACATTGAGAGGGGGTTAAGTCCTCTCCTCTCCTTTTTCCTTTCCCTCACCCTCATCTCTCTCCCTCTTCTGTCTCTCCTCTCCTGCAGATGGGAAGCTTGAGGTTGAGGGTCCCAAGATGTTGAAGTTCTTGCTGGGTTTTCAAAACCACTAGGGTTTTACCTCAGAAGCCCCACTTCCAGAGGAAAGACTCACAGAGCATTGTTTTCGTGACATTTCACCTTGTACCTAGTTGTCCATTGACTTCCATGGTGGAGGATTAGGATCAGAGTGTCTACAAAATCTTCACACAAGGTGTTCCTCCTCTGAGAAGAACTGGGGGTGCCCTCAGTAGAACTGCTGTTTGTATAAACTGGGCCAAGAGAACTAGATTCTCAGAGAAGGACTAAGTTTTGGACATGCAGAGAGAAGTTCACACCAGTTCCATGCAGTGAGCTGCCTGGTGCCTGGTGATCCCTCCTGGGAAACATGGGTCCATTCCTGCTCCCCAGTCTGCTTGTCAAGCAGTGTGGCATAAAGCAAGAGGGGTGTGAGCATCTCCCTTTCCTTTCTCTGCCTTCCATGAACAGCTCTATTGATTGCCATCGGGTTATTAGCATGGGAAGGTGGTGCCCAGTGTGAATGCAAGTGACAGCAGCGAGCCAAAAGAAAGGAAACGGGGAATTGGCTCCCCACAGAAGGAGAGGCGAGAAGTCCCCTGACCCTGTTTGCTCTTACTTTGTATTCTGGAAATGACAAACCCCTTGCTCAAGGTTTACTGGCTGCTCTGACAGGCAGGAAATAAACCATGTGAAATCTTCTCACTGATCAGCAAGTGGAGGCTAGGGGACACAGGAGAGCATCACATGAGTCTGTCATATCACAAAAAACACCCACAACAAAAAGGAACATACAAAAGAAAAAAAAGCCAAAACCAACAGCAAACCAGAGAGGCTTCTGCTTTCCACTTCTTATGTCTGAACAAACACATAATTAACTCCTGTTTAACTTCAAGGTATTTTGCAAGGAAAGTAGTAATTCTGCTACAGTGAATATTGGGCCAAATTCTCTGCCATCAGGCAAGCATGCTTCTGTTTCCACAGGGGTGGCTGAACATTTTCCCCTCACTGATTTGGACTTGTGCCCCTGCTTTATGGTCATCAAAAGCAGCGTAAAACTCAGTCACCAGTAGATTACACCAAAGTTTATCAAACCAAAATGGATGGTCACAATTCACAGCAGACCTTGGTGTAACTTCTAGGAAGGATTTCAGAGTGGGACCCAACCAAGAGGCTGGAGTGGCAGGCGTCATCGATGTGATTTGCCCATGAGATTTCCATTTGATGGGTATTTTTTCCCCTCTGACACTCATTTTAACACAGACTTTATTTTTGATTGTCCCAGTAACCAGTTCCATCTTTTACGTTCAGAGCCAAGCACAGCTTATCTGATATAGGGCAGTCAAGATCCTCCAGAAAGGGGGAGAAATGATGTGCTTTTGATCTTCACTAGGGGAAACAAATGCCACAGCTGCCTGTCAGGGTTTTCACTCCTCAGGACAGAATAAAGCAGCCCAGTGGGATGCCAGTTAAGCACTGTGGGGTGCCCTGTGTGTTGCTGTGTGTCTGCTTGCCTGTGACTGGTGGGTGGCCTGCTCAACAGTTTGGTGAATGTTTCATTCCCACCCCTTTTACTACGACCCTGGTCAGGCCACTTTTATGCCAGTGACAGCTTCATGAAGCACAAAACATGGAGCAATACATGGCATGAAATTGGCAACAAAGCCGAGCAAAAGAAGGAACAATTCTCTGGCAGGATGTGATCACAATATGGCTGATTGGATCTGGAAGCAGATGCCAGCAGCGGGTATTGTCCCTATGACTGAAAAGACATGACCCCCAAGGTACAGAAGACAACGAGGCCCTCCTTATGAACCAAAGGGGGAGGGAAGAAGAGGTGAAACCAATGAATAAATCAGGCAATGGAAGCAGAGGAGAAAAGAAAATGCTAAAGAGGACTTTTATGGGGGACAGGAGCAGCTCAATATGCAAGAGCGTTGCCTCCCCAGCTAGCTGAACACTTGCTCAGACAATGGCTTTTTAACAGATGGGAGCCCTGCTGGAAGGGGCCAAGTTTTGTGCAGTCGAGAATCCCTGTTTGTTTAGTCTGCTGCTCAGGCAGGTGTCTGCAGAAAGGCAATCCAGCAGGTTAAGTGTCTCAGGGTTGGTTTAGGACAAGCAAGCTGGTGTATCCAGGAGGACTGATTTTATTGCTGGGGGACTGACCTTGTTAGACTTGTGAAGCTCTCAGGAAGGAGAGTTAAAAAGAGACTTCTTTTCTCCTTCCTTTCTAAGGATAGATTCTCCTACCCTGGGCAATCAGGCCCCAGCAATAAACCCTGCCACTAAGGCTGCTTCACGTCACGGGTACTGACACAGCATGAAATGTAACATCTTGCATTTTCACAACTCTGTGCTCCTAAACATGTTCCTTCTTTTCCTCCTTTCCTACAATACCTTTGAAAATCCAGCTGTTCATACTACACTTTTCTGAATGGGTTTCTTCATCTATTTTGGGCATTTACTAGGCATCATTGAAATTCGACTCACACAGCTCCTGACCTCAGTGACATGTGGTTCTCCTCTGCAGCAGCAGAGATGCTGCCATCCTCCTCGGTTAACAATGACATCCAGCCAAAAGGATCTGCTGGGGTTGCTTTTTTTCCCCAGTCACGCAAGCACACGGACATCAAACAGCTCTCATAGGATCAGGAGATCCCAGCATGGAAGCCGGGGGGTTGTGTGGAACCTGCCCAGAGGAGGGAGGTGAAAGCTTTACTCACGCATAAGATACTTGTTTCCAAACTGGGTAAGAGAGTGAATGTTGAGAGCATGCCAGTGCCAGAGGATGAGGCTCTGAGGAGGCCTCCAGCAGGAGTACAAAGCACGGGGAGAAAGAAAGGAAAGAAAAATACACACAACATCATGCTAGAGTGGCAACAGGAGTGTTACCTCCCCTCACACTGAATCATGATGATCATGGTTGCCCTGATTCTCACACAACTCAAGGAAAGGATGAAGAAATATCCACGTAGTTTGGGCTTGGTCTCCTTCAGTCTTAAAGCAGTGCAGCAAAGTTCTGAATAGACACAACTCTTCCCCTGCTGTGATGTCCCAGTGCAGCTGCAGTGCCATAGAGGGCAGGTATGCAGCTATTAAATGAAATGTTCACCTTTAGCTCCTACCTGTGCTATTGACCTCCTAGGTGACTTTAGACAAGGGACATCACTTCTCTGCTCCCCCATTCCCCTCTCGGCCTCCATATCCTTTCTCTACTTAAAATGCAAAGGCAGGCAATCCCAGTAATAGTATGGATTCTATAAGCCTGATCCAGGTATTTCTAGCTGGTTTTCCTTGCCAGGAGTGTGTGACAGTAGCATTTCCTATGTCATTTAACCTTCTTACTTGCTCTGAAACTTCTCTGTAGTCATGGTTCATACTGGGGAAAAAAACATTGCTTAAGTTCTACCTATGCAGCCCTCCAGAGGATAAATGAGGAGCGTTACTTCTAGGGACCGGAGGTAGCACCACGGCTCCATGAATAAATAAGTGTCTTTCTGCCCTAGGCTCCTCTCACAACCTCTCCTTCACCTCCAGACCTGGTTTGAAAAGAGAGGTGGAAGCTGGTTTCCTATGTGTACTGGGATGCCCCATGGCTACTGAACCCACCCATAAGACTTCTGCAAAAAACCCTGTGAAAACAGTATTCACTGTACTGAAAACTTCCTCTCCTCCTTTCTACTCTTCTTTCAAAATAACCGAACTTTTCTCTAGCTGAATGGGGTTAAACAGCATAAAACATCAACCTACACAAATTGCTGCACAACCAATTGCATCCTTGATATCTATTTTCTGGCATAAAACCCTTGCCTCTTGAACCAGCAACCCAGACACAAAGGTTTTTCTTGTTACTTTTCAGGTTGCAAAGCCTCTTATTTTTAGTATTTTTGATACAAAGTTAAATATTTTTCTCCAAAGTGTCTAAGAGCAATGCTAATGCTCTTTCTGAATTTGCCTCTTCCCATTTAGCTATCTTTGTGCTATTCATTTTTAGAGGCTTAAAGTAGAGTTTATGTGGCATTAGTATTCATAGGCACATGCTAATTTACTCGTCTGTTCAGATACCTAACTGGTTTTTTTCCAGATGAAACAGAGGGGATTAGATCTAGATCACTTGCTCCAAAGAAAAGTTGGAGCATGCCTCAACTGTCTATTCTTTTCAATACAGCATCAATTACTAAAACTGGAATTCTTCTTCCTAAAAAAAGTTAATAAATGTATCACTGCAGTCTCAGAAAGAGAAAGAATATTGTATTCTGGTATGAGAAAGGCACAAGGTCCCAACCCTTCCTTTTGCCCTCCTCCTTTCTCCACAAGGATGAGGGATTATTCCTGCTGATCCCTAATGCTGCTCTAGGTTCCTCAGCTTTGCACTGCTGTGGAGGCACAGGGCACACTCCTGTCCTGGTTTGGGTTAGAACAGAACTAATTCTGTCCAGTGGTTTTACTTTTCAGCTAAAGTTCCTCTAAGTAACTGCACCGTCTGAAACCAACAACACGTTTTTGCAGACACTGCCAGCTTCTAGCAAGTGATAAGACAATGTTTAGATTTACTACCAAGTATGCAAACCAAGGCCATTGCTAAATCTTGTGTCTCGCACTGGGGGTGCAGGCTGCACCTGCAGGGAGAGGCAGACAGGAGAGGTGACCCTAAACTGACCAACCAGGGATTCCCTTCCATGTATGTCATACTTTCTTCCTGAGGTGGGGGGGACGAGTAACAGGAGAGGTAACAGAGAGCAACTGTCCCTTGGTTAGAGGCCAGCCCAGTCCTAACCCTTGACAACTCCAAGCCCTGATGGCAGAGCTAGCTGCAGGGTGGTGGGCTAGCTGGCTGGCCAGCCACCAGGGCTGTGCTCAGGCTGTCAGCTGTTGCAGCTGGAGGGAAGGCAGTGGTTTGGGGCTGGCTCAGGAAGGGAAGCATGCTCTGAGGTCAGCATGTCCCTTGCCTAGGTTTTGCCTAGATTGGTTGAAATTTGCTTCAGTCTACAAATGTGGTTAAAGGAGAAACTCATAACAAAAGAATTTTCTAAGTGTCCACAAAAATGTAGTTGAAGAGGAAGCACTCTGCCTTTTTCATTCTGTTTCCACTTTATAACTTACATTTTAAACATTATTATTGTTAAGCACATAAACACTTGAAAGTAAACCTAAATTTTCCTTTTTCTTGTGTTTTCTGTTTGGAAATGAGAATTACCTCCCTAAAATCCATTTATGTTGTGAATTTGATTTGTGATATGTAATCCTCCCTGAGATGATAATGCAGTTAGAGGGATATGCTCAAGCACTCCATTCCTCCCTGGAGTAGCAGCAGGGCAGTAAGACCCAGCCCTCCTGAAGAGCCTGTCCTTGGCCCTGCAAACACAGAGACAACCCAAAGTCAATCCTGGAGTGGCCAGAAAGTTGCGTAGTGAAAAGGACCTGGGGGTGTTGGGTGGCAGCAGCTGAAGATGAGCCAGAAGTGTGCCCAAGAAGGCCAACATCATCCTGGCTTGGATCACTGCTAGCGTGGCCAGCAGGACAAGGGCAGGGATTGTCCTCCTGGACTGGGCACTGGTAAGGTTGCACCTTGGATTTTGGGTTTAGGCTTCTGACTACAAAAAGGACATTGAGGTGCTGGAGTGTGTCTGGAGAAGGGCAACAAAGCTGGTGAAGGGTCTAGAGCACAAGTGTTGTGAGGAGCAGCTGAGGGAACTGCGGTTGTTTAATCGGTAGAAGAGGAGGCTCAGGGGAAACCTTCTCACTCTCTCCACCTAACTCCTTGAAAGAAAGTTGGAGCGAGGTAGGGGTTGGTTTCTTGGTTGGTTAGCCTCAGGTGACTAGTAACAGGACAAGAGGAAATGGTCTCAAGTTGTGTCAGGAGAGTTTCTTCTTTGCAAAAGTAGATAGGCATTTGCCCAGGCTGCCCAGGGCAATGGTGGAGTCACCGTCCTGGTGGGGGTTCAGAAAACATGTAGAGACAGCACTTGGTGACATGGTTTAGTGTCTGGGTCGATAGTTGGATGTGACCGTAGAGGTCTTTTCCAACTTTATTGATTCTGTGAGTCTATGATGCTCGCCAGTGGCCAAGGCAGTACTGCTGCCAGAGAGCGATTAAGCAGCCAGGATGGATGGGGTAGGACAGGCAGTCAGGTCAGCAAGGTCTTCTTCAGACCACCATACAGGGATGGCTATGGAGGAAAAGGTTTCACTCCAGGTACACTTTTTTCCAATCAAAGGTAAAAGTACAGTATAAAGTATATTAAAGTATATTGGGTTTTTCTTTTCCCCTTCAGAGGGAGGAGGAGATCAAACTATCTCAAGAGGTCAGAATTCACTGGGGGGTAAAAACAAGGAAGTCAACAGAGTACCTGTATGTCATTACTTGAAATGTGTGAACACAAACTACGCATACACTTAAGAGAGTATATCAAAGCCATTTGATGGTGCTAATTACCTGACACCATACCTCAGTTCCATTTTGACTTTTAGTGGCTATTTTAAATTTTGTCCTGACTGTTCCACTAATCTGCATCAACAGAAGCTGCATAAGCACACAGAACAGGCTTTCCAGACAACAAGTTTATACTAATAAAGGAAGTGAACCAAAGAAATATAACATCCTCTCTGAAGCTAAAGGATGACTACCTGGCCAGACTACTAGAACCTGGGTCAATAAAGGTCATCAAGATGAGTGCATTAGGCAGTAAGATGACACAGTCTGGGGCATGAGAATGTGGGGTGCCCCAAGAAACACCTATGACTTGACCTGACATTTTGGTCCATGCCAACCAGTACCTTCTTAAAAGATTCTTAAAAGATGCTCATGCACAATTCCAGAGGGTACAGGTTCATACCTGGGATCACAGGCAATAAGCAGTATGTGTACTTCACCCTGCCCTTGAAGCTAAGAGGATTTACAAGCAAAGCTGCAAGCTGCTCATCACCACTGGCCTCTGTGCCTGGGAACACTCCAGGGCACGTTTAATTGTGTTGTCTTGTGTAACCCAAAGGTCCACTTTCCCCTGGGAGTCTGAAATTATAGCCATTGCTTGGCCTCAAGGACATTGCACTGCTTGTTTTATATCGAGTTGCAATGCCATTTATTACATAATGCACACAAAAGTAGGGGCTGCAGAGTCTGTCAGTCCTGAGAGGGATTTGGGGTTTAAAGCTGAACAGACAAATTCTGATGTAACCTTTAACCACCATCGCTTCCTGAACTCACTTCTGTCAAGTCCTTGTAAAAAGAAGCATTACATCCCACCTCAGGCCCCACTTCCCCTTGTTGTTGTTTTGGTTTTTTTTTCCCCTCCTGATTTTTTCCTCTTTTTCTTTATTTTCTCTTTCTTTGTCCTTTTTATTCTTTCTTTCTCCTTTTTTCTTTGTCTTCTCTTCCACTTTCTTTTGTCCCTTTTTTCCTCTTTTTCTCCTTTTTTTATTTACTTTCTTATTTTTCTCTTTTTTTCCCTGTTTTTCTCTCTTCCCCCTTTTTCTTCTTTTTAATTCTCTTCTTCCTCTTCTTCTTCTTCCTTTTTCTTCTCAAGCAAGGACTTGCTGGCATGTCACTTTGCATATGAATTATGTGAATATTTCTGTTCATAGAATCATTAAGGTTGGAAAAGACCTCCAAGATCATCAAGTCCAACCATTGACTCAAAACCCCCATGCAACTAAACCATGTCTCTGAGTGCCACATCTACACATTTTTTTTGAACGCCTTCAGGGATGGTGATTCCACCACTGCCCTGGGCAGCCTGGGCCAATGCTCAACCAATTCACGAACCTATTCTCAAGCAAGAAGGAACTTAAGCCCCCCAGAAACTGGTATGGCACATCCTGGTGGACACAGCAAGCCTCCCCAGCTGACCTCCTCTGTGTCAGGTAAACTTATCTCCTTAGATATCCAGGGCCCAGCCTGTGTGTGGTAGCAATGTCTGCCGAGTGGTGCTGAAGTGTGGAGTGGACTGAACATATTGTCCTCCCTGCAAACTGGTTAAAATGGGGCAAGTGTGTGATGGACTGGGGCTTCCAGCTCTGCGTGCTTAGCAAGGAATGCTCTCTTAATTTCTTATTGTGGCACACAAGATTTAGTGCAGGTCCTTTAATTTAAATGTCAGAATGTGAGCAGTAGTATATTTCCATAAAACAAAAAGCAATAAAGTCAAATATATTAAGCTGAGGCTGCTAAGAGCTCAGATTACGCAATTTACAATTGTACAACACACAAACAGCCAAAAACTACCCCACAAAGGATGAGTTATTATCACTCACTTAAGCATTTGATTCAGGGCTAGTGAAAGCAGCTGTAAGAAAATAAACAAACAAACAAAAAAAAAAGGAAAAAAAGAAAAAGAATATTAAAAAAAACCGAAAAAGAAAGAAACAGAAGAAGCCAAAGCATATGGGACACTGAAAGGCCCTTAGTGACAGCCAAGCATGTGGGGTATGAGCAGCTGAGGTATTCCTACACATGCTAGCCTTCCTAGAGCTCCTCTGCTGCTCTTTAACTAGTTTGCACTCAGAGGCTTACTCCAACCTCCCACTTTCATACTGTGGGACTGATTCTTGGTTACATCCCATTATTTTTGCTATGTGCATTACACCCTACAGTTACACTCCCTGACAAGTGATAAGCTACAAAAGAGTAAAAGACACTTTTCTTCACAGCACAGACCACCTTTTTTTCAGCAGTCAGCACCTGGGATAGCCAAAACCTGGTCGGCAGCAAGACTTTATCACACAACAGTGATGACACAACTCAGAAACACAACATGACATAGGAATTCAGATGATTAGCTGAGCTAAATCAGAATGACCCCACATACAAGCAAAGTTAAACTGTGAAACCATAAACCTCTGAAAGGAGCAGAAGCACTTCAGCTGGTACCTGCACAAGAAGTTCTCCAGGTATTTGAGCTCTGGTCCCTATTCTGTCAATCTGAGCTGTCTGTAATGTGACCATCAAGTAATGAGGAATATCTACATTATTCTGGCAAAACCTTGTATTTGGAGGAAACATATAAGCACCAAAGAGTACAATTAAAATATACAATGTGTAAAACATCCTCGCTATTGACATTTAAGTGATAGAGGAGAGCCCAAACAGAGGAAAAAAAGCACCAGAAATACCATTCAGAAACTCTGCTTTAGACCACAGCTAAAACTATTACAAAAGCCACTGAAGCAGAACTATAGAAACAAAAATCTGGTGGCTGCAACCTTCTGCCAAGCATTCGCATTTCAATCACTGACTTTTATGCTACATATTGTGGAGAGGGTAAGGAGAAATTTGCCCTGTGCACCTTTTCTAGGGAGCAAGCCATGGACCCTCCTGGATCTACATGGCCATTGACGCTGGTATATGATGGTGTACATTATCTTTTTTTTCCCTTTGACATAGTAGAGACTGGAAAAGATGTGGTTCTACCAGGAAGGTCATAAAAGCATAGAATAATTTAGGTTGGAAAAGACCTCTAAGATCACCAAGTCCAATCGTAAACCTAACACTGCCAAGTTGCTGCTAAACCATGTCTTTTAAATCCCTCCAGGGATGGTGACTCCAACACTGCCCTGGGCAGTCCGGGCCAATGCTTAACAACTCTTTCAGTGAAGTAATTTTTCCTAATATCCAGCCTGAACCTCCCCTGGTGCAAGTTCAGGCCACTTCCTCTTGGCCTGCCGATAGTCACCTGGGAGAAGAGACCAACTCCCACCTGGCTCCAACCTCCTTTTAGGGAGTTAGTCGTAGAGAGTGAGAAGGTCTCCCCCGAGCCTCCTTTTCTCCACACTAAACAACCCCAGTTCCCTCCCAGGCCAGAGAGCTTTAAGAGCAGCTCTTCCAGCACTACTCGATGCCATCCATCGCAGGCTCCAGTGAAGCCTGAGGAAATACTGATTAAGAGCGGACCTCAGGCACTCCCTTCCTTTTTGCTAACCCTTAATGTATTCATTGCCTTATTTTCATACATGCTGATTGAATACATGCTGATTTCTTCCTCTGGAGCTGGGCCAGTCCCCTCCATCCTAAATGTGAAATCTTTATTCTAACCAATGTCTAAATCATTGTTTTCTGGCGGGGCAGATCATGTGGCACAGATTATTAATAGCTCTGGTCTCTACACCACTTGACACGGCGCTCCAGCTGTCATTCCGCTCCCTGGCTCCGATGATTCTTGCACTGGTGAAGTGCCAGGCCCGGGCAGAGCCCATCAGTCACTGTCACCCAGCAGTGGGTGATGAATGGCCCCACCAGCACCACGGCCAGTCCTCGGCTCCCGTTCACACCCGCATGACTTTTCCCGGCTGCAGCACACCAGCTGAGGCCTGTCCCCACCGAAGTGGGCCATGGTGACCTGGAAAGACCACCCAAACCCCTCCTCCATCCACCCTGTGCCCCAGATCAGTTAAAAATGAAACAAATCCTAATGTGATCATGTCACTAATTATGCATTTAATTCAGTTATAAGGAGCTAATGGCTCCCTCAGTGACAGCTTTTACTGCTAAAAGGCAATTCATTCCTGAAACTGAGAAATCTAATTACACAAAATGCTTCGTCCTAATCCTTTCAAAGAATAATCTTATTTGTAGACATTAACATCCCAGATGCTGCTGCTGTTTGTCCATTATGACAGTGTTTGTCCTGAATAATGTATAAATGGCTCTTTCTGGACAGTTGCATGTCACTAAATCAATACAATTTGCTGCCTTCTGTTACATTAAGTCAGCCTGGGCAAGCTGGAGAAAATTAACCTTTTGTTTCCCACTCAAAAGGGCCTTTGAAATTAGAAGTAAGAAAGGCTTGGAGGGCCTACAGGAATCATGAGGTCTTCTTTTTGTTGTTGGGTTGTTTGTTTTTTTTTAAGCCCACAAAATATTCAGCAGATCCACAGGGCTGGTGAATGATATGTCAGCAAAATAACTGGCAAAACATTTCCAAGCAGTGAGGAGGTACCAGAACACATCCTTTTGTTTCTCATCTCTTCCTGAAAGGTTTCAAGTTTCTTCTAGTGAAGCAGCTTAATTGTAATAAATTCTTGCTGTAGCATTTTCTTGTCAAGGGAACAGTAGTGCCCTTAAGATGTTCCTCAGCAGTCCTGGTAGCTCCCACCACTAGCGAGGTAGGAAATCACCCCACAGAAAGCTGCTTCTAACACACAGAAAACCTTAGAGAATAGAAAGTCTTTCTCTTACACAGTATATAACTGAGAAGATGAGCTGAAGGCATGTAGCTTCCCTCTGAAACACCACTGAATGCAGAACTGGTTTTCAGTGTTTTCACTTTCTCATCTAATGTATTAAGAAATAGCTGCTTACTTCTATTGCTCTGTGAAAGTAACCAACTCCCTCCTGGTTTTAGTAGGAGAGTTCCAAATTTCTAGGCGATGTCTTGGCAGTATCCCCAGGGAAACTCACAGGATTCCCCAAATGTCACCTATACTTATGAAAGCCTCTGAGAGACTTGTTTTTAACCATAATCTCAGGTCTTTCTGAAACCTCTCTGCAGTTGCCAAGGACCAAGGGTGAAGCTGAGCAATACTCATGGTTCTGAGTGAAAAGAAAAACATAGCTCCTACCAAACCCATACCTCAACTCGAAGTCAGTATGAAGGGTATGTACTCAATGTTCCACTATAAAGTCATTAGGAAGCTAACTTATTGGAAAAAATCCAGTGCTGATAAATTATGTCCAAGCTCCTTGTAGAGTAGAAGTGACACCTTCAGCTCTTATTCTGTCCCCAGCCTTCATACAAACTACGCAGCTGTAAATTTACTACGTGAACAATGAGTCTGCATCCTACAGAAGGATGTGTTGTGTAGGCCCAGGCAGGTGGTGGAATCACCAACCCTGAAAGCATTGAAAAAACCTGTGGATGTGGTGCTTGGGGACACAGTGTAACGTTGAGCATGGTTGTGTTGGGTGGACAGTTGGACTTGATCTCAGAGGTCTTTTGTAACCATAATGTTTCTCTGATTCTTTCTATTCTGCGAACTTACCAGCAATGACCCTAATTGTGCTGGCTTCTTGAAACAACCCAGAGGGACCTCTGCAGGCAGAAGGGTTTGGGGGAAATTAAAAAGTAATCAGCTATTCTAAAAACACAAAGTGCAAATTAGAAAACACCAAGTTTCCCTCTGTGATTTGGGTTCTGACATAGTAAGAACAGTATCCATGGGCAATCTTCAGGGCGCTGCAGGAGGTGCAAAGGTGAACACAGGTCAGAGCTTCACTAGCACAGAGGCACATATCTGTTGCTCAGACACAGGCTTGAACAGAAGTAAGTGCAGAAACACAATCCTTGCAAGGAAGCAGCTCTAACAGGCACTAGTAGTAAAAGAAGAAATCAAAAGCTTGCTCCTGGAACCAAAAATCAAATAGCAGTCTATTTACACAGAGAAATAACAGTACAATAAACTATTCCCATGTGCCATCCCATGAAAAGATAAATGAGGGAGCTCCCTGAGGGTGCGCACGCACACTGCATAGCATTAGGAAGAATCCCGTACACAGTCACAGGAACTTCTTCCTGCACAGACAAACCACATCTGCTGGTGGTAACATTGTCCTGCAATTTCAAAAGCATTCTCTCCCTATTTTCTCATTTTGCAGCCGACTATTTCTTTTCCATGCCCACCCAGGTTGTTTCGTAGAATAACAGAATTGTTATGGTTGGAAAAGACCTCTGAGATCATGAAGTCCAACTGTTAACCTAAGACTACCATGCTCACCAATAAAACATGTCCCCAGGCACCACATCAACATATTTTTTAACCCCTCCAGGAATGGTGACTCCACCACCTCCCTGAACAGCCTGGGCCAATGCCTGATAGCCCCCGCAGTGAAGAGATTCTTCCTACTGTCTAACCTGAACTTCCCCTGGTGCAACCTGAGAACATTTCTCTTGTCCTATCGCTAGTCACCTGGGAGAAGAGACCAACTCCCACCTCACTCCAACCTCCCTTCAGGGACTTGCAGAGAGTGAGAAGGTTTCCCCTCAGCCTCCTCTTCTCCAGACTGAAAACAACCCCAATTCCCCCAGCTGCTCCTCACAACACTTGTGCTCTAGACCCTTCACCAGTTTTGTAGCCCTCCTCTGGACACACTCCAGCACCTCAGTGTCCTTCTTGAAACGAGGAGCCCAAAACTGAATGTAGGATTCGAAGTGTGGCCTCACCAGCGCCCAGCACAGGTGGACAATGCCTGCCCTCACCCTGCTGACCACACTAGTGCTGACCCAAGCCAGGATGCTTCATCGTATTCCTCAAGAAAATTTTACAGCAAGTCTCTCCTCCGAGGACTTTAAATCAGCCCTCCAGGACTTTCAGCCTTTTGTCACCTCCTGGACTAACTGATGGCAGCTGCTTTGCTAAACTGAGCTTCTCTTTGCTTCCTCATCCTACCAAGGGAGTGGATCTGGAGAGCTACCACCACAGCTCCCTTAACCATCCCACATTGCCATGTTTCCATCACCTGGGACATCACAGATGTCTTCTGGAAGCACATGTCTGTGAGGCATGTGCAAAGCTGGCCTCACAGAGAGCCCTGTGAAGCCCTGTTTGCCCCTGGCCAAGGCACCAGTCTCTTCACTTAACCACCAGCCCTGCACCAACCTCTTTTCCCAACCAGTTGCTCTGGCTCTAAGTAAAGCAAGGTTTGGGAATGCTGTATTGGCAGTGGTTTAAAACCGATTGCACTGCTACAGAAAATCTGAAACCATTTTCCTATGCTCCTTACTGTTACTGTTCTGTGGCTAGGAGTACACAGACACATCGTTATGTCAGGTCAGCACTTTCCCGTGCACTAAATGTGTTTAAAATATTCAATGTACCCATTTGAATATTTTTAAGGGGATTAATTGTTCAAATCTAAAAAGTTTATGCCACTCTAATGGACTACTAATGGAAGAAGCTTTTAAAAAAAATCTCAGCATTGTTCTGAGACCGGACTGTGACCTAGCCACCAGGTATAATATCTACCAATATCTATCTCACACTCTGAAACCTAGATTGCAAATCCATTATGGCAGAGCCTGTGTCTTTATGTATTTTGTGCTGCTGAGCAAGCTCACAGAGCTCAATAAATAATAAATGGTAGGGACTTGACCTTGAATATTAAACATGATCCGAACAATTCTTCATCCAGGAATTCGGGTTCATTTTCCCCAGAAGCTTTGTCTTGGGGATTGAGGTGCAGCTGTGACAGAAGAGTGGATCTAGCTTTGTCTTCTGACTGAGGTGGGTCTGATTTTGGGTCTCAGCTGGTTTTTTTTTTTCTTTTGCTGACAGCAGCAGGCAGACAGCATTGCCTGTCCCAGCAGCTGGCAGGGCATCCACCACTGTCCACCTTATCCGCAGAGCTCTCAGCTACCTGTTTAGGTGGCAGATGCCTTACAGGAGAGCTCACCTCAGAAGGAAACCCAGGTTCCCACAGGATGGCTTTCAGATCCCTAGGCCAAACCAGTCTGATGGCTTCTGGCAAGCAAGTAACATTAGTAAAGCTGATTTGCAGTGTAAACCCTACATTCTTCAAGCAGCTGCAGAGAAAAAATATCCTGATTTTCTCAAGTGAGGACTAAGTATTTCAAATATTCCTGGAACAGAGACTATTCCCTCTTTCATCACCTCAGGACTAATTCCTGTATTGGCTAAGGAAAGAGAGATAAAACTCAGATGTGCTATCTCCTGACCACAGTGGTTTCAGTGGGTGCCTGGAACATCATTTAGTTATCAGGATACCATGAGGTTACTAATTTATTGCTGTTAGCAAGAAGGCCACATAGAAAGCACTCTCTTTTAGCTCTCATGACAAATAACAGTTCCTTCCTGCTTAGTCAGTAACTATTGCTTAGTGGTGGGCTTAGTTTTCATTTCATTAAACAAATTAGACATCACCTCTGCTTATCTGTAAGGAAAGAACACAGAAATGGGAAGATGCAGAGTCAGAAGTGCATGGAAAGGAAGGTATGATTTATTTTCCTTCCTGAAGGAGCTCTGGGTCTTTGGAAAGGCATTTTCAGCCCTCATTGCATGCATTGTCACTATTTTTCTGTGGAAAATATTGCTAGAGAGAATGAAACATTCTACCCACAAAAGACGTGAGTTGCTAGGGTTCTGGATGCAGCAGAGATGGCCTTAAGCTACTCCTGGGGAGATGAAAAGCTTACACTACCTTGCTCACAAACCCTTTGGATGGCAGATGATTCCTCTGTGCTGTGTTTTACAGTTCATGGCTGAATGAAGCTGGCCCTTTCTGCTTCAGAAAGACTAAAGCCTGCCAAGGGTTGCTCCACTGGCCTCAGAGCTGGCCCAGATGAGATGAGAACCATGCCTGCTACAGGATGAATGGAATTAGAGATCTGGAGAAGAAAGGCAGGCATGGAAGATCAAGAAGTACATCAAGAGGTGATAATGTCTCTTGGTTGAAGAGGGCATTACAGCTGAACCAGTGGGCAAGATAAGAGAACCTCCTTTAATTCTTTGAATCTTTTGAGCTTTAGGATGCAATTTGAGAGCACGTGGAGCTAAGGCAAAGAACAAAGCCCATCCTGTCAAAGGGGAATGCACAGACTTGTGCTTTTCTAGGTGTGCACTTGTGGCCAGGGATAGCCTCAGGACAAAAGCAAGGTGGGAGGAAAGAAAAGAAAGGGAATGGACAGGTTCCTGACCTTTCCTTCAAGGTTGCCATTCCGTATTAAAAAACAAGCCCTATTTTCACACTGTGGAATAGCACCCAAAAGGAAAATTGCAATGTCATTTAAGAGGGAAGTGAATAATATCTTTATTCTCCCCCAAAATACACCTAGAGAAATCAGTCAAGTACTGACTCCAACATATGGCATCCTTTCCAGCTGAACTTCCATGTATTCTAGGGCTCTTTGCTGCTCAGACTGTTTAAACAATCAGTGAAAAACAAGGAGAAAGTCACCATGTGCTCAACAACTCTTTCCAGGGTAGGATGAACAGCATCAGTTTCAGAGCTACTTTTAAAATGCAAAATAATAAATGCCATATTATTGATTGCCAAACAATCAGAGCAGCAACATTTTCATGCAAGTTGAAATCAGCAAACTGATCTACGCACAGTACTGAAAGGCTTTATCCCTTGGGATTGCCATTTCAGGTACACTGCTTGCACTGCACATGCACCAGAGCTACCTTAGAGGCCTTTTGAGCAAAGGAAGGTGGCAAAGGAGAAGCAGTATCTAGTAGACCACCATTAGCTCTCCTTCACCACTTGGTTCACTGGAAAGTTTGCATCTGCCTGAGCAGGCTTGTGTGGTCAGGCAGAAAACACAGCTGAGCAGCAGGGTTTAGGCACCTCTCCATCACTGTCACTAAGTGAAATGGAAAGCCCTTACATCATTTCATCTACTATTTCAATGATTACATAGATCATTGCCTTCTCATTGTTTCACTGATAGATTTAATTAACTTCCAATTAATCACAGAGGGTGATATTTAACGCTCAGCCCTGTGCCGAGCACAGTGTCACAGACCAAAGAATATATTTTGAAGGCTTCAGTAATCAAGAGGTCATGGAAGATAGATGTTCCTCACCAAAAGAGAGAGAGAGAAGATAAATTTGTGTGTCCACTCTGCTCTAGCTAACTGTTTTAGGATAATTGTTTCATACCCAAATGATAACTTTCCAAAAGGTCCAACCATGCACAAATCTAGATAAAAGGAAGGAAGGGGGGCAGGTAATAAGGTCATGTTATAGACTCTTCACATGGCTGCAATTCCTGTCCACAGGCAGCAACAATGTTTGCAGCTGCAGCGGTTAAGGCCCTGACAAATGTACAGAAAGAAACTTCCTGTAAAGATACTTCCATTTAGATAGACTTAAAACACCCAAACCCAAATCAATGACAAAAAGGAGTTTCATTATTCTAAGGGTGTTTACATGCAGTGCAAACCCTACCTCCCACCTTCTGCTTTTTTGGGAGCAGGGTGGCAATGTCAGAGTATCTGTGGGCAGCCTCTTAGAAGGGGTTCAAGTCATTTCCATGAGAAAAAATGATAAATGTCCTGTTTAGTTGGTAGCATTTTTCCTGATGTATCTAGTGAACATACTTGGGGAGCCAATGTCACTTCAGAAAAAAAAAGATAGATGCAACATATAACAGATCTTTGGGGCACTAAAAGCAACCTTATTCCTCTTTTACTCTTTTGGCAGTGTTCATGTCAGCCTTTCACCTGAGACAGTACCCAGAAGTATTACTGTAACACTAACAGTGACCAAGGCTGAGAATCCTCCAAGTCATCTGTCTGTTTACTGGGCAACATCTGATCAATTCTGAAATTTCCAGATGTGCAAGCCTGGGGATGTGCTCAGAAAGGCCAGTGCTTGCAGCACATCAGCTCTGCCCTGGGAGCCAGAGAGCCTCCCCAGCTCACCAGTTCTAAACTTGCCACAGGCTCTGGTCTGAATGTGTGACATTAGACAGTAGATATGAGTCAGTTCAGGAAGTCCCTGAAGAAGAGAATGGCTTAGTACCTCTACCTTGCCAGAGCTGGTGAGGTAGACAGGTGCAGGAAAGGACTGTCGGTGTGTGCACTGAACTTGCCCTGAGCACGTGGCCAGGATGAGCTTGTTCATTCTTGGTTGCTCAGCCATGCTTGCTTCTGGCCTCGGCAGGTCTCTGCACCATTACCTTTATCACCACCTCCATGCTGCCCACTGCCTGCCTCCTGTCCAGTCCTACCATTTCGAAACAGACACAAGAAAGGGGGCATGTTTGGTTTTCAAACACTCATAACAAGCAAAGCATCTGAATCCACCCTGTTTGAGGCAAATTCTGCAACCTGTAAGTGTCAAAGCAAAATGAATGAGAAAGGAAGGAGTGGGTCCATACTTGCTGAGGAATCTTCCCATAAGGATTTCTCCCATGCTGGCAAGTCCTGGTTACCCTGATGCTGTAATAGTAAATTCAGCTACGTGCATGGGTGTGCATGTGTTGGGGGGGAGGAAGAGAGAAGGAAACCTTCTAACAAATGCAGAGTATAATTCTTCCCTTTCCTTTCTTATGGTTAATCTCTGAGTGCAAAGTAATTATCTTTATCATGACTTTAAATCTCTCTCTCTGGTATATTCGTGCCTGTCCAACATGACTTTACAACTCCTTCTTCTGGCACACAGCTGGCATGCCTCACGGTAGATTCCTCTAAAGAGTGATTTAAAGTCACTTTCCATCAGTGTAAAACTAATGAGCAAGAAACATCTTGACACATGGTAACTGTAAGCAACACACTTGGTCAGCTGCCTACAAGAAAGACACCCTCACTTAAGGCTTTCCAACTGTTCTCTTCCAAGCACTCACAAGGCTCAAAGCCCACAATGATTATTTATTAGTGTCCTCACTCACCCAGGTGTCTCTTTTCAGATAGCCACTCCACACTTCTTATACAGCTTCCCATCTGGAAGTGCTGTTTCTCTCCCTCTGTTTCTAGAGGTGCACTGGAACCTTATCAGAGTTTAAAATCAGAGGGCATGCTCACTGTTTGCAGTTACAAAAGATTATTAACCTGAAAGTTTTTCTGTATCACTCAGCACCTTAGTTTCTCAGCACCTTTTTGGCACAGTATGGATACAGCCAGTCTGCTGTCATCCCAGATCTACCTTAGCTGAACTGAAAGTACTGTGAAATTATTTCAGATTTACCAACATATGTGAGAAAGAGAGGTTTTGACCCCATTTAATTTATCTTCATTTTCCCCCTGTGAAACAGGGAAGCCTGAGTAGAAGTGAAATCTTGGGCCATCATTTTTTCTTTTTTTTTTTTTTTTCCCACAAATAACCAAAGTGAGACTCCAAGCAGGTTCAACCCTCTAAAAGAAAACATCCCCATTTAATCCAATTAATTTAATCTAAATAACTGGGGGTTGTCAGAAGTTTCAAGAATTGAGCTTAGTGGAAAAAAGGCTTCTTTGTTAAGTACCTGGGTGTATTTTGTGTTTGTTTTAAGAAACATGAATGTAACTGTGGAGATATATTTGTTTGGAACTATCTAACACTCAAGCACTTGCAACTCTATGCTTCAGGAGTCTGATATTTCATAGACAGAATTTTAAAAATCTTGACCATAACACATTCCTAACACCAAATCATCTGCAAGGAGACAATAATATCTTCTCCTCTTGTGTTTAAGACTGAGTAAGTAACAAGGGAGTCATAAGAATATAGAATCATAGAATCATTAAGGTTGGAAAAGGCCTTCAAGATCATCCAGTCCAATCATCAATCTACCACTCCCATGCCACTAAAACATGTCCCCAAGCACCACATCTACATATTTTTTTAACACCTCCAAGGATGGCAATTCCACCACCTCCCTGGGCAGCCTGGGCCAATGCCTAACCACCCTTGCAGGGAACAAATTCTTCCCAATATTCATTTTGAACCTCCCCTGGTGCAACTTGAGGCCATTTCCTCTTGTCTTACTGCTAGTCACCTGGGAGAAGAGGCCAGCTCCCACCTCACTCCAACCTCCTTTCAGGGAGTTGTACAAAGTGAGAAGGTCTCCCCTGAGCCTCCTTTTCTCCAGACTAAACAACCCCAGTTCCCTCAGCTGCTCCTCACAACACTTGTGCTCTAGACCCTTCACCAATTTTGTTGCCCTTCTCTGGACACACTCCAGCACCTCAATGTCTGACTTGTAGTGAGGAGCCCAAAATTGAACCCAGGATTTGAGAAGCAGCCTCACCAGTGCATATGTTGTATAGAGGGTACCTTAGGACATGGTGCTGTCTTACTTGAACACATGTAAGGCAAGGTTTGTAGGAGCTCAGACAGATGTGCTTGTGGGAAACAAACAAAACCAAAACAATACCATAGCAGAAAAAAAGAGCCTTTGCTCACAGAAGGTTTGAGGATAAGCTGAAAAAACTTCTGTGCCTGGAAGTTTTTCTGCCTTTTCCAAAGTATAACAGACTTAAAGTAGCTCAAGAGCACTGTAGCGAGAGATGCTCCTATAAAAATCTACTGGCCCTGTGCTAAGCCCACGTTAGATGGTGTTCATTTCTTGAAACTGGCTAGGATCCTTCTCTGATTAACTTTCATTTTCTCTGGGCCAGAGACTTGCACAGTGTGTGTGGATAAATCCAGGTCATGCTCTCTGAAGGCAGATCGATAACTCAATCAGAACCATGGAAGATCTGCGTTTGACATGCATGTTGTCAGTGATGGAATTTGTTGATGGAGCTGGTGAGCTCTTAGAGTGACTGAAAGTGGCAGGGAGAACCTAGAGAGCTGTGGTAGGCAGACATCCATCCCTGCTCTAACTGCAGCCAAACACTTCTGAAGAGCTCTGGGATGGGTATGGAGGCGAGAATTACCTCTCTGGACACTGACACAGATACACTGCTGGTGGGCAGTGAAACACCACCACAGAGCTCTGTCACACGATGACAGAAACAATCTGCACAGAGAAGGTAGCTCTTTCCACCTTCAGCCTGTATAAGATGATGTTTAGGAAAATTTGCCATCTGAACTTGGCCCCTGATGATAGCTGTGAAACATACAGGTGGCTCTTTCCTAAAGTTACAACAATTAGGGCCAAGATCCTATTTGCAGCTCAGTGGTGCTCTTGTTTCCTCCTTAAAAACATCTGGTGCTGGCTGCTGGTAACACTGGAAAAGATTAATTGCTGGTCAGATTTAAGGCAATTCTAAAGTTTTCCATCTGCCAGTCTATCCATTTAGTTTCAGAGGTTACAAAACACCTAGGGTTTCAGGAAGACACCCCTAGGGCTGAAAGGTCCTGGAGGTGCAGGCAGAGAAGACGGTGAGAAGTGACTTAAGTCCTAAGGACAGCAATAACCTGGAGAGTTTTGGTTTAAATATTTCCCTTTCTTTCTCTGCAGACATCACAATCTGTCTGTTCCTCAGGTGACTACTTGCTCTCCATAAGCAGTTATGAAACCAGAAGGAGCAGGCTATAGCCTTCTCTCTTTTTCTCAAGAAGCACATGTCAGAAGTGGACACTGGCTCTGCAGCAGCCTAGCTCCCTCAACTTTTCTTCACAATGGAGATGCTCCAGCCTCTCATCATCTTTGTAGCTCTTTGTTGTACACACCCCACATGTCCAGTACTGTGTGAACGTTTTGGAAATAAATCCTTAACCTGCTTAATTGCCATGAAAGAGATGACCACCAGACTGGCACCAATTCTCAGCTCATCAGAGATGTCCCTGTAGACCCTGCTCATGGGGGTCACACCTGGGCTGCTCCACAACACCCCCTGCCTGCCCCAGGGGTTTGACTGCCGTCAGATGGATCTCCACTGCACCCATGGGGAGCACGGCTAAACCCACCATTTAGACATGCCTATAAGAGTGCCAGCTACCAGCATTCACCACTTCTTTCTCTCAGACAGTTAAAGTCTCAGCCTGAGGTCCCACCTCTCCATACAGCACATTGCTCTGTTTCACCTCCTGAAGTACTCCTTCCTAGTTTGGTGTCCAGCTCTCCGTGATTCTCAGAGTCACTGAATTACAGAAATGTGGGTGGGTGGGAAGGAACCTCAGGGGCTCCTCTGCTCCAGACTTCCTTTCTAGTTGCCCCAAAACCACTTACAGTGTTAACTTCCATGTAGTCAAGGGCATTTTTACAGTAGTTTCCCTGTAGTCTTTCTTCCTAAGGTGCAGTTTTCCCTGGCTGCACCCTGTAACTCTACTGAACAAAGATCTTTGTCATCAGCATGTTTATTGTAACAAAACAGCAATACTTTTCTATATGATTATGTGGCTAAACACCCTAGCAAATAGCAAACAAGTTAAGAGGGCATCTGTCAACATGGTGTCTTGATGGATTTCAATCTTGCAACCTCTGCGTCTCTGCCTCTGACTGCATCAGCTTATTTGGCCTAATTAACCCGAGTTTTCCTTGCTCAACAGAAATCATCCCCATGAAAAAGACATAGCTTGCAGATTCTGAGAAAGGTTTTTCTGGTTTGAAATATGAAAAAGAACATACTCCAGGCTATCTAGAACTAGCCTTAGTAAATTCCAAAATGGATTTATTACAAATGAAAATGGAGTTTTGGAAGTATATATTTTTAAGCTCATTCTAAAGTTTGCACGTAACTTGAGACTGCAGAACTGTGGTGATGTGCAGTCAATATTTGTATGAAGGTCTCCCATCCCCCAAATCTTTCTACACTTCTACCAGTTAACTCTAAGGACTTTTTCTTTGCTTGCTTTTTGTTGGAGGGGAGCAGAATTTGGCCTTTGGAATGTAAAAGAAAGAAATAAAGATGTTTGGAAACCAACTCTCAGATACTCTCTTGCTGCAGGAGCGAGGGCTTTAAGCTGACAATTTAAAAAGCATAGTTCTGTTAAATAAATAATCCAAGAAATTGGAAAAGCTGATTTTCTAGTCAAAGAACAAACTCATTTTTGAGTAGTTTCATTCACTTGGGAATAGTGCATATTTAATAGAAAAGAAATACCTACAGAAGCCCAGATGCAAGATTTACATTCAACTGAATGACAAAGGATACTGAAAAGAATTGCTATATTTTTGTGGAAATCTTTAGCTTTCAGCGTTTGTAAATTTAGGAATACTTTCATTTTTATAAAAGCCTTCACTGAAGCATGGTTTTCCCTAAAAAAAAAAAAAAAAGAAAGAAGCAAACTTGCTGAAAAAATTAATTTCCAGTGGCTCTGTTCTATTCCCCAAGGTCTTTAAAAATCTGAGATTGAAATGGATGAATATGCAAGTGCCACTTATTGACGGCCTCCCACAAGCAGTGAAATCCTTTGAAATCATTGTGGAGGTAATTGTAGAAGAAGTTATATGCATAAAATTACTTCTGTGGTGCAATACGGATCATAAATCAGTTCACAGTCAATCTATCCACAACCATTTCAATCTAGAAGATTTAAAAATATATATCTGTATGTAGAAAACCCAAGTTAAATGACCAGTGACAAAGGGATGTGTGATTGAAAGACATATTTCTCTCTTGATGCGATGCAGCACGTAGGAGCTATGGCTATTCTCATAGTCATTGGATCTGGCATAGAAACTCACTGACTGATTGTTTTTCTGTTAGTTAATTACCCCAACAACATGATAAAAATGTTTGACCAACTCTAGCCACAGTGGTTACTGCCCTAGCTAAAAGAAAATAGTAGTACATAGAACACAGAGCACAATAGCCTCATGTTACAAGAAGTATCAGACTCCAAGATCCTTGGATTTTGCCATCTTCTCTTCCCACAACCACATTAATGATGGCCAGATGACACACACACAGAGAAAATCTGAGATCACCAAGTCCAGCCATCAACCTATCACCCCATGACACTAAACCACATCCCTAAGCACAACAGCTACACATTTTTTGAACCCCTCCAGGGATGGTGACTCCACCACTGCCCTGGGCAGCCTGGGCCAATGCCTAACCACTCTGGCAGGGAAGAAATTCTTCCTAACATCCAACCCGAACATCCCCTGGTGGAACTTGAGGTCGTTTCCTCTTGTTCTCTCACTGGTAACCCAGGAGAAGAGTCTGACACTCACCTCACTCCAACCTTCTTTCAGGGAGCTGTAGACAAAAATAATGTAGACTTCTGCCTTGATCCTTGTCAGGAGCAGGTCCCATCATGTGTGGGATTATGAGCACTGCCAAACCTGCAGGTGTTTTGAGTACTTCTGCTAACACAGCTGAATAAGGTTGGGATTTTTTTTTCCTATCAGATTTCTTTTCTAATTAAACTCAGAGGTATAACACAGTGGTGTTTTATAGAATCCTTATAGTTGGAAAAGAACCCTCTTTTTATTTAATGTATTTTCTCTCTAATATATCTTTTAGATGTATCTTTACTCTCTATCTCCCTCAGACTCTTTTAAAGTCAACAAGTCACCTATACAGGAGCACAAGGGCTCTCCCAGATGCTTTAACTGGTGATTATTGGCTTTAACGAGCATTAATTGGCTTACAGGTGGGGAAAAAGGGAAGGCATCACCACAATTGAATCAGATAACCTTGGTGCTGAGGGAAAAGCTGAGTTTTTCCAAAGTAGACAATCTGTACATCACAAACAGAACTGATATGGAGTTGAGGCTACTTTCCACATGATCTGTTAAATATAAAAATCTCTGAGAGGAATATTCTCCATTTAACAGATCCATTTAAGATAAGAAACAGTGGCGTGGGTAGAGATGAAATGTGGAGCAAGTATCTCCCCTTAGGTCCACACCCAAAATTCATTTTCTCTTAAGGAAAACACCCCTAAATCAATCAATTTATTTTATAAGTAGAAAAATATTGAAAAGTGTGAAATAAATATGGTCAATGGAGCCTGTGCTTAGCAGAGGAAGAGACTCTGCAAAAGGATATTTCCAAAGGACAACATGAGCAGGCACCAAGCAGATTCTGGCTGTGTTCACATACTTACAATAACAGTAGGTGAAATACACTATTAGTGATGGTTGATGTTGACTTTTACATTTTCCAAGGGTAAGGTTTATGACTAATGAGTCCCATAGTAGCCCCACGTTACAAGAAATAACACCATTATAATATCAAAGCTGTAACCAGAGAGCAGAGGAGACTGCAATATAAAGCTGGAATGGAATCATGCTTCCATGCTGGGTTTTCTCCTCTAGGCTTTGAAGAGATTGGTTTTAAATAAAAAATGAGGACAGCAGCTTCTCACCTCAAAAATGATTTGGAAAAAAATGGCCAAAACCTACCTAAGTGTCCCTGTCTTGTTTGTGGAGCAGGAAAAGATCATCTTCCTTCGGCTTGCAACCTGCTGGGCAACACCTCTCTGCACCATTGGTCCCTGCTTTGGGAGTCTCATATTAAAGGATTTTAGCTTAATAAATTTGATGGAATGCACTGGCCACTTGGACCAAGTGTAAAAGGATCCTACCACCTATCCATCGGTTTGGGGGAATTTCTTGCATTTCTCACATCCAGCAAATATCTTTTGCTACCTTCAAGAAATGTTGATGCCCTAGAGAGCTCAGGATGAACATTTGTGCACTGGGCCCATAACATATCCTTCTAGAAAGTCAATACCCAGCTATCTCAATATTCTGATTCTGTTCCAGGCCTCTTCACTCTGTTTTTCTTTAAATATCTGATGGACTTGATAATCTCAGAGGTCTTTTCCAAACATAATGATTCTATGATTATTCCTGGACAATTGCTTCTGTTAACCTGAAAGAATAAAGGCTATCTTGGGTCTCTTCTTCCCATGCACACCCAATTTTTATTTCTCTTTTTTTCCTTTCTTTCTCAAACTCCTTTTTTGTCAAAAAGAGATTAACAGTCAAAGAGTTTATGTGGACAAAAAAAAAGAAAATTAATTTAAATTTTTCTATGGCCAACTTCTGAAAGCTGAAGCAGTTATGAAAATTATATATGGTATAGGTTAAATTATTTTTTAAAAAGTTGCAGGGAGAAACCTTTTTCCATTCCACTGAAGTGAAAGGGAAAACCCAAAGCCCAACCTGTTGAAAGTTTTCAAAACCAAATTTTCCATTTTAATCAGAAGAGGCTTACCTAGTTGCATTGCAAAGTTTCTTGTCAAGAGCAATCAAAAATTACACATTCATGGGAGAAATATAACTTTAAAAGACAGCCCATAAAACCAGAGGATATAACATTACTGACACTGATAAAAGATTCCCAGGGATGGCAAGATGCTCTCCTTATACCTCTCAGCATTAGCAGCAAGCTTCCCACAACCTCCACGTCATGGGAAAGCTGAGAAGGATCGTAATTAATTACCTTTGTGCTCTGTTTATTTATCTTGCTAATATAACCAGGTCTGTTAGAAGTACAAATCACACCCAGAATTGATATGACTATGACAGCAAACCCCAGTAACACATGTGCCATTAAAAAAAAAAAAAAAAAAAAAAAAAAAGGATAAAAAAAAAGAAATCTCTCTTTGACAGGTGGACTTACTACTTATTCTTCACCCTGTCAGTCTGAGGCATCTGAAGGTTTGACAGAATCCCAGCATGGTGAGGGTTGGAAAGGGGATTCCTCTGGGGGCTGTCTAGTCCAACCTCCTGCTGAAGTCACCCAGAGCAAGTTGCCCAGAATCACCTCCAGGTGCCTTTGGAATCTCTCCAGAGAAGGAGACTCCACAACCTCTCTGGGCAGCCTGGGCCAGAGCTCTGGCACCCTCAGAGCAAAATTCTTCCTTATGTTTAAGGTGGAACTTCCTGGGTTGCAGTCTGTGCCTGCTTCCCCTTGGCCTGTCACTGGGAAGCGGTGAAGAGACAGTTGTTAGAGGCTGTGGGGCTGGGGACTTCCCAGCCGGGGTTCACCCAGGCAAGCAGAGGTGCACACACCTTGCTCCTGGCTGCAGCTCACATCCTGGAAGATGCCCAGGAGAGCAGCCATGGGGGTGCTGGCAGCACCAAACCACTGAGCACAGGCTGGTGACTTAGGCAGCAGAAAGGCACACAAAGCCCAGTGCAACCTTTCTAACAAACTCTCTTACTCACAGGGTATTGCAAATGTTGGTGTTTTCCTTTAGAGCAGCTGAAGCGTTCCATAAACTCACAGGTTTTGAAGTACAGGCTGGGGCAACCTAGAAGTTTCTATCCCATCCCTCATGGCTGCACTTTCTGTTACTGTTTTTATGGAGCAACAGTCTTGCTGGCTTTGGCAAGCTTAGAAGCTCAGGCTTTTTCCACATACATTCTTCTTATTAAAAAGTGCTTGCATGAATATCCATGGCAATAAAATACACACATTGAACCAAACCAAACCTGAGCCAAGCAAAGGGTTCCTGATGCCTCTGCTAAATCACCTGGGCAATGCTCCTCATGTGACACAGGCAGCTCCAGAAAGCACAGCCCCACTCCCTCAACTCACGTTACCATTGCTCAGCTGAATAAATACATTCTTTCGGTTCACTATTTTTATCTTGTGTCCACATCCATTCCCAGACATCATTCCTCTTCTTGCTTTTTACAACCTCTTTTTACCAGAGGTCACTAGAGCCCTGACCAGCCCACACCAGCCTTTCCCTAGGGGTGCCCCTCTGTCTTACTTCTCAGAGTTGTCATCAGGAGAGGAAGGCAGAAGACAGCATACAGCTGCTCTGGGTGGCACATCTTTTGCCCCATTTTCAACTGCTTACTTTTTTTTCTTCTGTTATATTAAGTTTTCAAAGTGGTCATTACATCCACTTTAAGAAGCTACTGGAAGCACACCGAAACAGAACTTCATTGCTTTGCATGCTTTTTCCTTACTCCAACTCAAAGCCTGCCTAATCAGATCAAAGCTCTTTAGAAATAAGCTGAAACTGCTGCTGAAACTGCCAGCAGACCCCTCGAGGGGATCAGATCAGACTCCTCTAACAAGGTCAGCCAGTAACTGCCCCTGTATAGCACATCCTTCTCTGAGGTTGATCTCCTTGGCACACATTAAGAGACCCCTACTTGCAAGCTCAAAGACTACAGGATTTTTGACTTCAAAATAGCAGTGCCTTAGCTATGGAAATAACAAGAACACAAGCATCTTAGCATCATCAGTCACCTCTTTGCTGCAGCGCCTCCCATGCTTTTCCCCACAGCCACACACCAGCATTCAGGGTGTATTTCTCCAGCAGCTCCACGAAGACTCCAAAAAGCACGTAGCTGCTCAGACAGGGCAGGAAGCAGGAGAATGTTCCCCAAGAGGAAATTGTCTTCTTCAACAGCTGCAAACATGATGATGAAATTAACAGGGCAAATTAACCAAAATATCATGCGCAGTTCATCTACCATTTCACTTGATTGACGTGTATCCACCCACTTACTATGACCCTAATGAAGATGCCATAAAACCTCTTCGTTAGTTAAAAGCCAGTAATTAGTACAGTTTAAGGACGTATAAACTCAGGAGCTGTCACACCACCCACCCAGTGGGGTAGCTATTAGTGAAATGGAAATGGGGAAAAGCCTGGCATGCAAAACAGAGGCTGTGTGATCTGAATAAATCAACTGTTGTGAGTGCTGGCACATGGCAGAGCCTGGTGGATATTCCCATTGGTAAGGGATTCAGTCTCCTGCCTGTTTTTTTGTGACAGTTCTCCACCAGGTTTGGCTCCATGCAGAGCACTTGGCTCTCAGCTGCCAACAGGGCAATCCAAAGGCACTGGTAGTGGGATCTTCTGCTGCACTGGCGTTAGCAGACCCTGGGACAAACTATGTTGTTTGAAGCTTAAGCTTTGCATCAGTGAAGATTTGTAAGATTAACCTCTTTTTCTCAACCATTCTCTGTGTTTCCAGACAAAACTGTGTTCACAGCAGCTGCCAGTCATCTGAAGGTAAGGATGTGTCCTGGTGTACTGATGCTTATATCAGGAGCAGTCAGTATCTCATCCAAAAAAATCAGAGTTGAAGCTTTCCGTGAGAAACTGCCCTTTCACCTTTTGCACCTGTTAGAGTAAGTCCAGAGGAGGCCACAAAGATGATCCAAGGGCTGATGTACCTCCCCTATGAGGACAGGCTGAGAGTTGGGGTTGTTCAGCCTTAAGTCTTCAGGGAGACCTTATTGTAGCCTATCAGTACAAGACGGGAGCTTACAAAAAAGAGGGAAAGAGACTTTTTACGTGAGCAGATAGTGATAGGACAAGGGGGAATGGTTTTAAACTGAAAAAGAGGAGAGTTAGGTCAGATGTTAAGAGAGAATTCTTTACTCAAAGGTTGGTGAGACACTGGAACAGGTTACCCAGAGAAGTTGTGGATGCTCCATCCCTGGCAGTGTTCAAGGTCAGGTTGGATGTGGCCCTGGGCAACCTGGCCTAGTGGGTGGCATCCCTGTCCATGGCAGGGGGATTGGAACTAGATGATCTTTAAGGTCACTTCTAACCCAAACCATTCTGTGTTTCTATGGTTCACCAGCAGAATTTTCAGGGAAAGCAACTCCCTTCTACTTTGCCAAAACAAATAAACAAAAAAATCATGAAACTCAAACTGTTCTTAGTCTTTTAGTGCAAAATAACTTTTCAGTAGCATACTAGGGACTTGTAGAGTAAATCTATTTCTATAAACCCTGCCCTGTCGTGACATACTGCAATAACTGCACCACTGTCATAGTCTGATAAATCAGATAAACCCACACAGACTGTTACACCACATCACACCAGGAGCAGGTTATCTGTCACCCCTTGTGAAGAGTTTTAATTCACTAATCCAGATGCTACTGTGTTAATTTACCCTGAGTACCACATGAATTTAGTCCACAAACTAAGTTTAGAAACCAAACCCACATCAGTTCTGAGACCATGGCAAACCTGGGACAAGAGATCATCTTGCCAGTGTTGAGGTGGTGTCTTGGGGAACACTCAAATGCAGCCTTTCCAGGTGAGTGGCTGCTGGAATACAAACTCATTGTCAACTTCACTGCAAATTTCAAACCAACAGCTGAAATGAAATCTTGGTACCAAGAGTAATCCTGAGCGTTTGCAATGTGGATCAGCACCTGAATTATTCAGCTGAGCTCATTCTCCTGTTCTCATCTAGGAAAGCCACATGGTTCAGATATGGTGCTTTTTGAAATAGGTCAAAATGTGGTTCATTGCCAAGGCAGTGTATTTGTTTTGATTTTTCTTTTTCTTTCTTTCTTTCTTTAAACATGACTAATATGGAACCACAAAGATCTTACAGAATAAACAAAAGAAAGGTTGGAGGGTTTTAATAGAAAATTTCATAGTGGTGATTAGCAGGCTGTAGAACTTTCACTGTACAAAGGGACACTAAAAAGGAAGTGGCTGTTTATCCAATTCCTGGGAAAATAACTAAATGCTGGCTGGTATTTATTCAGCTGAATTATTAGAATAGCATTTGCTCCTCTACTTAAAGTTGTGTCAGCATTTCCATTATGAAGCTTAGCACTTAAGAAAATCAACCCAGAAGCAAATTGGTTAATAAATAAAAATAACCCCAATAAATCAAATTAGCTTTTTATAAAGTTAAATGGCTTTTTAAAATTCCAACTATTTAAAGAGATGCTGAAAAGAACAAAGAGATACTAGTAGCAAACTGTACCAGTAAGTCTTCAGGATGCTTTCATACTGAGAAATATATAAAATATCTGTTGAGAAGCAGTTCATGTTTTTTCTCAGTATGCATCAGAATATAAACAAAATTGGGAATTACTTCAGGAACAATTTTGTCACTTTAAAGTTGTTTTCCTGTATAAGGACAGAAGTGGACTCTTGCTTTGAATTTCAGATAATTCCTGTATTTTTCATTATTTTTTTATTAGAGGATAGTTTCCCTTTACAGAATTTCAGTGAAGTGAATATCTTGGTAAGGTTTTGGACTAATATGATTAAAAAGCCTTTTCTCAATAAGTAGAAAGTACTGTTTCATTTGAAAGACATTGATGATCTCCTGAATATTTACAGAATAATTCTTTTCCAGTCACTATAAAAAAATGCTATATGCTTCTAGTCAGGCAGCATGTGTGTATCTACACTTCCAGTCCTGTCAAATTTAAGCTACTCCGGTGTGCAAAGTTACTCACTTGAGCAAGCACTTGGAAAATTTCTGTCTATCCCTTTTTCTGTGAGCAATACCTACAAATGCCAAGTATTAAAACTGTTAAATCTCAGTGTACAGAAGGATCTTTGCCAGAACCACACATGTGTTTTCCACACCCACACAACAGCAGAGCTCTAGCTAGCCCAGGTGCAGAAGGCTGGCATATACAAACACTGGAATTCCGTGGAGAGCACAGCCCTGGTCATCTAGTTGCTTCTTGGGATGCCACTTTGTTCACTCCAGGCATCACTGGCTAGTCAAGCAATTTTCTTCCTTAGCCCCATGTTCCACTACCTCATCCTCCTAAGTGGGAGGTAGCTTTTTCATCTCTAGTGTCTAGTTAACTTATAACACCCTTCACAAGGGTTGGGGTGCAGACCAAGGTTGCTGCTCCATCTTGTGTCCCACCTTGGGGTGCAGTAAGTCAGAGGTGGCACCTGCAGGGGGAGGGGACAGGATAGGTGACCCTAAACTGACCAGCAAGGGATTCCATCCCTTGGACATCATATTCAGTATAAAGCTGAGGGACCAGGAGGGTCAAGCTCTTCTCCAATTGACAGTGTCCGAGAGGGACTCTGTCCTTCAGTCTTTGATCACGATTTCAGAATCCAATTCCAGGATCCAGCTCCTGACTCATTCCCAGCTGCCACTGAGTGCAGTCTGGAACTTCTGCCACAGCATCTGTGGAGACAGTGATGTAATTGCCATCAGCAGGTTGGGGGTTGATACTGGCTTTATATGTATTTTAATATATTTCATTTTATTGTTACTATTTTCATTAAAGCTGTTCTGTTTTTCTTTTCCAGTCCATCAGTCTCTCTCCCTTATTCTCTTTCTCTCTCCCTTTGAGAAGGCAGAGGGGTTCAGAGAGAGTGTCTGTCACCCCTTTAGTGGCCAGTCCAGCCTTTACCCTTGACAGTAAATGACAGTCCTTCTTGTATTGAAATACAGTCAGTACCTCTTTCCCTCAGTAGGAGCTGCCCACAGACCAGCCCCCCGGACAAGAGAGACAACCTGTGGACGTTGCTGTGTCAGCATTCCCTATCACTGGCTCCAACCCACAGCACGAAAGCCCTAACACTTGTAGTTACAGAAAGGTTCACACACAGGACAAACTCATTGGGCTGCCACAATATACACCCTGTTATTATTGATAACATTATTACATAGCCTGATGCAAAACTCCACCTTCACCATTCATGAAGCTGCATTAACAAAAACATTTAGAACATTGGTCCTGACATCCTTGGGATTACATTTAATGTGTCTGTGACCTGAAGTAACCTCCTGATGCATGATCATGATGCTAAGCTCTTTGTTTATTTATTCTTTCTTATTTCAAATGGTGAAGATGATTAATGCCACTACCTTTACTGCCTTGACCTCTGCTTTCTGAGGGCTGTCCTTGAAGGACATCCATTTAAAGAAACGCTGATAAATCTAATCTCTTTTCCTCAGGCTATGCAAATGATGACTCTATTGGAACCTGTGAACACCTACTTCCTAAGTGTGAAAAGTCACTGGAAGAGACTTGGAGACTCCAGTGGACACAGCAATAATCTTTATAAGAAAAAAAAAAAACAAAACCCAAAAACCAACAGAAGGCTCCTACAGCTAACAGTGGTGATGTAAACCACTACACCTTTGAAGGATGATAGGGCACAGTTCAGACAAGCTGAGAGAGAAGTAGAACACAGGTGGGAACTTGGAAGCTTCAGGACACTGTCTTTAAGATGAAGATTACCAAGGGAGCATTTCTGGGGAACACAGCAAACCCACACATTCTGCATTTCATAGCTGTTACTCCAAGATCTAGAAGAGAGTTTCATGCTAAACTAGTGAGGAAGATTTCTCCATTGCCTGCTTCACCCCCCTCCAATTTTCAAGTAGGTTATGATTTTCTTGGACAGTACTCATCCATCAGAATGACTCACCACATGGTTCCTGTGAAATACCCCATGTCTCTACAGAGTTGCTCAGAAGCTTGGTTAAAGCTAGACTTGACAGTATCCCATTTAAACATTTGTGGTAAGCATGTCTGAGGTTTTTCTTGGGATACTTTCTACCTTTATTGGCACCCTCTGCTCCAGACTCTGAACACACTTTCTGCAAAATAAACACAGCCTGCAGAAGCGTTAAGCATCCAAATCTTTACCCAATATCCATTTGCAAAGTCATAATTTGACTCTCAACACGCCCATGGGGTTATGTTTTATGAAGCTTGTGTTAATCTAATTCTTGACTTCTGTACATGTCCACACAGATGTGCTTAAGGTGAAGATGTAGCTACTGTGCACTGTCATTTTTGTGTTGGTAAGGCTTTTCAAATGAAGGATTTTGGTAGAATCCACAACAAGCAGATAGACTAAATGAACTTGGTTGCCTCTGGTGGTAAGGCTAAGTTGCAGTACCACTGTCACCATGGTGGTCCAAGCATATAAATGAGCTGAAGGTGGCAAAATGTAGTATCTTTTCCAAGTCTGACTGAAATTTGTCATTGTTTTTCCAAATGTGTTAGCTGTTCTTAGGAAAGAATAAAAAATACAGACAGGTTCCCCTGTCACAGATCACCCCTTCATTGTGGATGAGATTGTTCCTTCCATAGTCAGGGCATAACATGCCTTTTGCCTTGATTTCTCTCAACAAAGAACAAGGAGAATGGTGGAAAAGATGGGGCCACGAATTAATTGCTCTCCATGACTGAGCCATGGTTACCTTTAGTATGTAATGTAGCTTACTGTAACATACCAGTTAGGGTTCAATATATAGGAAGGAGCTAGAACTCCTAGCTAAAATTTGTTCCAACCCAAACAATTGTAATGCTGGGTTGCATAGTTAGCCAGCTAAATTATGTCTGTATTTAATTTGCACATATCTGTGTTTTCCTCTGTGTCAGCTGGACTAGGAATCAGAGAACCATCTAGTTCGCAAGAGATTTAAGGTCATTGAGTCCAACTGTTAAGCCAGCACAGCCAAGTAGACCGCTAAACCAGAAGTGAGACATTACAAGAAAGCTTGCTCTTGTGGTGTTCCCAGCTGAGTCAAAAGTAAGCTGCATCCAGACCTTCAGGGAAATCCACTGGGTGAGATTTCCCACTTGCTTTCCACCCAGACTGGGGTCATTTACACTGAGGAGGTTCTGGTTTGGTAGATCCTTAAGTGAAATGAAAATGAGAACTCGACTATGAGCCCAGCACCAGCAGAGGTGACCCTCTGCTATGTGTCTGCTTTCTCAGAAGAGAGACCTGGGGGAAGAGACCTGCCAGGGAAGTTGCAGGTCTGGTTTACTAGTGGGACTGAATCTAACCCTGCATGAAGAGGACAGCTTGGCTCCTCTATTTGCACCACAGTCCCATGTGAGCCCTCTTCCAACTGGTGCTGTGCAGAGCTCTTGCACAAGAACCTCTGCACAGGGCTGAATGTCACCCTTTAGCCCCTGTGACTTCTATGAGGGACACTTACACCAACATCCAGAGCAACCACTTTTCCTTTCCATTTCTTACAAGCATCTTACAACAATCTGAATGGCAGGCTTCATAATCTGGGGGCTTTGCCTTGTTATTCCAAAGAATGAAATTACCTGTCAGGGACATTTGCCATATAGTTTTACCACCAGTGCAGAATTCTTTTAAATACTACTAGATTATTAAACTTCTCCTTCAGGAATACTTGAGAGATAATTTTGCTGCCCTCTAGCCTACTGCTGAGATTTCTCTAGCATGCCAGCACTATCCTTCAGGAATGCTTCTGAAATAGCTTCACTGTCTTCACTGTCCTTTTCATTACTATTGAAATCCTTCCAGAATGCTAAAGTTAACCTTCAGCAAGATGCCAGAATAACTTTCACATTCTGGAAGGGTTTCAATACTGATTTAAAGCATTTCAAAATGCAGTTTTCTCTCTTTTTTTTTTGTTGTTGTTGTTTTTGGTTTGTTTCAGAGTAAGGATTGTAGTGGTAATGCAGTAGGTGGTGGTAGTGGAGCTATGCACTTCACCCTGTTGTGTTCTGTGCCTATATGCACACCATAACCACACAGGCTGCAGTGGTCCTGGAACACAGAGAAAGTTATTTTTATAAAGAGCTTCTAAAAATTGCCAAAGCATGAACTGAGGTGACAGCAGGGAATGTGGTTTTGTTTGCTTAATGGACCTGCAAGTGAATTCTGCTGATCATACTCTGACAATGAAAGTTTTGAGGGCATGAGCCAACTTCTTTGATTAAAATGAGAAAGATCACAAACCTTTGCCCCAAACTCTGACAGAACCCAAATTAAATCTCTTTGGAGGTGTGAAAAGTTCCTTTTGTTTTCTGTTGCTGTGCACTTCTGGGTTCAGCAGGGGGAAGTGTTCAAATACCGTGACAAAGACTGTGCCTGAAATGTTTCCAGCTCAACAACATCAGAAAATCCCAAAGTCCTGAGAGACATTTCTAACAAACTCATGAGCCCCTGAGATCGTTCAGAATGTCCTGTGTATCTGATGCAGAGCTCTTTCCATTCTCATTAATTCCCTTGATTCAGGCTCTCTGTTTAAAGTCAGACAAAAATATATACTCGCTTGGGATTCCCAAGGGAAAAAGAAACTTTTACTGTTTTTGCAAACAGCAAAAAGACTTCTATTTGTATTCAGTGGGGAGAGCACAGAGCAAGCCAAAACCCCACCACTTGTGTAATTGGAATTGGGTGCTACTGACAACAAGAAAAGGAATCACAGAATCACCTAGATTGGAAAAGACCTCTAAGATCATCAAGTCCAACCATCAAACCAACACCCCCAAGCCACTAAACCATGTCACCAAGTGCTACAGATAACACATTTTTTGAACACCTTCAGGGATGGTGGCCCTGGGCAGCCTGGGCCAATGTCTAACCACCCTTGCAGGGAACAAATTCTTCCTAATATCCAACCTGAACTTCCCCTGGTGCAACTTGAGGCCATTTCCTCTTGTCCTATCACTAGTTACCTGGGAGAAGAGACCAACCACCACCTCACTCCAACCTCCTTTCAGAGAGTTGTAGAGAGTGAGAAGGCCTCCCCTGAGTCTCCTCTTCTACCGACTAACCAACCCCAGTTCCCTCAGCTGCTCCTCACAACACTTGTGCTCTAGACCCTTCACCAGCTTTGTTGCCCTTCTCTGGACACACTCCAGCACCTCAATGTCCTTCTTGGAGTGAGTACCCCAAAACTGAACCCAGGATTTGAGGTGCAGCCTCACCAGTGGCCAGTCCAGGAGAACAATCACTGTCCTCATGCTGCTGGCCACACTAGTGGTCAGCCAAGCCAGGATGCTCTTGGCATCCTCCAGCATTCACCAGGAAGCAGCAATCTTTTCCAGCTCAGAGGCACTCTCAGAAAAACGAGGTGCATGCAGGCATCATGGACCTTGTCACCTCCTCCTGCTCAACTCATTGGTGCCTGCTCAGCCTACTGTCTTTTATGGGACCTATTTTCAGACCAAAGAGCAAAATGCCTTGTGGAGGCCTGCAGGTACTGAAAGGCAAAGAACAGCTCAGCACCCTTCCTGAGTCCAGCAGGCTCTATAATAGGGCCAGTATTCATAAGTGAATAACTGGTAGTTGCTGGCTTTTTCATGCTCTAGCACGCAATATTGACCCTGCTCAAAGTCTAAAGCTCTGGCCAGAATAAACTGAATAAAAGTAAGTTGATGAATGCCTAAGCCCTTACTAACTCTTTCTTTGCTTCCCTCTGTTCAAACAGATTTTTGTCCATCACTGATTTTTCCATTTTTCTCTACAACTGCATCCACAAGTACTGGAGATAACTAGGACTGTAGGATCACTTACACTTCTCAGCAAGGAGTCCAAAGAGTTTTGATTTAAAACAAGATCTTCTGAAAAGATTTCCTACTGTGTCAATAAAAACTCTTATTAAACTTTCATAAGGTATCCAATGAAGTTTTTAAAATGGTTTATCATGAATGGAAGCCTGTAGCTAAAGCAATATACAAATGCATTGATGTGATTTTTTTGTGAACACCTTATATGAATATTTGTAACAAAACTATTATCTGGCTTAGAAATGCACATTTGAGGAAACTGATCACGTTTCTCCTTTCTGTCTTAGCATGAAACCAAGACTGTACATTCTGCACTGGAGAGTCAACATCCTTAGCCTCCTCTAAAAAGCTACATGCAAGAAGGTTTTTACCCCTGCATGGTCAATGTCAGGTACAAGTTTGCCTCCTGAATAGCCAAGCTGCCCTGAAAAAAACAACAAATGTGCTTTGTCTCCATCATGGTTGTGCTTTGAGGCAGTGAGCTCATTGCAACTGAGAACACATCTTCATGCAGGCTGAGGAAGCACCTACAGTAGTGTCCAGCAGAGGTTTCAGTATGGGTAGCAAGATCCTGCTCTAGCAAACTCTTGGATATGAGCTGAATGCTGAGCACACAAGTAGACCTGGGGATTAAGGTGAGAAAAAGTCTCATTTTCACAGAAGTGCTTTGCAGGATTAAGGTCTACTCAGATGATATAAACCAGTGACAGGTTCTCTTCTCCAGATCGTCAAACTGCCTCTTGGATTCAAAGGGGACTTGCAATTGTTTCTTTAATTTCATAGCAAGTTCATTTAACTATTGGAGACAAAGGGATTTAATCTTTCTCTTGTTCACTATTGCATCCCTGAGCTGTATTTTTTTTTACCAAGCTGCTGCAGGAAGATAAAGTGGTAAAAGCAAGAGTCTTGATCGTATTCTCCACCCTGCCATGCATTTACCCTCTTTCCCAAACTTCCACTTGTGAATTCCAGCTAGTCCTCATCACAAGGGGACCTTTACTACAACAAAATATTATTTTAAAGCCATACTAACAGTAATTAGAGGCAATTGAGTTTTATCAACTAACACAAACTGTGGGATTTCAGACTTGGATTTCAGCTGGTATTTTAATGAAGTGTGCGCTAACAACACAAAAATCTTCTGTCACTCCAGCAGCTGAGTTTCATATACAGACCTTTGATAGGAGACCATGTGTTAACACTCAGATGGTTCCAGCACATGAGCATACACACCAGCAGGCCACAGATCCATCACCCAGGTCAATTTTCTACCCCCCTTCCCCACCCCAGTGAGTGATCTGCTGTGATGGGTACAAGGTCTCGTTCAGGCACCAGAAAAGCTAATTGAATAAAATGACCTTTTCTGTTCCATCTCATGTGTCTGTGCTCCTGATGTGGCACCCAGTGCGGTTCCCTAGTGTGTACCCACACCACAAATGCTGGCATTTGCCATGGACATCACTCACACTGGGGCTGAACTGTCAAAGCAGAGGAGAATTTTTCTACTAATTGAAGTGGATGACTGGACCCTGTCCCTCACATTGGCACTGCAGAGGAGACCAAGCTCCAGACCTTCATCAGCATGTGGTGGCTTTTGAACGTCAAGCTACTTGGATCAAATCTGTCAGTCAGTCAGATTTTGGTCTCCTATATAATGTTTGATAACAAGCTGTCTACTGACTAGAAACATTTCACTGTGGGGGCTTCACTGGAAATACTTCAAACCATGTAGTCATCTAGATGGGAAGCAGATAGCTAAACTCATAAAATCCCAGAATGATTAAGGTTGGAAGGCACCAACAGAGGTCATCTAGTCCAACCTCCCTGCTCTAGCAGGATCTCCCTACAGCACAGCACTCAGGATGCTGTCCAGATGGGTTGGGGATCTCTCCAGAGGAGACTCCACAACGTCTCTGGGGAACCTGTTCCAGTGCTCAGTCATCCTCACAGGACAGAATTTCTTCCTCATGTTTAGGTGGAAAGTCCTCTGTTCCAGTTTGTGCCTGTTGCCTTGTGTCCTATTGCTTGGGCCCATGGAGAAGAGCCTGGCTCCATCCTCCTGACACCCTCCCTCCAGATACTTCTATCCATTGCTAAGGTCTCCTCTCAGCCTCCTCTTCTCCAGGCTGAACAAGCCCAGCTCCCTCAGCCTGCCCTCAGGAGGGAGATGTTACAGCTCCACAATCATCTTTGTAGCTCTCCTTTGGACTTGCTCTAGGAGCTCCATGTCTCTTCTGTGCTGAGAAGCCCAAAACTGAACACAATACAAGTGAGGCCTCACCAGGGCTGAGGAGATGGACAGGATTAAATCCCTTGACCTGCTGGCAATGCTCTTGCCAATGCAACCCTAGAGACTATTGGCTTTCTTGGCCACAGGGGTAACATTGCTGGCTCATGGACAACTTGTTGCCCACCAGGACTCCCAGGTCCTTCTCTGTAAAGCTGCTTTCCAGCAGGTCAGCCCCTAACCTGTACTGGTCCATGGGGTTATTCAAAGTACCTAGACAAAAGAGTCAGAAATGGACAAAGCTCATAAATTCTTAGCAGGCTCCTGCACAGTAGGTAAAAAGGGAATGTTCTGAGCTCCTGTGAATACTGCCTATCATTTTGCACAGACATTTAAAGGTGTATTTGTGATGACTTTCCCTCCCCTTCTGGTTAAGCAGGTGATTTTATATTGGACTTTACTCATTCTCACAAAAATTCAAATACGTATGACTTTACCTGTTAGTGGAACAACAGGTTAAGATGTTGTCTGGAAAAAAATAACAGGAAAAATTATATTTCACTAAAGCAAAAAAAAAGAATATATTTCAGTAAAAGCATCAGAAAACACACTGGCTCCTTTAGACAGGTCTGTTTTTCACTGAGCATGACTTTTATCGTTCAAGTTTAATTTCTGTGGGTTTCTCTCCTCAGAACCTCATCTTGACACAAATCACAAGAGCTAACTAGACTACAATTCTGATGAAGACTTTATTTTTTAAGCAGATGACTATAAATGATCTTATGAACTTGAAATTGAAGATGAACTACCAAGCTCATCAGTACAACAACCTGATTAACTTGGAATTCATTATCTGTAGTATCACTATTTGAATAATTGCAAATTATGCCAGAGAAAAGCAATATGACTTTGCTCCAGTTTAAGCTTTGCTCTTTATAAATTTGAGGCTGGTGCTGAAGATGAGATACTCAATTGAATTATATTGTAATCTGATTAGTCAAGAACACACACCTACCATAGCAACTTTCTCAACAAGCAGAAATGAGGCAAGAAAAACTCCCTTTAATTTATTGTGATGCCTAGTGCTCTAACCTGTTTTAGGCTGACACATCTTTCTCTTACCTTACCAAAGCAGTTAATGTTCTTCCTAACGTGTTATTGTTTATGCTGAGAAGTAACTCCTTGGTCCTCTCTGCCAACTGGGTTACAAGGTGATAGCCCAGAGATCAAAGAAAGGAGGATTTTGAAGAGAAAAACATGCTCACTTCTTGCATGGCCCAGCAATATGATGGAGAACAGGAACAATGTCAGGAGAAGTGGAGCAAAGTTGAGTCGAAGGTGGCATTTGGTAGGATAGTGCAACCACGTACGCTCAGGGCAGGTTGTCATTCAAGTTGGAAACACAAAAGTGAGTTTCTAATTATCAGAAGAGTATGGTTCTGGAGGAACCTTCCACCAGACAGACTGGCAGCTAGTTAACTTGTGAGAGCTCGAAGAAGGTCTGACTAAGGCTACTCGGTGTATAACCTGTAACAGCCATGACTCGTATGCAATGGCATGGGAGGGCTCTGCCAGCATGATGCCTCTATTTTCACTGCTAACAATATATTAAAGACAGACAAGCATGGCCCTAAGAGCCCCACAGGGAGAACAGATTTCAAAATTACCCCATTGGCTGACCTTGAATTACCAGTGAGATTCTTAGGTGTGGTCTCACAGCAGGCACAAATAAAACCAGGTAAACCAGTACAAACTAACTGTAAGTTTTCTTAGGCTGCAAGTTCTCCTGCAGCTGACACAAGAAATCTTGTAGAAATTCTTGTAGAAATTACTGTCAAATACATCTTGAACCTTTGTTACTATAGCATCTGTGCAAGAGTTAAAAATTACTGGAAACTGTGTCATTCCACCGCTTTCCTTCCCAAAACTACATAGGATGAAGGAGTTATTCTCATGCAAATGCAGACACACAGAGATCAAATTGGATGCCTGCTGTCCTACAAAAAGAATTTGGAAGATGAAAGAAATCTGTTTTTCCCAGGGAGAGGGAGATGTTCAAAGTTAAGTGGGTGGACAGAAAAATTTGAGGAAGCATGAACTTTTGCTCAGAACACTGACCAGCTGAGGGATGGCTGGAGAGATGGACATCCAAACAGACCCACGCGTACAAACCCTCGATGCACACAAGCATTTCCGGCTGGAGCCTGGACTAGATGATAACAATAGACTCTTTTTGTGTCCTAATCTGCAGGCCATTTATATGTGTGCACATACAGGATTTGCATGTATAAAGATGATTACATGAGTATATAAACCAGACTCTGTAGCAGTGCCTAGTTTAGCACACAATTGTAGCAAGCTGGTTTCCAATGTTTTTTTTTCCTGTGTGGTGTTCACAAAAATAAGTGTGGCTAAGTATTTCAAGTGTAGTCAGAGGAAATGATCCTAGGATATGTTGGTATTTTGGATATCTCTTACCCCACTAACCATTCAGTACTGGTTGCTTCATTGGGATAACATTTCACAGTCACAGTCCAACAGTCATCAGTTTCTTTAACCGTGACCATATTTATGCCAGGAACAAGATACAAGATAATACTTAAATGACAACAATTATTTCACAGTAAATAATGTATTCTAATAACTTGCCTTTTTTTTTCTTGTGATTGCACAAAGAATTTTTTTCCAGTTGTTCAAAATTAATTGGTGAAATTGTTTCTTGAACATCAGTGACTATAACATGGTCTGCAAGCAGCTCTGGTAAAATGGAGTTGCTCCTTTAAATCACATCATCCTGTTTCTAGTCTCCTTCTGAACAGCTCTTTAGAGTAAGCTGTCCTGTGAATCAAAGCCACACAAAGAAAGGAAAAGGTTTCAGAGAGTTTTCAAGGTTTTTGAAATTTGTTTTGTTCCGAACTGGAAAAAAAAAAAAAAATTTCTAAATTTCCACATAGGAAAATAGTAACTGAGAATGACTTTAGGGCTGCCCAGTGAGATTTTTGCCTCCAGTCATTATGGTACCTAAATGTACTTCCAAAGTGTGGAAAAACTAACCTTTCATTCCAGCTTCTTCTTAGCTGAAGCTGAACAGAAGCAAAAGAGGAAGAGTGTTTACTATAACCTGCAGATGAGTGAGATGCAGGAGATATGGTTTCAACATAAGGAAGGGCAGATACATCTCAGTGACTGTCCTGCAATAATTACAGGTCAAAATAAGACAACAGCAAGTAGTTATTTTAAATTAGAAGCTGCCCATGTTGTTTCACATGGCAGAGCTTTATGTTGCATGGCTGTCTACATACCGGCATCAGAAGCTTGGAACTGCTGGCAGCTGCAGGATGTGCTTCGTGGTGGTCTGCAGAAAAGCCTTTCAAATGAAGAACAAAGAAAATGACACTACCCACTGATCACACAGTGAAATCTTTTATGGGACGACCCAAGTACCTGGAGATAGGAGATAGAGTCCTTAAAGGGACACTTCAAAAGATGGACAAGAGAAAGGATGGCCATGATTAGTGTCTTTGTAATTACTTAGGTACATATTATTTCCCAGTCTTTCTGAAGCAAATTACTACATGGACTTCACTCATAAAACAACTGAAGGCTCCAACAATACATTGAGCAAGAGAAAGAAAACAGAAACTGGGAACAGTCCTGTAAATATACATTATCAACTCTTCCCTGCAGGACATTTGGAACCTTTATCACAGCACGAGCATTAAGTTTCTAATACATTACTTGAGGTAACGATAAGAAAGGTACAATAAGAGAAAAATGCATTCAGATAATAAAATTCTTTTGTTAAAATAGGAATAACTCCATCATAGAAAGGAGTCAGAACTTAGGGAGATGAAATAAATGCAAAGATCATGATAAAAAGCAAATATTTTACAGAGCAGCCAAAAATGGTTATGATTGGTAGCCAATAAGCTTATGACAAGGTCATTCTTTTGCATTGCAGAAGAAAATACTCGTTAATGAAGAATAATGCCCTGAAAATGTGATGTAAGTGCAGAAAAGTGGTGTTTATCTTTTGCTTGTGATGCTGACATCAACAATAGAGTCCACATATTAACCCACTGCCCTTAAAAATAAACAGAAGTGCACTTTAATCTTGGCATTCCTACTTTTATCTGAGATTAGCCCCTCTGCTTTCTTGAGCTACAATTAAAGGTGGAGAAAACATGTAGAAATTAAGCAAAAATTATGAGTACATTTAGAGGACAAGAATTTTATTAAATCCTAGTTTAGGCTGTTATGTCAAAACATTTCCAAGATATATGAAGGCCCTGCACCATTCTGGCTTTATGTCAACAATCATCTATGTTAAACAATTTAAAAAGTATTTATGTTCCCAGCATTAAATATTAGTCCGTGCAAACACAGCTCTGGGTGCTCGATCCCCTGCAGCTCCCCTGGGTTTGTTGTTGGAGATTCATGTTGACTTCTTCAGGCCTCCATCTCCACCATTGCAGAAACTGATGCGAGTTATGGCTTTGACTTCAACTGGAGATGGATCAAGACCTTGATTTGGTGACAAAATGAGTGCTCAGATTTTGCAAAGCTCACCCTCAGAGTGAAATTCCCTGCAGGACAAAAGGTAACAGGGAGACCTGAGCACAGTGTCCCAGGTCCCGTGTCAACTCTCCCAGCAGTGTTTACAGGCTCCTCCTTGTCCACAAGCTGCAGCACTCCCATATGGAATTGAGCTGTTGGTATTCCTGAAGAAGAAATGCTTTTTTTCCTCCATGGCATTTTACTCATATCCATTTATCCTCCTGTTAGTATTGAAATCCCAGTTCCTTGAAGAAAGAAGAACAAGCAGAAGCCAAGGAGAGTTTAGATGCAAACCGAGATGACCTCAAATATGGCCACTGATGGAAACAGAGAAAAGGAGTAGCACATGGACTGTGCCTGGATTACAAGCATGGCGAGACCAACAGACACAAACCGCTAGGTTGTGTCATTATCATTTCCCCCCATACTGGGCACTTAGGAGGCTGCATCTCAAATCCAGGGTTCAGTTTTGGGGTCCTCACTCCAAGAAAGACATTGAGGTGCTGGAGTGTGTCCAGAGAAGGACAAGGAAGGTTGTGAAAGGTCTAGAGTGCAAGTGTTGGGAGGAGCAGCTGAGGGAACTGGGGTTGCTTAGTCTGGAAGAGGCTCAGGGGAGACCTTCTCACTCTCTACAACTTCCTGGAAGGAGGTTGGAGTGAGGTGAGCGTCAGACTCTTCTCCTGGTTACCAGTGATAGGACAAGAGGAAATGGCCTCAAGATGTTCCAGGGGAAGTTCACGTTGGATATTAGGAAGAATTTCTTCCCTGCAGGAATGGTTAGACATTGGCCCAGGTTGCTCAGGGCAGTGGTGGAGTCACCATCCCTGAAGGAGTTCAAAAAACATCTAGAAGTAGCACTTGGTGACATGGCTTAGTGGCATGGTGGTGTTAGGTCGATGGTTGGACTTGATCTTTTCCTGCCTTAATGACTCTGATTGTTTCAGTTGCTGGCCTGGACTTAGTGGTTTTCTCATCTGCTTGTGCTTCCTGAGCATGGTGCTTAACATCTCCGGTTGTTGCAGTGGAGATTTGCCCTGCTTACCTGTTTGTATCACTTTACCCTGAGTGGCAGTGGCCAGAAGTTTCCTCTAAAATGTTACTGTGAATCCTTCAATTTAGGAACTTATGATTGCTTTGATCTGAAGAGACTCTTAAGGAAGAAAAGTCATTTCTCTCCGCAGAGCTGCTCCAGTACCGAATGCATCACACAAAGCAATGAAACATGAGCAGTAAGAAGAGAGACCTTATCAAGAGGGGATGAAAATGTGGTGAAAAGTTTAAGCTTGATATCTTCAGTTAACACACTAGCTTCTATCGAAATGCTCCACGGGTAGCTTTGCCCACGGAAATGTGGAAAAAATGAGAACAAAATGAAAGAATGACTTCTTCAGCTACTTGAAACACAGGGAAAAAAGAAACAATCCTTTCAATCCAAACAAGTCTGTGTTTCAGTTAACAAACAAGCCCTTTTATATCTGTTTGTATCTGATCACAATTTTTTAACCACTTTAGGTGCAACATTTTTAATCTTTGTCCCTCTCTGCATCTGCTGCACATACAGTCTCCAGGTGCTGTTGTAAACCTGTACGTACACCAGTTGGTGTGCCAGTGAAGAGTGAAGAAGAGACCACCAAACCCTCTCCTGCCAGACCATTACAACTGAAGGCTGGCCCTTTACTTTTTCTCAAGTTATTCAATGCTCAGACCCTGCTGAAAAATCTCTCTGCTTTATGTCACCAGAACACCAAAGCCAAAACCCATTCTGACTGCTGCAGCTGGGAGGGTTCAGAGCTGAGAGAGCAGAAAGCTGAAAACTGGTTTGAAAACACAGGTTAGTTGTTTTTGAAGGAGCAGGGCAGCAAAGGAAACCAGAAAGACAAAATCTCCTCCCGGCAGCACATGTGTCAAACATACAAGCATCTTTCTGGGGTGTTCTGCCTTTACACAGTTCCATAGGGGAAGATGGGATTTAAGAAAGTCAAGGGAAAAAGAAAGGGGAAAAGGAAAGGAAGACAGGAAAAATTAATCCTTTCCAAGGTACAAGGTAAACCTTTGATGCACTTGCCAGGTACTTTGTGATTTTTCTTGAGGACTGGATTAGAGAGGAGCAATCTTCAACATCAAACCCAGAAGTTCTTTTAAGATGGATTTAACTGAGAATAGCCCAGCTGTTTACAATGTTGGTGCACTCAGAGTATCAAGGAAATTTGAGCAAGTTCATTCTACCTAGACAAGGTTTAGTTGAAACAAGCCTGGAGGAAGGGCTGTGCAGGGATTGCTGTAAAGAGCTCCCTTCATCCTCTTCTGCTCTGCAAGAAGCAGCTCCACAGCATGTTGTGCAGTACACATCAAACTCAGGCTTTTTGCAACATGCAGCTGGTAAGTCCCAAACTCCAGGAACCACCTTGGCAGGTCTGAGAAGCTGTGCTTTATCCTTGCTCTGGGAAGCTGGTAGTTGCATAGGACCCACTTCTCTGGCAGTTCTAACATACCATTCGTTGATTCCCTTTCATTTGGCTGGCATTAGGGAGAAGGGCCTGGCACCAGTGAAGAGCACATTCCACACTCCTGCCTGGGAGTGTTGGGAACCTTTCTTCACCGTGGGGCCGCCCACGTCCTGCCAGGACTGTACGTCACTCTCTTGCGCGGAGGTTACTCACATGGCATTAGCTCATGGGGCTTGTACAAAGATGCATTATTCCCCAGACAGCCTGGTTCTTTGTACGTGCTTAGTTTTGGCAATTTCCTATTGCTTTGTTGCATTTATCAGGAAGCAGGTGAGGAGGTGGACACCCTTTTAAAGATCTGCCTTTTCCCCTAAGCCTGAAAAACTCTTTGGAGATGAAAATATGACAAAGAAAAGATGTTTCATCTCCCATTAGCTAAAGCAGGAGGTTTACAGCTCACTAGGACTCTTTCCTATAGGCTCAGTCCTCTCTTGAGAGTTCTGAAAGCTGTGCATGAATATGTAGGTGCACACAAGACAAGCAAAGCAGATGTTGCACTGATCTCTACTGGGACATCTTAGATTCACAGAAACTAACCTATAGTATCTCTTCCAGCTGCCCATTTAAGCATTCCCCCCTCTTCTGGAAAATGCAGAGCTCTCTCGTGCTGCAAGACCAACAGCTTGAGCTTAAGGAGTTAGCTGTGCTGACAGGAGCCATCACTGTGGTTTCCCGTGTATGTGTGCAATGGGCTCTGGAAGTGCAGCTCTCACCTACCACAGCCATCACCAGAACATCTCACCTCCACAGCTGAGGACATTCATTCAGCTCTGAGCCTCCCAAATGAGGCTGCTGCTACTAAGCCATGCACCTTGCTTGGACTACTCTGGGTTTACCTGTTAATTCTACGTATCAGAGAACAGGAGGCATCAAAACCTTCTAAATTAACGAGCTACAACGGCAAGCCTAGAACTCACTACCAGTCCCACACCTCTCTGCCCCACCACTTCAGCAAGATTTCAAGAAATAGCTAAAGCATTTCTCATGCCACTTTTCTGGCAGGGAGGAGCCATCAGCTTTCTGTTTTGGCTGAGGCAGGACATGGCCCCGAGTCTCACCACATTTCACACCAGCTCTCTCCCTGCCTCAGCCACTACGTGGGCAAGGACAGGGCAGCTCAGGAGGGACCTCCATCGTTGTGCTGGCAGAGAGGAACTGCTGCCAGAAGGTTCCTTCAGCTTATAAGTAGCAGGGGAGATGCAGTTGAAGAGGGGAAGGATGAATGTTTCTGTCTAGAGAAAAGTCAGGTCACAACTCTTGGATCTTAAGAAGAAATTCTTTACCCAGAGGGTGGTGAGGCTCTGGAACAGGTCACCTAGAGAAGTTTTGGATGCTCCATCCCTGGAATTGTTCAAGGCCAGGTTGGATGGGCCCTGGGCAACCTGGTCTGGTTTACTGCAATTATATACTGTCCAGTGGCTGGGATTTGCCCAGAAACCTCTCCTCCTCCCCTCTGTTCTCTGTATACAAGGTGGTCAAAACTGCTAAGTACTAAGTTCTGGGCATGAAATTCAATGCCACTGAAATGAGGAGGAAGAATTACAGTGAGTTCAGAGCAGCAGACCACACCACTCTGCTTAGGAAAGCACCCACTAAAATTATCACTTGGATGGTTTTGTTTCATTCTAACAAAGACAGCAAGAACCACAAGACATGGCTTCTCCCAACAGACAAAGCCACATGAGCATATCTGCAAGCACTTGTGTTTGAACCTCCAATGGAACATCCACTGAAAGCAACAAATAGTTTATTGGGGTTTTTTAGCTCATAACTCGAGGAGCTGGCATTTTGTGACTCTGTGACTCACTTAGCCCAACCAAGGCAGGCATAAACTGTGCACTAATGCAAATATCTGAAGGGGGGGAAAGGCTGTATTTCCTCTGGGAGAAGACCAGAAAGTGACAGCCATAGAGATCTAGATGACAGCCTGTGGCATTAGGAGGCACAATTAAAAGTCATTAAAGGCTTCACTGTAACAAAGTCTTGTAGTATATTACTCCATCAGGAGCACAGCAACAACCTAAGATAGACCGGTGGCATAAGTCAGGTGGGAGACAAGACCAGAAGAAAAAAACCAACCAACCAAACACCTCTCTGATCTGAAAAAGAAGGAGAAGAAGAGCCCTAGAGGGCTGACAAGTGCTACATGAGTATTGTTAATGCACCTAACCCAGCTGGCTAAGGAGGAGCAAATTCATCTGACATTTAATGTTCTGCTAAGCCAAACTCAGAGCTTAAAACAGGACCTGTCATCAACTTATCAGTCAGTAGGTAATGAAAACTCCAAACCTGCCTTGGAAAATAAAAATAAATAAATAACACTCCCCCTGTTGGTCAGGAAACTCAGGAGTGAAACCTTGAATTTCTCACAGCTGAGTGTACAAAGATCTTTCCTTACATCTAGAACAGATGCTCAGAGGACTTCATAAAAATCAAGAACTTACAGGACTCATCACTGCTTCACAGTTACATAACCACAGTCTGTCCAAAAAGCATGCACAGAAAATGGCAAAACATCATTAGGAGAGGCTTCTAGCTTTTGTTCCATTTTTTCAATAGATTGGCTGTTGTATTACTTGTGTTTTGCTTAAAATAGTCATTGTGTCAACAAATGCCTTCCAAGGAGCCAGCAATTCCTCTCTTCTTCAATGTATAATTGAAAACAAGAAGTGTAATAACAATGCCTAGGTCTAACATGATACTTGAGTCACATCACAGTAGCTCTAATGGGAAGGTTACTAAGGTGATTAAAAGGCATGAAGAAAAATTGTAGGACCTTCAAGTCAAGTAAAAGCAGCTGATGTAATCAGAAATAATGATTACAACATGATTACATCATTTCCTAAAATATCAACAGAAAAAGAACCTAACTTTGGGTGTTTTAACAGCAGGAGTAGCAAAACCATGTACTGACAAAAAATGCAGTTACATCATCATAAACTGAAACAGTGATGAGTCAAATGAAAACCTCTTTCTGCAGCAGAATACCTTTGCCTGAATTTAATTTCTCTTATTACTGCATATTATGTTTCCTAGCTTCTTGCATTTATTAGGCATTGTTTGATGCAGAGTGGTTCAGGCATTTTCTGGGGCTGAGCTGCTCCTACAGAGGCAGCAGTGTCTTTGCACACAAGCAAGTATGTGTGCATACCGCCGGTGCTCTAACCTCTAGATACCTGGTCTTCACTGAAGCCAGATGCGGTGTGCAGAGACAAACTATAGCCTAGCAAGAGGTACAGAAGGCTAAAGAAGCTGGGTAATATTGGAGGAAAGCTGTCAGTCAGTACCTCAGGATTTAATGAACTCTGCTGCTGGGTCTTGTACCTGTGGGGACCTGAAGTGTTTAGAGTCATAGAAACCACAGAACCATAGAATGGTTAGAGTTGGAAGGGACCTTCAGAGGTCATCTAGTCCAACCCCCCTGCACTGACCAGGGACACCTCTAACTAGATCAGGTTGTTCAGAGCCCCAGACAACCTGACCTGGAATGGTTCCAGGGATGGGACATCTCCCACCTCTCTGGGCAACCTGGGACAGTGTCTCACCACCTAGTGAAAAATTTTCTCCTTCTATCGAGTCTAAATCTCTCTCCTTTAGTTTAAAGCCATCATCCCTTGCCCTGTCCCAAAGGGCCTTGTTAAACCTGCTTCCCCTTGTTAACTCACTTGTGGACATACCGTGAGCTCCTCCCTGTGCCACCACAGTGATGCTGTTTCCTGGGAGACTCTCTTTGCTTTCCCATCTTGGGCAGCCTGCAGAGCACTCACGTAAAACAGTTTTGTGGTCGGGGCAAGCCTCCAGCACAACAACATCTGGAGGAGAAAAAAAAATAAATAAAAAGAATAATTTTATTTTTCCTCCCCCTTGAAAGCTGTTTCATTCTCAGAAAACTAAGCCTGGCAAAAAACTCCTTGTTCCCTCCCAGTTGGTCCTTCTAGCTCCCATCATTCACACCCAAGGTATTTATTCTTTTCATCAGATCAGAGAGCAGCATTTGGATTATTTCAAACAGCTAACCTTAATCATCAAGACTGACTCTGTAGTTTTTACATGGTGGGTCTGTGCTGGTCTGTGAAGCACTTCTGCAGGCTTCTAGCATGAGCAATAGGCTGAGTGAAAGCAAGATCATCAAAGCCCAGGCTGATGTCACAGAGATGGCTGCTTAGTCTGGGACCCCTATGGTCCTTTCTTCTCATCTTTGTTTAAAACTGAGATGTTAAGACAGAAACATCTCTCTTGAACCATTCAGCACACCTTCAATCACATGATGGGATGTCAGTAAATGCAAAATATATGTTTCCCTGCTACTCAGATGAACCATTATACTAGAGTCACTATAGTCCTGTAGGTATCAGGCTATTTTCTGTCTTCCTAGCCTAATTCAGGGCACCGAGTGGTTTAAAACATCTAAGGGAGCCAGAGAATACACCATTGTCTTAGTAATAGCAGTAATTTACTTTCTGGCAGGGAGAAGGAAGAAGAAACAGATGGCAAGGTATTGGGAGTAGCTTCTTCCAGCAACCCTCTTCCTTTTTGGAGGTGGCAGCCCTCATCCTGACCACAGGTGAAGGTGGCCATGACAGCAACCTCGTGGGACTGTGAGGCAAGTAGGCAGAGGTGCATGCCACTCTTCAAGAGTGCTGGGTGCAAGCCAGGTCTGTTGAGTCTGCTGAGCTGTTTGGTACTGGAAGAGGCTGTTGTCCAGTTCCCATGGCTGAAACAACATTGCACATGTGATAGACACATACATAAACTGTGTCTCCTCGTTCAAACATGCCGGGATGGTTTATGACCATGCACGTGGAATCCAGGCAGATTAAATCTGCTGAGCTAAATTCTGCCTCTGGCTCCTTTGGTGACATGCTGGAGAGACTTGTGTCACTGGGGTTTGCGTAGGCTCTTTGTTCTTGGAGAAGTTTGCTTTAGAAATTGAGCATAGACAAACCACAGTTTCAAAAATAGCAGCAGTAACCACTGTCTAAAAGTTCCTTTGCATTTGGCTGGACCACATTTGAGCTAGGCAAACATGGGACAAAGTTCTGTAACACAAACTGCCAACTCAGTCCAAAGCCCTTTATGTGGTGGCTTTGCTGGGCAGGTCCTGGAGAAGCAGGAGGGACTCCTGAAGTGGCCTTGCAATCTCAGAGAATCTCTGTCAGCTCGTACAAGGCTGACCCAGGACATTCCCTTCCCTAAAGAGAAGAAGTTGTCTGCCTGAAGGGCTCCTGGCTGAGGCACAGACAGATCCAACAAGTGAAGTTCTTCCCCTGCGCCCCTGCACGTTTGTGTCATAGCCATGTATGCAGCGATGGGAGCAACAATTACATTTTATGAATGATTGAAAAGACATCTTTGGGCTTTACATGTCTGTCTCTCTCTCCCTAATTCTTGTTCTAAATAAATACATAAACACAGACTGGTATTCACCTGCAAAACAGTCCATGAAAACATGATAAAAGGGCTCCAGATAGCACAAGCTAGGAGTAACTGCTTTGGCCACAGTAGGGAGGTTTTCTCCCTCTCTCTTCCTTTTCCTCTCCAGCCTCTCAAACATTGGCATGTCACAGGAAATGAGTAGGACAGGCAAAAAATGAATGAGCCATTGGCTTCTCACCTGAAGCCATAAACCATGGATGTTTAGTCTGAGGAAGAGGAGGCTCAGGGGAGACCTTCTCACTCTCTACAAGTAGCTGAAAGGAGATTGTAGTAAGGTGGCAACTGGTCTCTTCTCTTGAGTTACCAGTGAGAGAAGAGGAGAAAATGGCCTCAAGTTGCACTAGGGGAGGTTCAGGTTGGATATCAGGAAAAATGTCTTCACTGAAGGAGTTGCTAGGCATTGGCCCAGGCTGCCCAGGGCAGTGGTGAAGTCACCATACCCGGAGGGGTTCAAGAAACATCTAGATGTGGCACTTGGTGACATGGTTTAGTGTCACGGTGGTGATAGGTTAATGATTGGATTTGATAATCTTAGATATCTTTTCCAACCTTAATGGTTCTGTGATTCTGTAATGGGAAAAGGGAGAAAGAGTCAAGGCTACTGGAAGTCAGTCACACATTCCTGTGCTTCCTAGCCTCCTCCCCTGACAAGGGACACAGCATGGGCTCTCCCTTACCTAGTTATCTGGAAGCAAGGTTAGAAAAAGCAGAGCCTCTACACATCCAAACACATCCTGCAGCTTGGTGCGATGGATCCTCCACTAACATCACCAGCTGCACACACTGCCAATTGTAGAGGCTACTAATCTGCCTGAGAAGCCAAAATGACATTAGCTTTCAACAGGATTTGCATGCATTCAGCCTTAATTCTGCATCAGCTAGCAATTACAGTTTAAACTGTTGAACGTGCAGCTTGCTGTAGGCCTAAGTAATATTTAATAGCATTAACAATGCACTTCCCAACAAGCTTCCAGATCTCTTTACAGGCTCACCAATTCCCTTTTCCTCCCAAGAGCTATGCTCCCTTTTTCCTTTTGTTCTCACTGTTAATTTATGAGTAGACAGTTGTGAGAGTGACTTTTGACAGTATTTTTAGCAGTTTAAGAGAGATCACTCATGGAGATAAAACAGCTATCACCATCCTGTAAAACCCAAATTACTTTGCTAGTGAAGGCTCGAGCTCCTCACTGATGGATGTCCAGCCTCACTCAGTGTGGCTGGGAACATTTCTCCTACAACCCACAACAACCAAGTCCAACAAAGCTATAACCAGGGCCCTCTTGTCACCACAGGTCTATGGAGGCTGTGTCCCTAAATCTATCTGATTTCTGTCAGGTTCTGTGACCAGGTAAAAACAATACCTGGGTACCTGGGCCTGAGCTTGGGTACTGGAGCTACCATAGCTTATAGTGTCCAAGGGCCCAGCTCTTAAAGAATTTCACTCTGGTTGCACATATACAAAAGCAGGTTTATATGTGGTTTGGGGCAGTGCAAGTTAGCTACCAGCTGACCTCAGAGTTAAGAAAAATAAAAAGCAGATGAATGGATTTCTCCATGTTTCTTCTTGGCTGCGCTTAGTCAAGCTCCAAGAGCAGATGAAGCATGTCACTTCTCTACAAGGATGACTTCATAAACTGCTTGGCACCTTATCACTCCACTTTTAGGGATATTCAAACAGCTTAAATATAAAAAACAAACATGTAGGGCAGTTTAGTGAGCTGCAGCTTATGTCAAGATCAAAAAGAGGGTTTGCAGATAGTCCTTGGGTTCATCTGAAGACACAACAGGGAGTTAGGAATATAAAATAAAAGCTGATTACAAAATAAACAAAAAATCAGCAAATTTGAGTCATGAAAGCAAATTTTCTCTGCAACAGAAAGACAAGAGGCTCTCCACCTTACCTAAGACATCTCCACAACTGCATCAGGTCATTAAGGAAAACTAAGTGCATTTAAGGGAGAGAGAAAAGTCGGTTACAAAGAAGAGGAAAAGGTTGAGAAAATGACAGGCTTGTGTTTTACAGCAGCAGGCAAGTCAAGCCAAGGGTTATAAGGTGTGGGTACATAAAATCAGATGCATTTGAGTGAATAATGCAAGAAAGGCATCAAATCACAACACTACCTAGCCTTACACATCTATACTGGTGCCAGTATCACTCTGCCAGGAAGGCAGCCCATTGATCCACCCTGGCCAGATCATATTGGTCCAACACGGACCACACTGAACACATATTGCAGATCCAGTCTGGACCAGGTATAGAGAACACACATTTACAGCATAAATGTTATAAATGACAAAGCAGAGCTTCAACCCCCCTGAGGTGCTGCTAACTTCAGTAGCAATGGCTTTTGCTTGCTCAGAAGTTTTTAAAAGCAGAGGTGCCTGTCCCTCAGGCGCCCACTGGTGAAAGATGTGCCAGACCTTTAGGAAAGTTACCTATTAGTCCTTGAAGTGTCCTGAATTGCAGTGTAACTCCAGTGTCTGACCTTGTTCCAGATAAGAATGTTTGGGTGTAAGGAGAACAAGATTAGTCCCTAAGTCTTCTTTTGGGGGAAGGGAGTGGGGGTTAGACAGTATTACTGAAAGTATCAATAATTGCTCAAAGCTCTCCAAGTTGGTTTTGTTTTGTTTGTTTTTTATGAAGTGAATTAGTAACATTTATATGGAAGCAAATTAGGAGCAAATATGTACTGTATAGACTAACACTAACAGAGAGATCCTACAGCTACCTGTCTCTTTCCATGGACATCTCCATTTATAGAAGCAGGCACCAACTTGGAGCCCCTGTGCTCAGGCTCAGATCATTTGAGGGAGGCACAGAAAAGCCTCTGTAAGCTTTATTAAAAACCAGTCATTATTTGAGGCTCTGCAGTGTCAAACATATAACCCATCTAAATCCAGTGCTCACAGTCTGCCAAGGATTTCTCTCTAACAATACATCTGGGCAGTCTGCAATACACAGAAGAACAGCTCTGGAGTAAACTATGGGACAGGAGGTCAACACATTTGGCATAGGATAAAGAAAAATCTTCATCACAGGTCAGTGGAAACCCACCTAGTGACTTTAACGGGCTCTGAATATGGCTCCACATAGGCTGCCAGATGTACAGGTCAGACTTGCATCTAAGCAGGTCTTCAACCCTGCACAAAATAGCTCTTCTGAGTAAAACCTACAGAGGCTAAAAGGCACAGGCTGGAAAAGCTGACTCTCATTCTCCTAAGGTAAAGGACTGCAACCCTAGGGAACAACTCATACATCAAAAATTAAGACAGACGCTGATTTGCTTTTCAGAGCATGCTAAAATACTCTGAATGCTGCTAATTTGTACACAGATACAATGATTGTTTTGAAGTGATGAGTGCTAAAACAAGCCATGGTGGAAGACCTCTCTGACTTCATGTTGGTGAGATGAAAAAAGAAAGGAAAAAAAAAGGAAAAAGATGATTCACACTATTTAGCATACCTTCATCTGGCATTTACTGCAAAATTACTGTAAGCCTTTGTACTGAGTGTGTCTAACAGCATGTGCTGGAGGCAGGACAGCAAGTTTTGCTTGGAAAAGAACAAAGCTCCCTTTCTGAGAAAGCCACCCTAGGTCATTTGCCTTCCTGAGCTGTAAACCTTCCTGACTGTCTGTCCATGTAGACACTGAACTGCTCCAGCAAGGTGACTGAATTCAGGGCTGCTATGAGGCTCATGGAAGCACAGAAACCCATCAAGGGAATCCAGTGGTGCCTTTCACTTGGCAGCAGTTCAGTTACTTTGTCATCATCTGGCTGGGCACTTGTCTCATCTGATTCATTTTCTTTTTTCATTTGCCCATAAACTCACCTCTGTATCTTCACTTGTGAAATCTGAGGGAGTTTCTGCTGTGTATTCTGCCCATCACCTGCAATATCCCAGGTAACAAGTAACAGGACAAGACAAAATGGCTTCAAGTTGTGCCACAGGCTGCTCAGATTAGATATTAGGAAGAATTTCTTCCTCTAAAGGGTTGTCAGGCATTAGCAGAGGCTGCCCAGGGAGGTGGTGGAGTCACCATCCCTGGAAGTGTTCAAAAAACCTGTAGATGTGGTTCTTGGGGCCATGTTTCAGTGGTGAACATGGTAGCGTTAGTGGATGGTTGTTCTCAATGTTCTCAGAGGTCTTTTCCAAGTATAACGACTCTGTGATGGTACAATCTGCCTGTGACCTCTGGCAAGGCTGTAGGTGCTACAGCAGCTGCAGTGGTGTGAAGATACTCCACAGGGCAGCAGTGTCCTGAAGGACTTTTGCTCTCTCTGGACAGACAGTGCTACAGCTTTCTGGGATACATCCTGGTTTATGTGAAAGCCCAGGAGTAATTCACTGCAACCAAAAGTGACCTCCAGAGAAGAGAACTGGAAAAGAAAAAAAAGGACAGGCAGTGCAATTTTCTGTTGTTTAAATTCAGTTGTTTGAGCAAAATTGTGTGTCATCAGCCTCATTTCTCATTGTAATGGTCACTTCATTTCCATTCCTTTCTTTTCTGAAGCATTGGTGTCAGAGAGCTTTGCCTGAGGCCATGTTATATTGCAAGCATGTCTGAGATGATTGGAGCTGCTGTTTTCTCTAGATAACATTGTCAGAGCCAAACATGTTCATCCCTAAAGGTGAACGACAAAGCTTTTGTAATAGCATATTTTTACAACTGTAAATGATCCTGAGTAATTTAGGGAACATGGGCAAACACCTGCCTTTAATCAAGAGGGTGAGGTGCAGGCAGTTGGACCATGCCAAGCTCATCACCTGGCACCAGAGCTCTTTCGCAGCTGCACAGCTGATGGTGTAGAGTGGTCCAGCCCCTCGCATTTGCAGAATTTGTTCTGCCCTCCTCTCAGCAAGGAGGACCTGGTACCTCCTCCTGCCAGTTAGTGCAACACTGACCAGGCTTTTGTGCTTTCCCATCACACATCACATGCTATGCCTGAATTCCAGTGTCCCAAAGCCTGCCCATCTCATCAACAGTGCATTGTATGGAGGGAAAAGAAGTGTCCAAACAAGGACTGGTTGCAACCCTTTTTAAGTGTTTATCACTATCTCTGTACTAGTGAAGCCTCACCTCAAGCCCTGGGTGCAGTTTTGGGCACCATAATGTAAGGAAGAAGGATACGGGGAAGGATATGTAAGAAGGTCAGGGACCATCCAAAGGAGGCCACACAGATGATGAAGTGTCTAGAGGGGAAGTGTATGAAGAATGGCTGAGGTCACTTGGTTTGTTCAGCCTGGAGGAGACTGAGATGAGACCTCATCATGCTCTACATCTTCCTGACAAGGGGAAGCAGAGGGGCAGGAATTGATCTCTTCTCTTTGGTGACCACTGACAGGACCTGAGGGAATGGCATGAAGCTGTGCTGGGGAGGGTTAGGTTGGAGATTAGGAAAAGGTTCTTCCCCCAGAGAGTGGTGGAGCACTGGAACAGGTTCCCCAGGGAACCACTCATGGCACCAAGGCTGACAGAATTCCAGAAGCATCTGGACAATGCTCTTAGACACATGGGGTGATTTTTGGGGTTGTCCTGTGCATAGACTTGATAATCCCTTTGGTTCCCTTCCAACTCAGAACATTCTATGACTTTGTGATTTTATTGGAATATTTTTTGGATCTTTACATTTGGATGAAACAAGGTACTCTGGAGAGCCTTTGGGAGGGATTATGCAGTTTTGGGCATTTTATGTCACTGTTGAATTTCAATGCTGATAACAGGCAGCTTACCTGCCCCCCCTGCTTCTCTTCAGCTGAGGCCATTTTTTTTTTCCTCTAGAAAGGGGTAAAACCAGAGAGTACTCTCTCTTCTGCCTTTAGTTACCTCAGAGAACAGGGCTTAAGATGTCCAAGCTCAAAAGGATACCAAGAGGTCCAAAGACGAAACACGCGAAACAACAGCAGCACCACCACCAACTACTAAGACGACCAAGCTCCCAGTGCAAGTGGACTGAAGCAATACCCTCTGAAGTCCATGGACAGGCTAATAGATCATACTGTAGCTTCTAACATACCAATCTTTATTGTTGCTGATAAGTGAGCCAAAAGCAGCACAAGTTTGACTTTCAGCTTCCAGGGAGACTGTGTTACTGACAGTTAGGAAAACCATTTGACTGCTTGTAGCTAAGCACCTTTGATATGAAGCTGCTGGAAGAGGAAGGTCACAAAATGCCATAGTGCTATTTTTAAGATTGCTTTCTGGAGTTAGACCTGCACTGATAAACATCCAGGATTTTGCTTTATTCTGTGTGCATTGGTTACAAAATCTTTAGCTTTCTGTTTCAGCTTCTAATGATAAGGTGCATCTTTCTCGTGTGGGTGTAACAGCTAATTGATGTAGTGTTATCAACGAGTTTCAGCAATGCCCCTTCACCATCAGAGCTGGGGGGGAGCTTGCCATTAAAAACAAGTGTAAACAGCATCATCAAAGCTCTTACTTCCTACCTGATTCTCACCAAGCTCTTTTTCATTCAAAGGCTTTAGATCCTTTCCCTTCTTACCCAACTTTCCCCATTATGCTTGAGCTGTTCAGTAGAATGCATGACATACATATTAAACCCACAGCAAACACAGAGCATGTATATTCAATAACTATAAACCAGACCCCTTTCTGCAGATGAGCTCATTGCTTATGCTGGTCTGGTATATTAAAACATGTATTTCTGGGAAGCTGCAATAAAATAAAGTTTAGTAAAACATACTTCATCAGAGTGATAAAGAAATAAAGCTGCATCTGGGCTGGAAGACTATTTCTAAGCAGTAATGGAAACAATTGTATCTTGCCTGGTGGAACAGCCAGGGAAGTTGAAGCAGAATGTTTACCCTGAGTATTTGCACTTCAGAAAAAATAGGTCCAAATTCTTTTTTGCAAGACAAGAACAATTTTGGCAGAAGAATTTCGCTTCCTGACTCTTCTGTCCTTCCCTACAGAGCAAAACAGAAGTGCCCTCATAGCTGTATAGCCTTTTTCAATGATGCCCCTGAGGTCTGGGCCAGTTGAAATGTACATCCTAGTCCATTACTGTATATCATACCTTGATAGACATATACAGAAGTAAAATCACTATCTTTCCTAAGACCCTTCCTTCTTCCTGACCCCAACAGACACACACAGCTAGGGACAGACCATATTCACAAACACACAGTCACAGTTTTAAATAGCAGAGGATGGAGTCTAGCTGGCTGGTAAAAATATAAAGCACAGCAGAGTGGTTAGAGAAAGAGCCTAGGACTAGAACAATGTGGCTCATCACACAGAACAACAATACTCCTCATTGACCACAGCATGAAACCTCTGGAAAGATCCAGCTCTGACTGACACTTGATTTACATTGTTGTAACTGTGCTGGAGTTAGCACTCTGGATTTACTCCACATTTCCAGCAGGGTTGTGGAGTCAGGCCTTGATCCTTCCATTATATCTCTGCCTCAGTGTCCTGGCATTATTACCTAGCACTGTACATCTCCTGCTGATCCTCAAATCAGATATGCTTTTCATAAAGAAATATATGTAGCTCTGATCATAGAATCATTATGGTTGGAAAAGACCTCTGAGATCATTGAGTCCAATCATCCACCCAACACAACCATGCCCACCACTAAACTGTGTCCCCAGGCATGTCCTGATACTACATGCAGTCTTTTTCTGTCACAACCCAGAATAGTCTATTTCTTCTCACTGTATGACCTAGAGACAGTCTCAGGTCTTTGGAGGAGGCACTATTTGTGGTGCACTGAGCTCACTGGTGATCCTACACAAAAGCAGAGGATACAGCTCACTAACATGGACACTGGCAACCCCTTCTGGGGAGCCCTGCTTCTCTGAGAGAGATGTGGTACCTTTTGGTATAGCAAGTGATACTTACCTTTAATTTGTGCTTCTTCAGCTTCTCTTTCTCCTATTCTCCTCTTTCTAAATGCAGTGCTTTGCAGTGGTCTGCCACCATGGCAGTGTCTGGCTGAGATCCACCATCAACAGCTGCCTGTACCTGGTTTGTTCAGCAGGTCTCCTTTCTGGGCAGATAAGAACACTTTCTGGAACAACATAAGCACAGATATCATCAGGTAACTAACCCAATTAGGTATTTAATGGAGAAAAACATAGTCTGGAAAAGTGAAGGCTCAGGGGAGACCTTCTTGCTCCTACAACAGCCTGAAAGAAGGTTGGAGTGAGGGGGGGGGAGGTTGGTATTTTCTCCCAGGTAGCAAGTGATAGGACTAGAGGAAATAGCTTCAAGTTGCACCAGGGGAGGTTCACATTAGATATTAGGAAGAATTTTTTCCCCAAGAGGGTTATCAAGCATTGGCACAGGCTGCCCAGGGAGGTGGTGGAATCACCATCCCTGGAAATGTTCAGAAAACCTGTAGATGTGGTGCTTGGGGACATGGGTTAGTGGTGAGCATGGCAGTGTTGGGTGGATGTTGGACTCTGATCTCAGAGGTCTTCTCTAACCATAATGATACTATGATTCTATGTAATTTATTTGGCTTACATCAGCTGACATTGTTGGTGGAAAGATAAAAATCCTGGGAAGGTGAGCATGACATCAAACTGGCCTCATGCTCCTTGGACAATGTTATGTTTACACCAGCTGTAGAAGTGACAAAGCTGCAGTGCTCCCCCAAAAGCTAACCTCTCCACACTGCTGTTATAAGTAGCACCATATGCTTACTACTGGTGTCCTTTACCTTGGCAGAGTTGGAGATGTTGAGGAAGAAACCACCTTTTAAAATGAGCCATTTGATCTAGCCTTTAAGGAGGTCACCACAAAGACCTGAGATCAAACTGACTGAGCACTCAAGTGGAGTATTTCTCATCACTAGTCATGTCCTCTAAGCACTGAAATTGCCCTTGACTGGCAGGCTACAGGCAATAATAAGGTAAAACCATTGAGGCATCAGCGTTGAGTCCTTCGTAACTATACTGGCCAAGGTTACAGCCATGTTTTACCAAGCCATTGGAGTTCAACTTGCAGAACATCAGCAAGTCTTTGCAAATCCTTGATTGTGGACATGCTTTCTTGTAAATATGCCTAACTGTGCCACTGCAGTTAGCTTCCAAAAAAACATTCCAAGTACTTATTTGTGGCTTTGTGGTTTATTTACCCATGAACATAAGAAATCCCCAGCTAGAAAGCTGAAGAATTACTTTAAGTGTTTATAGATGCCAGTAAATGGAAAAATAAAGCAAGATACATCCGCTAACAAAAGTGTATTTCCCCCCCATTTTCATAATGCTAATTTTAATAGAAAATTTAGAATTAGAATGTAGAAATTACATTGAATTTAGAAGTTAGCATTTTATCAGAAAATTCTGTCTGCAGTTGTAGTTTATGCAAAAAGCTACAAAAAAAAAAAAAGAAAAATAAAAGCCCAGTAGAAAATGTCTTTTAAGATAACTTGAGTAACTTCAAACAAAACTTCTGTTCCTAGACCTTGTCCATTACACTTCTGTCAGGTCTTTCAGTTGCTGTGCAAATAGGATGTCTAGGCACCAGAGAAGAGTCACAGGTAAACTCACCAACACATAAAGAAAGAAAAGCAGAAATGAATGGCAACCTAGGAGAGTCATTGGTGTTGGGTCACTCCAAGCCAGGTCACAATTAATATGTCATCCAAACAAACTACATTGTAGAGCACAATATAGCATCTTCCATTATCCCCCTCCTGCAGAAAGATTGCTCTTAAGTTTAGATGGAAAGCTGTAGACCATGCAGCAGAGCAGAAACACAAGGAACCTTTTAGAGTATAGTTGCCATGGGACACTGCTGTGGTATTTCAGAGTAAGAAACATATTTTGATCTTCATACCTTAAAAATTGAAATTCTGATTGTCCCCATCCCCTCCCCCAGAAAGGTCTCTTTCTCCAAGGAAGATGATGAGAAGGGAAATAATTTAAACAGCTTCAGGTATAAAGGTTTCATTCCCGGCACTGGCATCAAGACTGGAAGGGTAATGAAACTGCTGAAGGGTCTAGAGCACAAGTCCTGTGAGGAGCAGCTGAGAGAACTGGAGCTGTACAGTCTGGAGAAGAGTAGGCTCAGGGGAGACCTTCTCGCTCTCTATAACTCCCTGAAAGGAGGTCGAAGTAAGGTGTGGGTTGGTCTCTTCTCCCAGGTGACTAGTGATAGGAGAAGAGGAAATGGCCTCAGGTTGCACCAGGGGAGGTTCAGGTTGGATATTAGGAACAATTTCTTCTCTGTAAGGGTAGTGAGACATTGGCCCAGGGCAGTGGTGGAGTCACCATCCCTGGAGAGGCTCAAAGAACATGGAGACATGGCACTTGGTGACATCATTTAGTGGCATGGTGGTGTTGGGTCAATGATTGGACTTGATGATCTCTGAGGTCTTTTCCAACCTTATCTATTCTATGATTTCATGTTTTCTTCAGCATTTTCCCCTTGTCATAAATGTCATCATCTCCATTTCTACCATCAGGAAACTGTGAAGTTGGGTTCTCAACCACTTGTGCTCACTTTTATTCCTCTCTAACAGAAGAGTTTTCCTCTTGCTTTCAATATTTACAGTTAAGCTAGGCTTTCCTGCCACCTCTGAACAAAAATAACGAGTGCCTGACAGCCTGAATGCCACACTGCTTATGAAGACTGCTTTCCTTGGATAGCAGTCTGGAGCAACATATTTTATCATTATTAACACATTAGCATTCCAACTAAAGGTAGTCTTCTTTCTACTTTCAGAGTACTCAGCAATAATACCATCACCATAATAGTTAAAACATTACCCTGGCCTGCCAGAATCACTTGCTCGCAATCTGCAATATCGAATTAAAATGTTCCTTCTACTCCCACATACTTCACAGGTTATTTATGTTTAATTTAGCTTTGGGTTCATAAACCATAGCCACACCAACACTATTCCTTCCTCTTCTCCCTTCTCCTTACACATCTGTGCACGCAAACATCAGTCACTACTTTCCTACCCTAACCACAGGTAGGATTTAGGCATCTTTTGTGCTGTTAGTGTTATGGGGCAAAACAGCAGCCATCTCCTGCATTTGCCAGCCTGCTACAGAGAAGACTATAGACTTCAGCTCTTTACAGAATCCCAGAGTGGTTACAGTTAAGGCACCAACAAAGGTCATGTAGGCCAACCTCCCTGCTCTAGCAAAGTCCCCCAAAAGGCACAACACTTAGGATTGTGTCCAGTTGGGTTTGGGATCTCTCCAGGAAAGGAGACTCCACAACCTCTCTGGACAACCTGTTCCAGTGCTCAGTCATCTTCACAGGACAGAAGTTCTTCCTCATGTTTAAGTGGAAATTCCCATGTTCCAGTTTGTGCCTGTTGCCTTGCATGCTATTGCTTGGGCCCTCATAACACCCTCCCTCCAGATACTTCTATCCATTGCTAAGGTCTCCTCTGAGCCTTCTCTTCTCCAGGCTAACCAAGCCCAGATCCCTCAACCCTTTCTTCACAAAGCAGATGATGCAGCCCCTCATCATCTTTGTAGGTCTCTGTGGGACTCACTCCAGGAGCTCCATGTGTCTCTTGTCCTGAGGAGCCCAGAACTGCACACTGGTGCATGAAATCTCACCAAAACATGACTCAGGTTAGGGTATCCTCCTTATGAAGTCTCTTAAATATTCCTCTGTCATTCCATCTTATTAGGAAAACGACTACAACCTTGGGTGATATTTTTGGACTTCTTTCTGTGGCCTTGGGCATGTGATTTGTACATCCCAAACACAGCAAGGAAATCAGAATCACATCATCACTTCCATTTTGGAAAGGGAAGTGGAGCTGCCAGAGCGGTGAGGTGAGGTGGGATGGTGAGGAGGACTGTAGGGGATCTGAGCCTGACCTCCACAAGTGGGACGTTTTCTTTGGCAGCGCTGGGCAGGTTGGTCAGCGCGATGCTGAGGGCCAGTCCCCGTCTATTCTCTGACACCCAGCTTCTGTGTTTAGACTAAAAGCCTCAGATACTCTCTAATGCATATGTGGAGCTCCTACTACAAAAGAGGCTTTGATCCTCTGATCCAAATGACACTCTGATCTTGGTTGGGGCTCATAGGTGCAAACGCTGGAGAAATAACAACAGATGGAATATCAGTGATCTATTAATTACCATAGAGAGCCATAAGAGAGCTAATGGGGAAACTTTTCTGGGCAAAGATCTCATAAATAAACCAAATGTGAATGCATAAATAAGTAGAATGCAAACACTTAGGGCCATTATAAGGGCAGATGTGTGAAAGTTTTTTTGGTCTGTATGTTAAGCAGTCCTTGACATCTCTTTTAAAATGTATATATTTACACTGGCAAAAGAACAATCCTTTCTACCTAAACTACAGGGAGAGACCAAAAAACATGCTGGATAGCTTTACCATGTAGATCTATTTTGTCTTTCTTTTCAAGTATAATCAAATTCCTGCCCATGCCTACCTGCCCATCACATTTCTGCAGGACTGTGTACTGGAGCCTGAGGAAGGCATTTGAAATCATATGCATGCACCAAAGGTAAAAAAAAAACAAAACCAAATGCCACACAAAATAAACCCCAAAATCAAGTCATGTCTTCCTGGAAGGAGGCATTAAAAGTCTTACTGAACAAACCCCAGACAACAGAGATCAGGCCAATCTTGGTTGTGGCAAAGGTCTTGGGGTTTCTAATGCTTGTATATTTCTCACTGTTTCATATCAGAGGCTCAAGAGATGCTACTTTAGAGGTCAGCTGGAGAAGCAGGAGCACATACTACCCACCACAGAAGTAGCAAGGACTGACTAGATGTTGCCAATTCTTGTGCCAGGAAGGTGCAGGGTACAAGATGGAGCCAGAGGAACCACAGCAAAAGTACCAGCACAGAGGTTCCAACTCATTTCAAGTAACAAACGCAATATACCTTAAGAGAAGAGAAAGGTTAGAGAAACCTGGGCCCCTCAAAAACAAAAACAACAACCCAGCAGACCTCGCTCTGTTCTGGGTTTGGGGTTATTGCCTTGGACACAGGTCTCCTGAGATTTTGCCCTGAAAGCAGGGAGCTCCTTATCAGGATTCTGAATCCTCTGAAGCATTGCAGCTCAGATAGTTCTTCCTGAGGGGCTCAATCGGCAACAGTGGCAGTACCCAGTGCTGCTGAGTCCCCTGTGCAGCAAAGCTTCTTGTGCAGGCCATCCCCATCACCCTGCTCCTGCTCTCCCCTCATAAACTAATGATTTCAAGCACCCTCCCACACAGCCGTGGATGTATTAGATGAGTGGTGGTACAAATAATTGTATATACTTGGATATCTTTCATTTTATTGTTACTATTTTCATTAGTCTCTCACTTGTTTAGTCCCCAGCCCAGCCCCAACCCTTGACACCTGAGCATCAAAAAACTCTTCTGAAACCAGCAGGTATTCATAGTCATACAAACACAGTGGTTAGGGTTATCACAGAATCACTAAGAGACCTCTAAGATCATCAAGTCCAACAGTTAACCTAACACTCCAAATTCAGCCACTAAACCATGTCCCCAAGTGCCACATCTACATGTGTGTTGAACCCTCCATGGACGGTGACTCCACCACTGTACTGGGCAGCCTGGGCCAATGCCTAACCACTCCTGCAGGGAAGAAATTATTCCTAATATCCAATCTAAACCTTTAACTAATGTACAATTTCCAAGGCAGAATTTCCCCCAATATTCTGGAACAAGAAGCTCCTTCAATTAATTGCTAAATATATTTTATAATTTTTTTAAATAGAATTTCCTTTCAAGTGTGTAATGTAGCTAGCAGGCTACAGTTAATGGCTATTTTCAACCCTGGCAGAAGATTTCCATTATTACTTCTCCTCTCTTGCTTGTAGTTTTCCTGAAGTTTTGCCTTTCAGGCTGACATTTTCCAAACTTGAAACCTGCCCAAGAAGAGGTGGTTTTGGAAAGATGAAGAACCTTTCCCTTCAGTCTAGCTGTGCATATTGGGCAAGGCTCCCTCACAGAAGCCTCATAAAAACCTTCCTTGCTGGAACCAAAACCAACAACACATTTTGGTGCCTATTGCTGCAATCATGATGCAGAGAAAGGACAGCAGAATTATTCAGCCTAAATAAGACTCTTGGACTCAGGAGGCTAAATTCTTCCATGGTGTAAGCCCTCACAACGTACCCGAAGCCAAAGGGATTACACTGCTTTACACTAGGCTGGGAGAAGCTTTCTCTCTTCCTACCAGCGACCAGCTCAGACTTTTCCTCTTTGCTCTCCATGTTATTTAAAGGTTTGTTTCTCGTAGCTCTCTCTTTGAAGCCCTCAATCCACAGAGAGTTCCCTTGTTGTGAGTTTAAGTGTTCATATGCCATGCAGGCTGCTGGGTCCTTCCCTGCAGGGTTTCATGAACACTCCCTGTCCTCCTACACCTCCTCCCCTCCCTCATCACATCTTGATCCAGGTCTCACCTCTCTTTTTTCTCCCCATTCCCACCATTGCACAAGCTCAAGCAGAGCTGTTGGCTGTCTCTGCTGCTGCCAGCAGCATAGAAAAGGAAGCGCAATTTGGGGAAGGAACGAAGGGGGTGGAGGTGAACAGCAGTATAAATGCTATTTAGGAAACTACACAGATGTAAAAGGAAGACTGAAGGAAGAGGAACATCACCCTCACCATCACAGGACTTCTTTGCTCTGAGAACTGTGTGAAAGCAAAGTGCCATAAATCAAACAGAAGCAGTGGAAAAGGAGGAGTTAGAAGGCAGATCACCAGAAGCCTGAGCAAAAGTTGGAACACACCTAAAACCAGAGATGCTCTGGTGATCTCCCAGGAATTCACATACACCACCACTGTCCTGCAGATCAGACCCACCTGAGCCAGCTCTCAAAGCCCAGATTGATAGAAATACCTGAAAGAGGTAAGAGGATGAATCTTACTGGCTCTGAACAGGACTGCTGACCTTAAATTCCTAAAAAGATCCTTTCTCCTTTCCTTTTCTTTTCTCTCCGCTTCCTTTCCTCTCCTCCTCTAAAAAGTTCTCCCCTAATAGTACTTTTTCAAGTGAAAATCATCACCTTTCTATGTTTAGAGGAACAGACTCCTTACAGCTATTAATTATCTGCCCTTCAAACACCAGCCTTCACCCAAACGTGTGTTTGCCCTGTGGGAAAAGTGTGCCTTTTTCACACCTCCCCTTGTAAACTAGGCAGCAGCTCGGCTGACAACAGACAGCAGTGGAAACCACCTGCTCTTATTCAACAAGATGTATCACCACAACATCCCCTTCCAACAGCCCTGCTGGGCAAACAGGAAATAAGGATCCTAAGGATAGAGCTATTGGAAGAAAAAGCCACCACACCAAAACCATAAAGCAAATCCACAACCCTACAAACTCCCAGGTTAATAACATTGATTCCTCAAACCTTTACAGTAAAGTCAACTCACACTGGCAACCAAAATCCCTCTTTATCACAGAGAAAATGATTCCTTCAGTTATGCATATGGGATGTGATCCCAGCCGGGCACTCTGGGAGGAAAGGAAAGAATTACTGACACAAACTTTATTGCTCAGTACTCTTTTTTTTGCTCAGTATTCTGCTTTAAGCAGTTTCCAGTTTGGGGATGAACACTGTAAAAAGTAATTACCTTGCTCATCCTTGACCAAGTCAATTTACTTATGGATGCAAAAGTGGATGCAACATCCTCTTCTGGATGTTAATAAAGAATCAAGTATTTCCCCATACCAAAGATCTGATTCTTCCAACTGTCACAAGGAACTATGTGCAAACAGCAAGAGTTAACTCAGAATTAGAATATTTATGCCTATTTTTCTCCTTTGCCACGACAAGCACCGGCCGTTTTACTCACAAAAAGGTTGTGAAGTCAGATTCCATAACTAGGAATTTGGAAAACATTCTGACCAATGTGTCCTCCTGACACAGCTGCTGGTACTGCTGCTGAGCAGTCTGGTGCTCCTTGGAGCAAGCAGCATATTCTGAGCTGCAGAAGGGCTCAGCAGCCACCAGGTGACACCAGAAGGGAATTGCAGCAATAGGAAAGTTCAGAGACAAGGAACCACCTCCAGCACGCTGCAGGGCTTGGGGTGTGTTTGAGAATGCGTGATGGAGGGAGTGCACACAATGAAGACACTGAGGTGCTAGAGGAATTTGTGCAAACTGAAAAATCCTCCCCAGTACAACGAGACTGTACTGGCAATGCTAATCTGTCCTGTGCCAATGCTGTTTTTTTCATAGAATCATGGAATGGTTTGGATTGGAAGGGACCTTTAGAGGTCCTCTATTCCAACCTCCCTGCAGTTAGCAGGGATATCTGTAACTAGATCAGGTTGCTTAGAGCCCCAAACAACCTGACCTGGAATGGTTCCAGGGATGGAATTGGGGCATCCATCACCTCTCTGGGAACTTCTACCAGTATCTCACCACCCTCAGCATAAAAAAACGTATTCCTTTTATCTAGTCTATATCTACTCTCTATTGGTTTAAAACCATCACCCTTTGCCTTACTGCTACAGGGTCTACAGAAAAGTCTGCCCCCCTTTACAAGCTCCCTTTAAGTACTGAAAGGCTGCACTAAGGTCTTCCCAGAACCTTCTTTTCTCCAGGCTGAACAACTCCAACTGTCTCTGTCTCTCTTTGCAGCAAAGGAGTTCCATATATTTTCTGTACTGAGGACTCCAGAACTGGATTAAATACTCCGGGTGCAGTCTTAATTTTGTTTGGTTTTAATTGCTTCAAGCTCTTAGATTTCTTCAAATTACTACAGAGAATTCTTCCCTGTTTTAAGAACAGATCCTTTAGAATTTCTAAGGCTCCTAGAAATTCCCCCCAAAAGGTGACTCCTTTATATATGTTGTCCTTCCATTTTAGATACTGGCACTGATGATCTCTTTGATAACTCTTCCACAGTAGCTGCACATACATACCCTTCCCATGCCATGGCTCCAGAGCAGAGATCTTCCACTGATCAACATGGGTTTTTTATTTGTTTGCCTTAATGATTTTCATGCTGGTGCTCAAGGTAAAAAATTTTGTTTGAAGCAGTTACATCTGTGGAGCCTAGAAAGTAAATGCACAGTGAAGGACTGATTAGACTGGAGCTCTTCAGCCTGGAAAAGAGGTGACTGAGGAATGTGACATGACTGACAAACATGAGAAAGTAGCCTGGAGAAGGTGTACAGGAATCAAACATTTCTTCTGATACAAGAACACGGGACTGTGTTCTCTTCCTTCCAACCTTCAAAGTATCAGAGCTCATAAAGACACAGACTTGAAGGACTATAAGGAGAATACACAAAATAACACCTTTTTTCTCTCTTCTCCCTCATTTCTTTTTTTTCCCCCCATCTCTCTAAGCAGTGGGAGAAACAGAACTGTCAAGGCTTTCCCCTCTTCCCTTGCCAGCCTCTCATGCAGAACATTGACTTGAGAGGATCTCAGGCTGATGTTTTGCTTAAGCAGGTTCTCTTGTTCCTGAACCTGGGAACGTTTGAGTTAATAGGAAGTAGTTAACACTTAGACTTGATGAAGTGAATGTGGCAGTTTATGCTGCCATAGTAAAGAAAGCTTGTGCAATCTCTGGGACAGTCAGGCTGCCATCAAGGTGGAATAAAGTATGGGCCCAGGCTGCTTAGATTTACTCAATGGAAGGAAAGAAGTCTTTGTTTTATTCACAGCAACAAGAGCAAAATTTTAACCAGCTTTTCTTCACCTGCAGACTCTCCCCCTGATTTAACTTAGTGCTTCATTTAACCATTGACTGTCAGCTGAGACACCTAGTGCATAGGCTATGTGCTTTCACAGCAGCAGGAGGAATACTTAGCCCAACTATATTGATGACTTCTCCCTAAAACTGACTTAGGCAACTTTCAGCAGGTCTCATAGCCTTCTTGTAACTCATTTGTCAGCCTAAGACAAATAACACTAAGTTGAATTCAGGGAATCTCACGGGGCTTAAGAGTAGTTTGTAAAAGCATGTTAGAGAAAGTTAACCAAAATTCCTTTGCAGCTGCAACTATTATCAATCCACTAGGACCATCTCTTACACCATCAAAATGCAGAAGGGATTGCTGCTCTTGTTTCTTCCACTTAAAATGCAAGATGAAGAGCAAGATGTCTAAACTTGCTTGTGAAGACAGGGTAAAGAACTGATAATTGAATACGGTTTATGAAGAAATTTGGAAATTCATTGCCACTGAAAGAGCTAAGATCAAGTAACTGTGTGCCTGCTAAATAGAGTGGCTGAAATTCTGAACCACAGCACAACACTATTGATTTGAAAGAGTTTGGTCCAAGTGGAACTGCTAAAACAGGCAAGGAGTATACTACTGGCTCTGAAAGATGTCGTTTCAGCTGAGGTGTTTTTGAAGGACTAGTGCTATCTACCAACAATGCACAAATCATGGAGAAGAGTCACAACTTCAACAGGGTTGATGGAAAAACTGAAACCACAAGTTCGGTGTGGCATTGGAGTTTCAGGAGAATCACAGGTCCCCAGGAGTCACTAAGTGACAATTAGACACAATCCTTCTTAGATACAGCCTATTTTCACTGAATTAAGGCTCTTCTAATGCAGTGTAGATAGTGGAAGAGAGGAAAATCTAGCGACCCTTCTTGGGACCACAGACTTTCTCATGAAACTTTCATTAATTTGACCCTTTCCTGTTCAATCTAATCTAATACCCATGCAAGACTCTCAGTAGCAGTTATTATAAACAAGTATGGAATTTGCCAATGGCTTTTGAAACAAATCTGGGAGCTGCCTCCTGCTCCGAGTGTCCCTTTGGCATCAAGGCTTTCAAAACCTGCATTTGTGTGAACGCACGGAAACAAAGATCAGAAGAACACTTTGATGCTGTTACAGGCAGTTAAGCAAGGCAGAAAAACAGAAAATGAAACTAAATCAACAGGGGAGCTGATGCCACACAGGCTGTGTGCTGTACAGCTTGCAAGCCTCCTCCCCCACCTCCCCCNCAGCAGGGTGTTAAAAACATCAAACATATCAGCAGTGTTGCTAATTCTGACTTAGATACACCACAGCTCATTCTTTCATAGCTACTAGAAATAAAGCCTGGGAAATCATCACCTCTTCTCCAGCACCATTTTGGCCAATTCTTGCTTTAGGTGCATATATGCAATCCTATTGCTGCCAGCAGGCAATCCTGACTGAACCTTGGACTTCAGAAAGCAGAAAACATCTAAATGCTGGTAATCAAGTCCCAATTTAATAGGAAAATACTCATCTCCAGTGCTTCCAAGCTGGATTTTTATAGATACATCCTATATCTCTACCATGTACATATTAGACTCTCTATCACTTCAACCCATGATACTGGAAGATTCAGGTGTCGCACAGTTCATCTCGGTTCCCTAGCAAGACACTCAGCACTGGTGAGGTCACACCTCGAATACTGGGTTCAGTTTTGGGCCACTCACTACAAGAAAGACATTGAGGCACTGGAGCACGTCCAGCATAGGGTGACAAAGCTGGTGAAGGGTCTAGAGCACAAGTGTTGTGAGGAGCAGCTGAGGGAACTGGGATTGGTTAGTCTGGAGAAGAGGAGACTCAGGGGAGGCCTTCTCACTCTCTGCAACTCCCTGAGAGGAGGTCGTAGTCAGGTGTGAGTTCATCTCTTCTGCTGTGTAACTGGTGACTGAGAAAATGGCCTCAAGTTGCACCAGGGGAGGTTCAGGTTGGATATTAGGAGCAATTTCTTCTCTTCAAGAGTGGTTAGACACTGGCACAGGCTGCTTAGGGCAGTGGTGGAGTCACCATCCCTGGAGGACTTAAAAGAACATGTAGATGTGGCACTTGGTGACATGATTTAGTGGCATGGGAGTGTTGGGTTGGTGATAGGACTTGCTGATCTTAGAGGCCTTTTCCAGCCTTAACAATTGAATGGTTCTATGATTTTTATTCTACAAATAAGAAAATGACATCAGATGTAACACAGAAAAATCATAGAAAAGCAGATAAATGGAACTTTTCAAAGCTAAAGAATGAAATAACAGATTGTCCAGACTAACTTCTGAGAGAAGCCAATGAAGAACAAAGCCTGAAACAAACCAGTGTCCAAACTGGAAAGGCTACTGTTAGTATAGCAACCTGAAACTTTCTAGTAAATTAGTATACACACTGATTTCTTCAAACATGAAATGTATCTATCTAGATCAAAGCTGGTCAGAAACTTTTCACTTAGTTTCATGAGGAAAAAAAATTGTATTTTTGTCAAAAGCAAAACATTTGAGAAACATATAGATTGTGCATGTTTGGTTGTGCAGGTTTACTTATAAGCTACAGGAGGAAGAGGAAAGCGTGAACAATGCACTCATTTGGTACAGGCAGCAGGCAAGGAGGCGAGATAGGGACTGTCAGTGATTGATCCTGAAAGCTTTCAAACCAGGTACTGTCTCACATCACTGTGCTGATAAACTTAGCATGCCACCAAAAAAGTGTGTCAAAAGGCTGGCAAAGGTGAGTGTTAAACAGCAAAATGGCAAAGCAGGAAATGAATTGATGCCAAAGGCCACAAAGTCCACAACAGACAGGATTTCTTCACTGCCAGAGGTGCCAGCTGCCCTCTGTAATGCAATCCACTCTAATCAGTCTCTACAGCAAGTTCAGTTTTCAGTTCTCCCAGTCTATTCTCCTGTGACCTCACCCAAAAAGAATCCAAAAAACCCACACCCAGTATACTTTTTAGGTGTAGTTGTTCTCCCTTGATTTTTTTTCCTCCCCCTCCCACAAACTGCCAGCATCAGTGAATTACTTGCAGTTTTTCTGTTCCATAAGCGGTTTCACGCTTAGCAGCAGGCACCTTAAGGGTTCAGTTCTTGTTGTGATCCTGTGTTTATACTGAGCTGGAGGTGGATTTAAACCATCTTCCATATTTGGGGTCTACTTACAGCTGAGTGACCTCAGGGCAATCTACTGGTGCTCCATCTCCTATGTCTGCAGAGAGGCCTTTTTGTGCCTTGAGTAAGTAAAGAACAGCCATAACATGCTACCTCTTCATCTCATAAGAACTAGAGCAGGAACTCTGCCTCACATACAGACAGTATACAGACAGCCTTGTGCCTGTCCAGAGAACCACAAAGTGCTTTTGGGAGAACATACTGAATTGCCTGGAACATTAAGTCTGCCCTAAGACCCCTAGGACTAGGAGGCACCTATAAAACTATTCAGATGCACCACCATAGTAAAAGGAATGCTTTCCTTTCTCATGAGGTCTGTTTGTTGTCAGTAATGGTTCACAGCGTGGCAGGGTGCCAAGCTGAGGGGCAGACTGACTGAGCAGTGATTGTGCCTCAAGAGGTCAGGCCAATGAGGAGTACTGCACAAAGGAATCATAGAATAGCTTGGGTTGGAAGGGACCATAAAGATCATCTTGTTCCAACCCCACTGCTATGGGCAGGGATGCCACTCACTAGACCAGGTTGCCCAGGGCCCATCCAACCTGACCTTGAATGCTACCAGAGATGGAGCATCCACAACTTCTCTGGGTAACCTGTTCCAGTGTCTCAGCACTTTCTGAGTAAAGAATTCCTTCCTAACATCTAAACTAACTCTCCTCTTTTTCAGTTTAAAACCATTCCCCTTCTCATATAACTATCTGCCCATGTAAAAACTCCCTCTTTTTTATAAGCTCCCTTTAAGTACTGGAAGGCCACAATAAGGTCTCCCTGGATACCTCCTCTGTAGGCTGAACAACCCCAACTCTTTCAGCCCAACCTCATAGCGGAGGGTGCCTCAGCCCCTGGATCATCTTTGTGGCCTCCTCTGCACCTGCTCTAAAAGGTCCATGTCTCTCCTGTGCTGACAACTCAAAAGCTCACCACAGTACCTCCAGGTGACATCTCACCAGAGGACAGCAGAGGTTCAGAATCACCTCACTTGACCTGCTGGCCCCACGTCTTCTGATATAGTCCAGGACACAATTCATTTGCTGGGCAGCAAGTGCACAGTGATGTCTCAAGTCCAGCTTCTCCACCACCAGAACCCTCAAGTCCTTCTCATTAGGGCTGCTCTCAATGAGTTCTTCTCCCCACTTTGGGATTGCCTCAGCCCAAAGAAATGATAAATTGAGAGAATCTTCCTTAATGGATGCTTAAAAAAATAAGAAAAAGAAAGAGTCTCTCAAGGCACCTAAAGCTGTTAATAATGACAAAAGAAGAAGGGATTTCTGGTTAATCAACATCAAGGTCACAGTCTCGTGGAATAAATTTCATATACAGTGAATAACTCACACGAGGTGATGGCATGTTTAGCATCAACTCTTGGCAAAGATTTGTTTGCTTAATGACTTTTCTCTTTTTTTCTTTCAGGCCAGGCACCTTTGACTGGAGAGAGCTTGTTAAAAGAGCTAAATGTCACTGAAAATGTGCTGTTAATCCTACTCATCAACAAATGTTAACCACAAAGTGATAATAAAGAGAAAAAAGAAAAGATGTGGCTCTGATCAGGATTATGCTTGGTAAGTGCAGAGACCTCCATGACTCTGGAGCAGGCTGCTCTCATACTGCTTCTCCAAATACATGTCACCATCCCTGATGTTGCAGAAGTGCTTTGATGTTCGTTTGCAGACGGATACACTGCACTTTTCCTTTGGCTTGTGCAAACAAAGAGGCATTTTGGTTTTCTGGGCAAATACTGTCAGATGTTTTATGTGCGGCAATGAAAATTAAGTAAATCTTTGATATTACAAGCCCTCTTCGCTTGAAACGAGCTTGGCTCAGCTACTGGTGGATGCAGAGCAAAAACATTATTTTTTTTTTTGTCCAACTAAAGATGCTTACAGATGTCCATAATGTTTTGAAGATCTCAGCATTCACTGACTTTAATGATCACCGTGGAAGTTATCAGAGAACGAGCGTTGCTGGAATCGAGCACATTAAACTGGCTTTGAGCTCTTCCCAGACTCTGACCTTTTTTGCACACATCCCTCCTCACTCTAAATCATCTCATTGATCAATGTAATTAAGTTGTGAGCAGCTATTCTTCTCCCAAGTGAAGTCTGCTGCTTCGATTTCATGCTGAAGGAACATGTGAGCTTTCAAAAGCTTGCCTGTTCCTCCTCAACTAAAACCAACAAACCTTCACATCTAAGAGAAGTTACTGCTCCCCCAGCAGTGCTAACCTCCCTGAGCCTCTGCTGTTCTGCTTTTTCCCAAGGAATAGCACCTTGCAATCTCCTTTCTTTATATATTGATGTTAGGACCAAGTGGTAACATTCTCAGGATGCCTGAAAAAATTCTAAGTCAGCCTCACAAAGTTGTAGACACTTAGTAAAGTACAGGTTTGAGCCTTGAAAGAGGGGACTTTTGCAGTAATATTTTAATTACTTCTACTAAAAGCAGCACTAGAATAAGCCTGAGGATCAGTGAAGCTTTCAAAAGCTAACTTTTTTCAATCTGATTTTTTTGGAGGGGTGGGGGGTAAGGTGGGGTGTTTTGCTGTTTTGTTTTCTTACCAGATACTCTAAAATACTACAGATAAGTATATCTAAGTATATTATAGGCAAACCTAAACATAGATAGGTACAAAAAAGAATCCTTAGCCTCAATCTCAAATGCCTGAAGGTCATTCAGAGAATTGCTGTACTTTTTTTAGGGGAATAGCAGTGCTTTATTTTGGCCATTTCAGTTGTGTTTTCCTTCAGTGTTGAGTAATCCAAATCCTTGGTATCTTGCAGCTGAAGAAAATTACAGTATAGCTACATACATATGGCTGTGCCAGCTTTTACATTTCTGTTTTTATCAAGGTTGGAGTCATTTTCAGACCTTTACAGATCCTCTAGCATTTTTAGTTTACTTTTGTTTTTATATTAGCTGCCAGTTACTGCAGCAGCTCAGGACAGTGAAGCAAACAGAGCAGTTTCTGGAAGAGTAACAGCTTCTTGAGTTCTGCAGCTTCAAAATATTTGGGAGAGACAAGTGTGAGGTTTGTGAACCTGGCAGAGCATCACCTCCAAGGTGAAAAGGAAGGCAGGAAGCTCCAGCTTGGTTCCACAGGGCTCCCTCTTCCAGAAGCTCTCAGACCTTCCACTGCTCCCCAGTTTCAGAAGCCTACAAAAGGGTTCATGGTTTTATGAACAGTGCACACAGTCAACAGGGTTCCTACAAGACAATTTTAAAGGGTTTGCTTCAGATCTCATGAAAAGATTTTTTTTTCCTAACCTCACTGTTGCTGTTTAAATCAAGCAGAGATTTCAGTTGAGTGCCTCTAGGTGGTTTTGAACACTTCCCACAAGCATCCAGCAGTAATATAACCACAGCTAGCACTATCTGAAATTAATTATGTCCAAGACTCCAGTAGTACGATCAGGAAAGGTTGCAACCCACTGAATTTGAAGCAGCGATAATTCAACCTGTTACAAACACAACAGCTGGGAGCTCTGCTCTTTGCACTTGCTCTCCAGCCCCATTCATGGCCCTGTTTTAAGGTTCATCTTCCTACTCTGCAGCCCCCACGCGAGTGGTTCTGTCTCACTGAGCAACATTCCGCAGCCACATCTTACTGCAGCCACCATGCTGCTGACAAAGTGAGCTCTGTCAGCCTTTGGAGTGGATTGGAGAACTTCTCTCAGGGAAAGGATCTAAAAAAGTTTATCCTTCTCCATCCCCTTCCAAACAGTGTTAGTCTGTACTGCTTTCAATAGTAAATCCAAAGCTCCTCCTGAATTTTGACAGCCTTCAATAAATTACATACACATGTCAAAGACTTTGCTAAATGAGTTCATCTGCTGCTGCAGTTGCACAGGAGAAGAGGAAATTGCAGGCAGATAGGATTCTTTCTTCTTTAAAGTTTGTAGGAAATGTTAATCAATGAAGTGGAAGCAATATGAGTATCTCCACAGAAATACAGATCACCTCAAGATCTGGGATGAAAACCAGGTGGCTTTGGACTTTTCCTTTCCTTCACTTACTCCAAAGCAAAGTAGAAACCCAGCTTTGAAAGGATCTGAAGCTTCATTTCACACTACTAATAAACATCTTTCCTTTTTTCCCTTCTGTCATTTAGATGCTGTCCCTTAGCACATCAGTCTTTTGCAAAGGTCAAAACAAGCAGTTATTACACACACGCATTATTAGCCACTTGCTTTCAGCTGTAATGATGAACAGTGAAGAGCAGGAGACCCCTGGCAAAGGACTACACACGCTCCACTTCAAAAGGTAATTATGCTCTTGGCAAAATCTCAGTAGTTCTGTACGTTCTAACATCACTTCTCATAGCTTCGCCATTCATGAAACAATTCAAAACTCTTGAAAAAAATAATTCATGATCTCTCTCATCAGCATGGCATCATCTCATCTGCTCTCACTTACTAAATCTGCATGGATAAGGGAACACCCCTCAAAAACACTTTTGCATGAGCACATGCTCATCCATATTGTTTTACATTAAAATACGTATCAGTTAAAAATTCTTCACATAGATGTGACTGAGAGGATGTCTTGTAGCAGAGAAATTAGATTGTGAAGTCAAGTGAGAGAGCCAGAAAATACAATAACATTAGAATAGCATTTTCTGTTCAAGGGGGCAGCGTTTGATCTTCTCCTTTCCAGGATAAGCTCAGAGCATTTCTACTTAAGTTAATGAAGCTTAGGTGGTTTAATAAATGGAGAAGCCAAGACAAGATGCTGCTTCTTCCTAGAAAGCAGGACTCACCATTTTAAAGCATAAGTCTCTCTTTTCAGTGATTTTGAGCACTTGTAAGTCTCTTGAATCCAGAGGGACTGACAAAGCTTGATAGTCATGGCAGTCACAAACACCAAAGTAGGCTAACTCCTCTTTCCATGAACTTGGGATGTGCTGAGTGCTCCTAGTTCCTGCAGAAACCTGTGGCCGCTCCCTGATTTCTCTATTGAGGTATCTGTTTGGGGAGATGTTCTCCACTTTCTTCTGTTACTTGTCCTTCCCGAGAGTCACAGATGAAAAAAGGACACATGAAATCAGGACATCACTTTGGTTGTGCTTACAGAGAAAGCCCCCAAAGCTGCCAGCTATTCAAAGGCATATTTCATTTTGATAGCTACAGCTACGAGACACAAAACTCTTTCATGTGTTTTCCATGTGCAGCCAACTGCTGACCTAAAATATCCAGCTGCATTTTGGTACACACCACAAAGAAATTAAACTGCGGAAAGGATGAAAACTTCCCCTCTGCTCTTCAGAGGCATCATGAAGGACTTGATTTTGAAGTAGAAGAATTAAGTTAAATCCTCTGCACCTTGTCAGATTCACCAAAGCATAAACTTCTCAGTTAACCCTACATGGACAGAGGATGCAGGGCAGGCTTTGTCACCATGAACTGTTCAGCAGAAATAGATTGTCCTCTCTCCATCCACAGCTGTCTCACCAGATACTTCTACCAGGAAATACTTAAGAGGGCACAGCTATGCTTGCACTTGTGACACGAGCTATGGGCATGCAACTATGCAAAAGTATTTTTGCATATAGCAGAGTCAATTATTCCTATGGCTACTGGCACCTACACACTGAGAAACCTTACAAGGAATTTCTCACTCCTGCCTTTCATGGTGTTGCCAGCATTAGCCAAATGGCTCACAAGGCACTGCAGAAAGACAGAAGAATTAGTGAGTTAATTGCCATTTGATAACAGAAGGTGGAAGACATTGGATGCCAAAGCTGGGACACTGCACAACACAGAGTTGTTGATTTGCAGTTATCCACTGCAACATCAAGACACAGAGGGCTTTGCTCTCCTGCTCACTACCCTTCATACCCGTTAAACCAAGCGTTCATGTAAGGTATTTAGGACCTGCTTGCCAGATTGCAAAGGTAGGTGTTGGTTTTGGCTCTCCCAGCAGAGCTGAGCCCTGAAGTGAAGCCAAGACCTGTAATCATTTGCCTTGGCTAAAATAAAAATAAACACATCCTGTACTGTATGCACTTCTGAGGTAATCACTTCCATTAGATCACAGCCTGGAAATGAATTTTAAACCATACAAAGAGACTGAATACAAAACCCCCTATGTTAAAGTCATGTTAAACGCCTGATTATAACATGCCAAAGCAAGGAGGGCTCAACTGAAAGAAGGAACTTTAGCTCCAGCCCACCTCGTCAGATCCAGCCACTGCAACCCACATAGTGAAGTTAAACTGTCTCCTGGTAGGGGATGACTTCTAGGCCCAGCAGAAATGGGTCAGCTTCCCCATTTGAGGTTACATTACCTGTACAAAAATAGACATTGTCTTCCTTCAGCACTGCTTGAAGCATACACTGCACCTACCACGTGTTGTCCCCTCTGCCTTCTTTGATTTCTAACTGCCTGCCACCAGTCAAACCTCATTGCATTCAGTTAACTCCCCCCAGACCTTAACAGCCCAAAGAAGGAGACCTTCCTTCCTTTGTAGGTATCACTGGAAAAGGACAATCTGTTGAAAGGGAAAGAGGATTACGAGCCCTGCATCAGCTTGGTAGCCCAGTACAGAAGCTTTCCTGTAATGCCACACCAGCTCCCCATTTCAGTCCAGTTTCACTGTGCAATGTTGTCAAGGAGACAAAAGCCATCCTGCTCTTCTCCAGCCACTAAAGACTGCTGGGCCCCAAGGTGTGGAATATTCACAGAGGTCAATAAGAGCTCTGGGCCCTGACTGTCCCAGGAAGAAAGTTTCCTGCATCAGGACTTACTTCTGAGCCCTCTGCTGACCAAGTCACAGACTGGTGGCAGCACTCAGATTTTCACACCAGCCCACAACCAGGATAACAAATAGCCCTTGCTCTTCAAGCCATACTTCTGTCACAACTCTCTCCTACAATCAGATTTATGAATTGATAGAATCATTAAGGTTAGAAAAAGACCACGAAGATCGTCAAGTCCAGACTTCAACCTATTACCCCCATGCCACTAAACCATGTCCCTAAGTACCACATCTAGATATATTTTTGAACCCCTCCAGGGATGGTGTCTCCACCACTGCCCTGGACAGGCTGTGCCCCAGTGCCTAACCACCCTGGCAGGGAAATAATTTTTCCTAATATTCAACCTGAACCTCCTCTGGTGCAACTTCAGGCCATTTCCTCTTGTCCTGTTGCTAGTCACCTGGGAGAAGAGACCAATCCCTACCTCACTCCAACCTCCTTTCAGGCAGTTGCAGAGAGTGAGGTGGTCTCTCCCCTGAGCCTCCTCTTCTCCAGGCTAACCAACCCCAGTTCCCTCAGCCACTCCTCACAACATTAGACCCTTCACCAGCTTGTTGTTCTTCTCTGGACCCTTTAAAGGCTCCACAGTGACACATGATGCACTGGGGAGGGGATTTACACTGAAGACCTATCTGCCATAAACACCCTGCATGGCCTCACTGGTGGGACTAGGACACTATTAGCTGTGTTTGCCTTTTCCCTGACCTTGCTGTTACTTTGAAGCTATCAGAGTCTGCTGCTCACAGTGGGTTCGAGATCCTTTCTTAGACTTATTGCCACTGACCCAGTGACAACGACAGGTTGTCTTTACCTTCTGATTCCAAGAACAGTCATTCAAATAAAGGACACACTGACAGCCCATTAACTACAGCAAAGATTGTTGTTGCTGCTACAGCTTCAGAGAGACCTATTTAAAAACAGATTAGGGTCTTGGAAACCACTCAGCTTATTCTGCCTTTTTTCCCCCTCTTCCCTGCAAGACAAGTCACTAAACCAAACCTGGCATTTGCTTCCTCCCTGATTTAGTTACAACTTCATTACAGCAATATTGGCCAGCAGCAAGTAACTTATTAAATAAATGCCATTTAAGTTCTTCAACCTGGATAGTTGATCCTGATAACAGAGATAGAGAGAAGTGAGGGAGGGGCTGGCCTGGCTCTGCTTCCTTACAGCCTTCCCTTCTGGCACAGGTCACTCCAGCTAGCCAGGCAAGGGTGAGCAGCATCTCCAGTGCTGCAACAAGGGGAGAACTGGCACAGCCCTCTCAAGACCACATCAGTTCTTCACAGCAATCACACAAAAATATCCTCATTCTAATTACCACCTTGGTCCTGTGCACTTTGACAGATGTAGCTTTGCAAAGGATATATTTTTCTTATTTTCTCAACAAAAAAAATTATTTTAGGAGGTGAAAGATATAAGATACTGCTCTCCCCACAAAGCTGACAGCAGCACCCAGGATGCTGCTCTGCCTGCCAAGGAAGAAGGCAGAAGTCTCAGCATAAAGAGTTGCTGAAGATAAGCCAGTAGTGTGCTCAGGTGGCCAAGAAGGCCAACAGCATCCTGGCTTGGATCAGCACTAGTGTGGCCAGCAGGACAAGGGCAGGGATTGCCCTCCTGGACTGGCCACTGGGGAGGCCACAGCTCCAATCCTAGGTTCAGGTTTGGGCACTTCACTATAAAGAGGACACTGAGGTGCTGGAGCATGTCCAAAGAAGGGTAACAAACCTGGTGAAGGGTCTAGAGCACAAGTGTTGCGAGGAGCGGCTGAGGGAACTGGGGTTGGTTAGCCTGGGGAAGAGGAGGCTCAGGGGAGACCTTCTCACTCTCTACAACTACCTGAAAGGAGGTTGCAGTGAGGTGGGGATTGGTCTCTTCTTCCAAGTAAAAAGTGATAAGTTAAGTAGAAATGGCCTCAAATTGCATCAGGGGAGGTTTAGGTTGGATATTAGATACTTTCAGACATGGTTTAATGGTGGACTTAGAAGTGATAACAGTTGAACTTGATGATCTTGAAGGTCTTTTCCAATTTTATTGATTCTGTCATTCCATGTAGACAGTCTGACATTTACAGCATGTTAGCAGAAAGGTGATGCTGCCAAGAACAGATGTTTCTTTTACTCACTTGAAAACCCCCAAACTTCTGAAATAAACGGTCCACTTCAGGTGCTTAAATCAAACAAGATTAGCCATAACCACAATACTACAGGCTTCTGGGGATGGCCTGCTCTTGATACGTCTTGATGTGGCTCCAACAGCATTTAAAGAACAGCTAAATAGCTAATGAACATGCAAAACAATTATTAGGAGCTTCACGTTTGTTTACAAAACACCAAGAGTCTTTAGTACCTGCTAAGAAGATTACACAAATCACTACCAGTAACTTTCCCTCCCATCCCTTCTAGGGGAAGCTACCAGACATTCAAATTCTGACATAGTAGAACAGAATGAGATGAATGCTCAAAGTTTGTGACATCTTAAACTACCAAAGTCAGACACTTCCAGGGGTGATCAAGTTCAGAACATCCATGGCAAGGCCACTGAGCATGCTGCTTATCACATTTCAGAAGATCCAACCTTGGCTTCCTTATATTTATGTGCCTGCCAAAGATCACAAGCCTTAACCATACAAACTCACCCAAAGAAGAATACTTGCAACTGTCATTGTCATCAGACCTGTGAAACATGAAGTTTATCAAATTGGTGATCTACCATCAGCCTTCCCCTTCTTCTCTCCTGCAGAATTTCAGAAATACAATAAAAACTGTTTTTCATATTTTAGAAGGATTATTTGAGGTAGTTCTGCATTAACTTTGATGTGTGCCTCCCTCAATGATGTAATATGCTGAACATCTCCTTCCTGACCCAGGAATTCTGTGAAGCTCACTGTATTATGACAAGAATGTTTACTTGCCATCTAACCTCACTTTAAACCAAACCTACAGTGAGTTTTTCCCCCTACAAAGGGAAATTGTTAAACAACCTTTTCCACAGGCCTATAATCAACCCTTTAAATCAAACCTGAATAACAGACTTTCCTTTATCAATTGATCCACTGTTTTGGAGTGGGGGGTTTTTCCCTTCACTTCTTTGGGTGTAGTAGATAAAAGACCCAGTTGTACTATCACAGCCCATTGCTTTGTAACCAAACTCTGCATGAGAGAAACGTTCCTCTTTTGTGATGGGGAGAGAGGTAGAGGTAAGATTTGACCCCCTTCATTTTTCCTCCTCAGCTTGTGCTCTGTTGTTGTGGGTTTGAGGCTCTGGGAGGAGGGTAACTGTGGTGGTTGCTGCTCCTATAGAATCTCCAAGAGCCATTGTGTAGGAGGGTCAAAGAGAAACAGAATTAAAAAAACAACTTTTGAATTTCGGCAGCCGAAGTTAATGTTGACTAAGAACCAAAAAAGGAGGAGGAGGTAGGAAAAAAAAAGGTGGCCCTATGGAAAGCAAGGGCTAGCTGAGAGATCTAGAGGGGCAAAGCTGCTCCTTTTGATGTGGGAGGTCTGCAAGTAACCTACTGGGACACTCCCTGGGCTATCTCATTAACCATGTCACCAAAGCCCCCCAAGGTCCAGAGAATCATAACATTATCTCTGACATTACCACACAGATACAAGGTTCCTTAGGCAGTCTATAAACATGCCTGTACTAACCAATTCATCGTGGCTTGACACCCCTGCAAGGGCTGGATGCCCTTTAGTGAGCCACATGAATTGCCCCAGTCATTCATCAAAGTTTCTCAGAGTGCATTTCACACAGCATTAAATTTAATTAAAGCAACATTGACTGCATTGTAATCCTCTGGAGGCTCTTTGTCAGAAGGAGCTGGAACACTTTCTACTTAAATATCTATTGTTTAGGTGGGATTTTTTTCCCCCTTTCTGTTGTCTGAACCCAAGTGATTTGCTGCCTCTCCCTAGTTTTTATTTAACAACTCCTATATCATGAAAAAGTTCTGCCCTGCAAACAAGAACACCAGCCTGACAAACGGCTTAGTTCCTCTGCACCTGGCTGCAGATGCTGGAGAAGAGAGAAGATGTAAACATATACAAAACATCCCACATCACACACAGAAAAAGATTAGTAGCAGAAAGAAATTGTGTAGTCAAAACTCCCTCTTTGCCAGCACACATCCCTGTGGATGTCCTTCTGCTTTGGTGCACCAGCCATGGGCCACCATCATCTCCCCTTGGTGCTGTAATGAACAGTACCTCCAGACATGCTTAGTGCTCCATGGCCCAAGCAACCCTTGCCAAGACCAGTGGTCACACCAAAGCCCCACAATGATACACAGCTCTAGCAGTTTGCATTTGTCATGTTGGAGAAAACATTAGGCAGAAACCAGCTCCCTGGGTGTTTCTTCTGTTAGGTCTGTTCATCCACACTGGAATTCCTTTGGTTTCCTTTACCTTGTATGTTGTTGACCCCTCCTAGGACAATATCAAAAAACAAGCTTTGTTTCCATCCTGTGAGTTGCCTCTGGGTCCTTTCTGCGAGCCACCAGCAGTCTAAAAGCCCTGCTCTTCTGTTTGGTGGGATATGTCCCTAGGAGAAGGCATGGAAAACAGCAATGCAGTTCTCAGAACCATAAAGATGATTCCAACACTGAATTGCAATGAAAACTGTGATGGGAACCATTCTGCACAGCTGTTGTGCAAACTTCTCCTCTTGGGCAGGAGCAGTTTCTGAAAGCCGTTTCTCTGTATGCAGTAAGCAGAGTGAGGTCACACACACCTTATACCTTCCCATGCATCACAGAGGTGAAAATGTCCTTCGCTGTTGAGAAAGTCAACATCAGGACAGACTAAGAAAATCTTTTAACAAAGTCCTACATTATCTGCAGTAAGATCTGGTGCTTAAACCACTGATTCCTCTCTCACCAAGAAACATATTGAGGCACTGGAGCATGTCCAAAGAAGAGCAACTAAGCTGGTGAAGGGACTAGAGCACAAGTGTTGTGAGGAGCAGCTGAGGGAACTGGGGTTGGTTAGCCTGGAGAAGAGGAGGCTCAGGGGAGACCTTCTTGCTATCTACAACTGCCTGAAAGGAGGTTGGAGTGAGGTGGGGATTGGTCTCTTCTCCCAGGTGACAAGGAACAGGACTAGAGGAAATGGCCTCAAGTTGCACCAGGGGAGATTCAGGTTGAATATTAGGAAAAATTTCTTCCCTGCAAGAGTGGTTAGGCACTGGGGCACAGCCTGCCCAGGGCAGTGGTGGAGTCACCATCCCTGGAGGGTTCAACAGACCTGTAAATGTGGCACTTGGGGACATGGTTTGGTGTCAAATTGGACTTATCTTAGAGGTGTTTTCCAACCTAAACAATTTATGATTTTGCTACCCTATTATCTCCTCCCTGATATACAATTTAGCTTGCTTCTGTTGTGGTGGTGACGTTTTGTTTCTGCTGTTAACAAACCTTTCCAGACAGCAAAGACAACTTCTCCATCTGTCTACTATGGACATGCTAGGAACAGCATCCTCTTTGCTTTACTCCTAAATGTATCCTGAAAAATCAGCCACATTATTACTACTCCAGTGGCCTGCAAGTATCAGTTCTTCCTGTTCCTTTGTGGGTTTAATGAGAAGAGCAGGCTAGAAAGCACTCCCATTGCCATTATCCGAGGTTATCAGGAGAGGACAAAACAGTCAAGTGTAGTTTTATATTTCCCCAAAGAAAAGCAACTAAGCAATTCTGGCTGGAAAGGAACCTACTTAGGCCTCGAGGTTTCAAAGGAGCTGAACGGGGGGGTCTTGGGAGAAATACTGTGTTATGCTCAGCCAAGATCAATGTTATTGTTTATCTCAGAAGTATTTATTTCCAGCTCTCAGTACTTATGGCTCCTCATGTGAGATCCTCTGCTGCCCTGCAGTCATAGAAACAGTTCCATAAAATAACAGGAGATGCTGAAGAGTCAAACGATTTTCTTCAGAAGATGAACCCATCTACGCCACAGACTATGGTGTACCACCATGCCTACCATCTCAAAACTAGTTTCTTACTCCTTGCCAGGCCTAAGATTAAGAGAAGGACCCAAAATAGATAAAAGCATTGCACAGGTCCCCAGCCTCAGGGCTTACCCCTCGTCTAGGTAAGTGTCTATATACAGTTAAGCAGAAATAATGCAAAACCAAAATTGGTATTTCAAAGCCATAGGCTGAAAGCTTATAGACGTCTTCAGCTGATGAGAACTGAAGATGCTTTACAGAAGGTATGGAGAATCTAATCAATTAGCAGCTCTGAAATAAAAAGCCTCTTCTTTCTGTCTCCCTGTAGCTCTGCCCTATGGCAAAAAGTAGTATGACTTCTGTAGACATAACCAAACCAATCCAACCACCCCAACTTCAGGTGCAAACACATTTCAATGCTTCAATTCTTTCACCAACTGACAGAACCTTACTATTGCAGCATATTAGTAACTAAATTTCCCCAAAAAAATGTTTTTCAGAGCCAACATTTTTGCATTAGAGAAAGGCACAGCTGAAGAAAGGAATAACCTCTATTTTCATTGCTTTCACAACAGCTTTGCCCTGTGCTATTGGAGTGGGACAGAGCTAAATATGGAGCTGCAATAAAGGTACAAATCATCTACGTCTCACGTGCTCAGAGGCCATCAGATAGCTGTTAATGCTGCACTGGGATCCTGCACTGGGATCTCTCTGTGGAGAGCTGGATTAATGATGCATGGCACGCTGATTTTACTACTGGAATTGCACACATACTCACTGCCCACCACAGCCTCGATGGTAAAACTTGTGCATAACATTATACTCGAGACGACCTCCTGCTGGCTTAGAAAGAAAAACTCTAACTTTATTCTATTCTCCCTCGGTATTTACTTCAGTTTCCCTTTCAAGCTTCTCAAACACACAATAAGCTTTTGATTATCAGGGTTTAAGTGCTCCACTGGACACCCAGTGTGTATTTATGAATGGAATTAATAAAGAAGCAATCCGACTCCATCAAGGGAGCATTTGCAGCTACTCTTGAGCCTCACTGAGCAACACAAGCAGAAATTGAAAAGAGCTAGAGGTCTCTGGCCTTCGCTTTTTACGTTTATTTAGTCACACCCAGTAAAAGCCTTAGACATTCTCATCTGTCATTTTGGGATCTCTGTACAGCCCATTCATTTACTGAACTGAAAAAAATCACAAGCAACCCAAACTATAAAACTACTTGCCCTGCTAAAGACAGCCAGTAACAGTACTCTTATTTAGGACAAAGCATTTTTTACTTCAGTTTAGGTTCCCCACCCCTTTCTCCATACAGATTTTCAAGTCACTTTCTCCTTCTTTCTCTTTGCAAACGTCAGTAATTCCTCTTAGAAATACTTGAAGCCCAGACTATGAGTTCCTTATCAATATGCTCCATCTCTAAAAGTGTTCAAGATCAGGTTGGATGGGCCCTGGGCAACCTGGTCTAGTTGCTGGCATCTCTGCCCATGGCAGGGGGGTTGGAACAATGATCTCTAAGGTCTCTTCCAACCCAAATCATTCTGTGATTCTATGATATCATGAACTAAAATGAGTTGCCACCGAAAGAGAAAGGATAAAGGTTGCATGTGCTAAATCTTGCCTTGACAAAACACACAATGTGTCCTTAATATTAAGGTTGAGAAGTTTGTCCTTAACAAATATTAAATGCTCATGAACATTTCCTTTACCATCAATAAATGCATTTATACACACGCTCAAACACTAGCTAGTTCCTTTGCAAGACCTATGGTCTTTTACTGTCCTGAAAATAACAGCCTGCCCTCTGCAGAGTTAAGTCCTTTGATGCACCAGAAATGAGGGGGAAAAAAAAGGAAAAGCAAAAGGGAATTTGAGTTTTTCATGTACACAGGGACGAGTTCAAATCTCTCTAAAGGAAAGCACTGGGAAGAAAGATCTCCCAGGCTAGCTGAGGAAGGGTACATAAGCCTCTGAGGACTTACCCTGGTACTTGGACTCTGCTCTCTGCGCAGGCATCCACACTTTTCTAAGTGTGTTTGGCGGCTGACATGTTTCTGAAACATCTTCAATCACTTCCCTGCTTTTTTTCCAGAAGAGGTGAGGTTCATGACAGTGGCATGCAGCTGGTCTTCAGCACAACCCAGTTATTTCCAGTGCAGCTCTTGCCCCAGGCTACTAGCTTTAAAAGCAGGCTACGCATTAAAAAGCAGAAAGACAGAACAATTCTTCTGTTCTAAAAACCAGACAACACCAATCTCACCTCAAATGGGGTCTTCAGCAAACAATCACAGTACAATCCTGGAAATGAGTAAATACTTACTCAATTACTTAGTTAATTAGTTGAAATTATTCAACTAGTTCCCCTTTCTCTGCATTCTGACAGCTGTCTTTGCTCAGAAGCTGCTGCAGGACCAGGGCTGTAAGGTTAGCCACATTCTGCCAAGCAAGACCTTACAGTTGAAGGCAAAGTAGAGGAGGTATGGAAAACCTTCAGCTATTGCTTCCACATCAAACTTCCTCAGGTTTTAGGCAAAATTGCTTTCTTTATCACTTCACAGGTAAGGACACCTCCAGGAGAAGAAATGAACATTTTTACATCTGTCAGTGTCAAGATACCTGCATCCTTTGAGGCATCCAGACCTGGAAATTTCATGTTTCTTCATGCTGATTCCAGTGCCACAACTAAAGATTAATTGTCTTTGGAAAGATGCTCCCAAACGTGATGTAGGAAAGACTAATAACATTGTGGTACATCTTTAATCAACATCTTTTACCTGAGGAGGACATCCTCCCACAGAAGAACTGAGTTCTAGCCTTCCCCCACTTTCTCTCCTTAGGGAAGTCCCACTGAAATTTGCTAAGCCTGCCTTGCCTGATAAAGCACCTTGTGTGTCCACTCAGCCCATCCTCTATGTCAAAGCCTTGATAACACTCGAGATACAGAACCCCAAGCTGTGCAGCCACAGCAACACTGCTACCTCCTGACCCATTGTGAATGCCCAGACTAGGCAAACAGGAAGACTTATGGTTATTCAGGCAAATTTGGGCCACCATGATGGGAAAGGTGCAGAGGGAATGCGTTATGACCAGAGTTCTTTTGAAACAACCTGACAGTTGATAGATGAGCATCCATAAAATTACAAAGGCTCCCTGTGTAAAAACCCCTTCCTACCAACATCTTCTCCCTGGGAAACTAATTACCCTGTATTGTCAGTGAAAATATTATTTTTCTGGTAATTATTTTCCCTTTTCAGTGACAAAGTGACCACAGTAAGTCCCCCTACTCTCATTTTTTTACCGTACTTGAGTCACAAACAGCATGCAATGTTGCTCATGTGATTTTGGCTAACAATGCTAATATTACATTGTAGATTTCCACTTCTTGTTTGCAGTGTGTGAAATGGGGAAGGCAGAGCTTATTTCCAGGCTGCTGCAGCAGTCCTGAGAGAGGAATAACAGTTGTTGGATGGAAGCTGCTAAAGGCAAAAGGCTATCTATTAGAATACACCTTAAACAAATGTTGGGTGGTGAAGTGGTGGTGAAGTCTTCCTCACATGCTGAGCTCAATCCTCTGTAATTAAACTTACATTGTAAATAAGTGCTTACAGTGCACGTGTGAAAAAGCAGAGAGGGTCCTACTCTAGCCCTCAGGTTTAGTTAATCCCAACCTTCAGGAAGCTTGAGATCCAAGCCCATGCCAAAATTTTAAGTGCTACTTGACATTTATGTATGATCTGATTTACATGCTGTAAGATTTCCAGAGCTTGAAAACTGCATTTGGCTCCCAAAAAGTGTTTTTAGGACAAAGGGAACCAAATTAATGTGGTTTTGTTTGTTTGCTTAATGTCAAACCATTGCAGAGTCTGCAAAGCTATGGAAATAAATAACACTAAGCCAATTCTGAAACTTAAGCCTTAGAACTTTTTTTACATTCATTCGTGCTGGAAGAAAAAAAAAATTCTTTCATCACAGAAGAAAAAAACTGATTTGATTAGTAAAAACTACCTGTCCAGCTCAGTCTCCAGTGCTAATTCTGAAGTTATCACAAAAAAAGGGGTTAATGTAAAAATCCAGCAGCCAACCACAAAGACACATGGTCAAAAGCCTCCTAAACCTGAACTGACAATCCAATAACCAACCAAAACAAGTCAAAAGGAGAAATGAGGTGTCCCTCATCTAAATGTGAAGAGTCCCATATTCAAGAATTACACCAAAGGAATAGACTAGCTCAACATGTGTGCCTTATTGTAGAGCTGAGAAATGTGCTGCTGCTGTTACTCCAGGAAACCTTCTTCCACCCCCAGCCAGTAGTCACTGCTGCTGCTGCACTAGCCACCATCTACCTCTACCAGTCCTGCAGGAGAAGGTAGGAAAGGCAAACTGAAGTGGTTCACCAACCTAGAGAGGAAGAGATTCTGGAGAGGAATAGCATCTTTTCCTAGACTTGCTCACCCAGTCGCTGTGGCCATGAGGATCCAAGTGTACTTAATGATTACTTCAGCTAATAACCAATAATCCCTCTCTACAAATCTTGCTTTGATGTTAAAATACACACAGCAGGGTAGTGGGAGAAGCATGCTCACTTGCCACTGGCAATTAAAGTACCAGTGGCAGCAAGCAGTTCAGTCTGGTTAGAACAAGCCAAAGTCAGAAGGAGCCTTCTGATGAGCAAGTTCAATTCCAAAATGTACTTCTCTCAGAGTGTGACTGAAGCTTTCACACTGTCAGCATAAGGTGACAGTCTGGGATCTCCCAGTTGCTGCATTTAATGTTCAAGTTGTTGTCAGCTTCCCCTAGGTAACATCAGCTTCAGTAAATATTTTCATGTGACCATCTAAAGATAATTTTGTGTAATTTCCTCTACATTGCAGAGCACATTGAAAAATTGCCATTCCTAGAACCTCTGGGAAAAAAACAAACCCTGATCTCCTGCTAAAGCTTCAATCAAGGAAGGAAAGAGAAGAGCTTCTCTGTTCATTTCCTTCTGGGCTGTCTTCACATGAGTTAGGATACAAAGTAACTCAAATAGTGGATGTCACACAACTGTGCACCTCAGCAAGTAAAATAAACAGCTCTGATATTGTTTGGACAGCATTTTGGTGGAGGAAATATCTGCTTTTCAGGTTTCTTATGAGATGCTGTTACTAAGGTATAAGGATCTACTCTGTGCTGGTTGGGGTTGGACTAGATATCTCCAGAGGTCTCTTCCAACCCCTAACATTCTGTGATTATGGAAAAGCTAAAAAAGTAACAAGAAATACTCATGTGAAACATCTAACCCATTAAACCTGGAAAAGACATAGGTTACTTACATGTAAATAGGAAACATAACTTCCTATGAAAGGGAACCTGGTTAGATAGCCACATCAAAAGCCAACCATTTAAACCTAATCTGTTGTGGTTTTTTGTTTTGTTTTTTTTTCTGTCTCCAGTTATAGCTTCTCCTTAGGAGGAAACTGCAGTGGTCTCTAACCTTGCATTACAAGTCCTGCTCACCAAGACTTCACATCTGTATGTGGCAACCCATTCTCTTAACCCACCACTTGCCAAGTGTTCTGGATCAGATAGCACTAGCTTCAGCCACTTCAGCCAGCTAAGGGGTGGACAGCATCAGCAGGGAATTTCACCTCTATTAAATATTACATGGACTTTGCTCCATTAAAGGCAGACCACCCAGATAAATGCAGTGTGAAAACCAGATTGGAGCCTTTGTTTACATCCATCTCAGGCAAAAGTCTGGGGTGAAGCTACTAAGTCAAGCAACAGCAGAACTGGTCTGAAGCCCTCTAAGGGACTCCAAATGATGAAGCAAGCTGCCAACGCTCAGAAGATTCTTTAAGGTTCTGAAGACAGGTTTGTCTTTCTTCACTATGCACTCACTAGATAACAGCATTTATTCAACAGGGGTACAGAGCAATTCAAGCCAAGGGCAACAAAAGTTTTCAGCCACACAATACTTTATCTGCTGCCACAAGAGTTACTCAGCTGGAAAGAGTGCTAATCTTCTTATTTTGAAGGCACAAAGAAATCCAGAAGTAGCTCTCTGAGCTAGAGCCAGGCAATGAATTCAAAATGTTTTCCACAGTTATTCCCATGAGCAGAAATTTGGAAACAATTTCTGCCACACTGGCATCCTTCAACAAAAAACACCCAAAAAACCCACCTCCCATTCCCCCGCCAAGACCAACACAGTCAGGTTTTACACCTTCTCTCATAAAGGAAAGATCAACCTACAGTGTATTTTCACTGAGAACTGGAGTAAGAAATTGAATTTTAGGGCTTAATTTTCTCCATTTACAAAAGATGAACAGTATCACATAACATACAAACCCAATAAAAAGTCAGATTGCATTTGGGGTTTTTAGCATGACAGACCACGTTGCACTGCACCTCTGCCAAAGCCAGACAGTATTTTAGTCCCAACTTCAGTAAGGTTTTTCACTTCAAGCTTGTGTAAGCATTTCACACATTGCTTAAAGTATCCATAACCCTCAAAGGAAAATAAACAAACAAACAAAAACTCAATGGAGACTTATTTCCTGTAAAAAAAAAAAAAAAGGGTGCCTGTTCTTAGCCTGATTCTTTGCCACCCTAGTAGCAAGCACTACAAATTGCTTTTTACAAGGCACTTGGTTTAACTACCATTAAGGCCAGTTGAAGGAGGTGCAGGAGGGATCCCTCTCACCAGCCGGATTGTACTTTGAGCAGCAACACACTGAGGTATAACATGATACTGTCCATGAAGACACATCAAAGACCAGTGAATGAAGAAGCATGCCTTCTTTTAATGAGTGATATTTCTAACTAGGCTAGAAACTGGTTAATTGGTTAATCACAATTATTTTGCTTCAGAGTAGTATACAGGAGGTCAGAGAACTGAACACAAAGAAGAGAGACTTGCCATCTATATAATATTGTTTATGATATTGTTATCAGGGGATGAAAATGTCTCCAAAGTACAGATGAACTGCTCTCATACCTTTGTTTGCCTCTTGCCTGCAAACCTTTTAGTGAATACTGGTCAGGAAACTTTGTCAGTGTTACCTGCAATGATTAGAACCAGGCTCAAGATTCCAACATTTAGCAATAAAGTTTTTACCTTCTCATTTATGTCAAATCCATCTGTTACCTACTCTTCACCGTACTAGGATTACCATTTGTTACAATAAAGCTCTTCAGGGAGTAAGAGACTTGAGTTCAAGGCAAGGTTTAAAGCTCCCTGGTTGTAAAGCAGTGATGCACAGCCAGGGGCTCAAGTAAGTTGTGCAGAAGTCACATTGTGGGTTTTTTTGTCAGAAGGTCTAACCTGTTTGAAGCACATGTCCTCTTTACAAGAAACTGTTTTGAAAATCACTAATATAGAGATTTCAGTGACTGGGAAACAACACTACTATTTTTTTCCTCTATGATGGGAAAATAAAAGAGGTTCACATATAATATTATTAATGCAAATGCAATGGGAGATGAGAATTGATAGACTGATTTACCAGGATGGCCATTTGACTGGGCAGTGTAGTTCTGTGACAGGCCATGATCTCAAGAAAATTAGCTAATTAACTTACTTGGCAAAGAAAACTACTTTAATCCTTTGGAACTTGGATGATCTGATCTATAATCACAAGGGCAAAATCCACACGGAACTTCCACAGTTGTAGCTAAGGTGGCCATTCCCTCCTAGCACAACAGGGAGCTACAAAAGGCTGATCCAAAGCCCAAAACTAGATGTTTAAATACGCTTTCAGTATCCATCTAGGAGGTAGGATCTGTTCCAAGAAAAAGTGACCCTCTCTCCAGGAAGAAAGAGAAATGAATCTCCAAGCCTTGGCAGAAGTTACTCATGTATTTCTGAAAGGTGACACAGCAAGATATGGAAAGTTTCTGAGATCATTTTAAGTAGCATCTGTGGCCTAGAAGTTGGTCTTTCCAAAGCAGATGATTCTCAGCAGTCCTTGCACAATAGCTTAAGTGGTTTTTTTACCATTAAAAACCCCAGTTAAGACTATATTAAGCAAGCCCTTGAACTAAAATCTCTGTTTTAGACAAAGAAAAGTCAAGGTATGCAAATTTTGTCAAATGATACACTAAGTCAACCTTAGCTTTTGTGTTTAGCTACCTTGAATGACAAGTCATGAATGAAGCTTTGAAATGTTCAGTTCAGGTGGCTCCATGTAATGTGCTTTAAATAACTGGACTTTGGAACACTTTGTTCCATTTAACATGCTGAAACCTTTCCTGTATCTAGTGCTTTAGCACATCCAAGTGGAGCTGTGGTCCACCTTACACATTAGCAGAAGAGATAAGACAATGTTTATTAGACTTGCTGCTCTTCTTGTTGCTGACTGCTGTTTGAGTTTCTTACAGGTCAAATTCAGTAAGCAAACATCCCATCATTTCCACTGCCCTGATGCACTTTTATACAGCCAGCTCTCATTTTTCTGTCTCTGGGCACACATGAAACAGTTTCTATTGGTTAGATTATAGGAATGGATGGACAGCATCAGACTCCAAGTCTCATTTAGCCCAGTAGCATCTTCCACAGCAGCAACAGCACAAGGGCAAGGCAAGAGTAAAGAAAACAGAAGTACTGAATCATTTTTACACACAAGCAGCAAACAACTATGCCAACTGTTTCGCAGCTTCCTAAGCCAGGGATTACTACAGTCTTCAAAATCCCTGAGTGAGCCTTGACTTATTTTGTCTAAACACTTGATACATTTCTTATTTTACATCCACAGAGTTCAATGGAGATGAGTTTGAAGTAAACACATAATATTTTCGCTTTTTTTCTTTAACCTACAACCACTGAAATAGAGCAAAGTCTTGCTACAAGTTCATTTTCCTCAGCTATTCTCTTGTCACTTTCGTTCCTCCATCCTTGAGTCTACACATCTCTCTGACAAAACACACTGAATAACAGGACATAAACTGCATGCTCTGATTTACAAGGGGGAATAAAAGCACCTGTCAAGGGTCAGGGCTGGGCTGGCCACTGAACCAAGGGACAGACACTATCTGAACCCCTCTGCTTCCCAAAGAGGAAGAGAGAGGGTGTAAGGGAGAGAGACTGATAGACTGGAAAACTAAAACAGCTTTAATGAAAATAGTAACAATAAAATGAAATGTATACAAATATTTAAAAAAACCCCAACCAATATTGAACCCAACCCCCTGATGGCAATTCCATCACTGCCACCACTGATGCTGGGGCAGAAGTCCCAGCCTGGACTCAGTGGCAGATGGGAACCAGATTCAGGAGCTGGATTCTGAAACTAGATTCAGGAACTCATGAATCAGGATTGAAGGCAGAACAGAGTCCTCCATGGACACTGGCCATTGAAGAAGAGCTTTATCCTTGTGACCCCTCAGCTTTGCACTGACTATGCCACACATGGGATGGAATCCCTTCTTGGGCAATTCAGGGTTACCTCTCCTGTCCCATCCTCCCCACAGGTGCCACCTCTGACTTACTGCACCCCAAGGTGGGACACAAGCTGTAGCAGTGACCTTGGTCTGCAGCCCAACCCTTGGTACTAACTCTCCCCATCAAGTGTTGTGACTGCTAGAAGCAGACACTGTCTGGGAGAACATGCTGTGAGCTGCAGACAGTGCAGCCCTGAGCAGGGCCTGAGCTGGGAAGAGAAATCACTGAACAGAATCAGTTCTGCTCTAACTCAAACCATAACACCACGAAAGAGCTTCTCCTTGGGCTAAGCAATTTGTCCTCTCTCTAGTACCCTCTGAGGAAGGCTACATCTTAATTTTTCTAATAATTGAAACAAGTTCAGCCATGGGGCAGGGAGCTGGATTGAGGACAAGTGGTAAGTTTGGGTGCTTTGTTTGTTTTGTTCTTTCATAGAAAAAGGTAAATAAGAAGGGAAGAATTTCCTTCCTTTAGGAGAGCTGAGAAAGAAAATCCTTGGGTATTAGGTAATTTGTCTCAGAGTTGTCCACCATCATTTTCCCTCTCCAGACCTCACAAGAAAAAAAGGCATCTGAGAGCAAGAGAAATGCTGGTGGATGTCAAGCATTTAGAGGAGAAGATCGCAGGCTGCAGTGGAGATGGCAGGGCTGTGAGCAGTGCCAGGAGGAAGTGATGCATAAAATCATTAAATGTGAAGGGCTGGGCAACAGTGCCTAGACTTATCTGGAAGTTTAATCAGAGAGAAGAATTGCAAAAGAAAAGAATAGAGACGGCTGAGAGCTGCAAAGTTATGTGTTTGACCTTTTTATAACAAACTCCCCCTTCTCCCCACAGCCAGAAAGGAAAATAAGGGGAGAGGAGGGGGAAGGCAAAAGACAGAGCTGGGTAATCTCAGTGCAACATTGTGGTTATCATCAAATTATCAAAAAAGTGGCATTAAAGCTGCCTGGTGGAAAAGGACCTGTAGGTGTCAGTTGACAGCAGCTGAAGATGAGCCAGCAGTGGGGCCAAGGCCAAGAGCATTCTGGCTTGGATCAGCACTAGTGTGGCCAGCAGGACTAAGGCAGGGATTGTCCTCCTGGACTGGCCACTGGGGAGGCCACACCTCAAATCCTAGGTTCAGGTTTGGGCACTTCACTATAAGGAGGACTCTGAGGTGCTGGAGCATGTCCAAAGAAGAGCAATCAAGCTGGTGAAGGGTCTAGAGCACAAGTGTTGTGAGGAGCAGCTGAGGGAACTGGGGTTGGTTAGCCTGGGGGAGAGGAGGCTCAGGGGAGACCTTCTCACTCTCTGCAACTGCCTGAAAGGAGGTTGCAGTGAGGTGGGGACTGGTCTCTTCTCCCAGGTAATTAGTGATAGGACTAGAGGAAATGACCTCAAATTGCACCAGGGCAGGTTCAGGTTGGATATGAGGAAGAATTTCTTCCCTGCCAGAGTGGTTAGGCATTGTCCCAGGCTGCCCAGGGCAGTGGTGGGGTCACCTTCCCTGGAAAGTTCAACACACATGTAGATGTGTCACCTGGGGACATGGTTTAGTGGCTGAATTTGGAGGGTTAGGTTAACAGTTGGACTTGATGATGTTAGAGGTCTCTTCCAACCTTAATAATTCTATGAAATGAGTATGAACTTTCTCTCCTAGGCTTTCTCAGGAATGCAGATGTGGCTAAAGCACAGGCTGACAGCTGTTTACTCAAATCTACCTCCACTAAAGGGGACAAGCTTCCAATGTGTAGCTCACAGAAGATGCAGACAGCTTGCTAGAAATGCTTGGGCCAGGCAACACGTCTCTCAGTTACCAACACCACTGGGCAGGCTTTAGATATTAAAATTGTGCAATAAGATTGAATGGTTTTGCACTATAGGACCTGCAAATCAAGCAGGCTCTGTCCTTTTCCATCCTAGCCAGGAGCTACTCTGATATTCACCAAATTGTCCACACAAATATGTTGGGCTCTCAATGCACAGACTGTGAAGGAGAGGATAGAAAGAGAGGTTAAAAGCTGCTCTCCTCTCTCAAGCTCTCTCTGGCCACAGTGGGAAATAAGTGACAAATGACCTTTGTCATTCTGATCTTTGAAAGCCATCTTCCAAACAGCCAATCCAACTCAAAAGGAAGACCTGGAGAACATCAAGGCCAAATAGGACATACCACAGCACAATTAAGCTGTTTTTCTCCCGGTGGAGGATGTGGGCCAAGGCAGAGTGGCTTAAAACTGTTGCTGTTGAAATGAGTAAGAGTGTTGTGAGCTACACTTCCAGTGCTAATAATACAAACAAATCATTCCAATCTGGCTTCTGAGGAAAGTGTAAACTGTGCTTCAGATCAGTGCTTAGCATGAGCTTGACAATCCCATTTCTACTGACAGAGAAGGCAAGACCTCACATGATAAACAAGAACAAATCCCCCAACAGTGGTGTTTTAGCCTGGTCCACCACTTGCATTTCAAAAGTCACCTCCCAGCCTTTGACTATCTGCGACCAGCAGGGAGCCCCCATCACTGACAGGAATCCAACTGTGAAAGGCTACCTTCAAGTGTTGGAGGGAACCAAGCACAGGGTTGGCAACTCAAGAGATCTGTTCACAGACAGCCTTGGGCCCTGAAATCATTCTTGGTTAACAAGCATTGCCTGTGTAAAATACCTTCAAGGAAGGGCAGTGGTGAATCACTGAGCCCTTACCACCAGGCAATAAAAATCCAACTGCTCACATAACAGTCAATCAAATCACAAAGGGGTAGAAGGAGGAGGATGTGTGTCTCTGAGGCAGCCAGCAAGATAGCACTAATATCAAAATTCATTCTGGGTTTAACTTAGGAAGACAGCTTCTTAAGAAAGCTTGATTCCCAAGAGCTCTCCTTATTTTCCATGTGAACTGTAAGGAGCTGAGTGCTTTCCAAACTGTCTTGTGTTGAGAGGAAGAACTAACTACTCCAGAACACTCAACCTGCTCCTCCTTCCTTACTCATTCAACCATTTATTGACTTCTATGAGGCACAGACAGCTCCACCCACTTTGGACCTTGTCTTTATCTTTTCCTGTTGGCAGAACCAGCTTCATAACCTTACAGGCAATATGCTCATGCAGCTGAGTAACAAAGTTCAAAGAAAAGAAGTGTCCTGCAGGTCACCTCATGGTCAGACAGTCTTCAAACAGTCTTTGTGAGCACAGAGGTATAGAAAACCAGCTAACAAGAGGAAAAGAAATCTTCTGACATAGGAAGTCTAAATATCCCTTTAAATGTTAGTATCTGTCCAGACAGTCTCTTTCTCCAGGACTATTAGCTATGAGTCTGTACCTCCAAATCACAAAGACTGCCACCAAGACAACCAACAGAAGCACGTGGAAAGGTGTTTCCTCAAACTTCAGCACTGCCTTAGGTAATGACCACCTAACGTAGAGGGAGCTCCTTACCTTGCAGACTCAGTTGGAGCTTCAACAGCTGGACTGAAAGGCTCTCGAGATTCTCACAACAGGACAAGGTTTCTGAAACAGAAAACAACCAATTTTTGATTTCTTACACATAAATCCACATCTGAGTACAACACTAGATTAACCAGAATCACCCAAATTAAGCTGGACAACATTGCCTACTTGTGTAGGAATTTGCAGTGCTGTGTTCCTCCTAAGCCTTCACAGAAATGTGTGGGGATGCACAAACTGTGAGGTGTCCACAGAATCATTGTCAAGAGGCATTTTCATATCAATGGCCTTTGAAAGGCCTTCCACAAACCGAGGGGTAAACACAAAGGGCTTCATCCCTCTGGCCTCCCCCAGCATTTACACAAGTGGCTGATAGCAGCCTGGGGTATTTTGAGGAGACCCGATTTGCAGCGACAAAAAAGTTAAAATCCAAAGCTTCACAAAGTTGAGAAAGGTCAACTGAGGCTTCTAGGATTAACAGACAGGATCTGCAGAGTTTGGTTTTCTTTGGGTTTTGGCTTTTCTGTTTTTGTTGTTTTGTTTGTTGGGGGTTTTTTTTCTCCTTAATTTGAGGGATCTTATGATACTACTACCTTAAGGGATTCTCTGCAGGAATATGTTGTTGTTTCTGAACATCAAGTGAGAGCTATAAGTCAGTTTCTACTAAAGGTTATTTGATCTCATACCAATATTTTACTTATTCTTTCGGAAGTACATGGCAAATCTAGTACAACAGAGAAACGGCACAGCACCACATGCAGCAGGAGCTAAAGTTACGTTGCAAAGCATGAAACTAACACTACAGACCTATAGAAGAAAAGAGATGACTAAAAGCACCATTCTTTTCTCCTTTCATAGGGTAGCTGTTGAGGTGGCACAGGACTTTGGGAGTAGTGACTGGTATTAGCTGGTCATCTAGCTGTTAGTGACTGGCGATCTAGTATTGTGGTTTGAGTTAGAACAGAGCTGATTCTGTTCAGTGATTTCTCTTCCCAGCTCAGGCCCTGCTCAGGGCTGCACTGTCTGCAGCTCACAGCATGTTCTCCCAGACAGTGTCTGCTTCTAGCAGTCACAACACTTGATGGGGAGAGTTAGTACCAAGGGTTAGGCTGCAGACCAAGGTCACTGCTACAGCTTGTGTCCCACCTTGGGGTGCAGTAAGTCAGAGGTGGCACCTGTGGGGAGGATGGGACAGGAGAGGTAACCCTGAATTGCCCAAGAAGGGATTCCATCCCATGTGTGGCATAGTCAGTGCAAAGCTGAGGGGTCACAAGGATAAAGCTCTTCTTCAATGGCCAGTGTCCATGGAGGACTCTGTTCTGCCTTCAATCCTGATTCATGAGTTCCTGAATCTAGTTTCAGAATCCAGCTCCTGAATCTGGTTCCCATCTGCCACTGAGTCCAGGCTGGGACTTCTGCCCCAGCATCAGTGGTGGCAATTGCCATCAGGGGGTTGGGTTCAATATTGGTTGGGGTTTTTTTAAATATTTGTATACATTTCATTTTATTGTTACTATTTTCATTAAAGCTGTTTTAGTTTTCCAATCCATCAGTCTCTCTCCCTTACACCCTCTCTCTTCCTCTTTGGGAAGCAGAGGGGTTCAGATAGTGTCTGTCCCTTGGTTCAGTGGCCAGCCCAGCCCTGACCCTTGACTCCCGGGTACATGTCCTGGGTATAAAGGCCACCCCAAAGTAGTTGTCTGTTCTTCTGAGGATGCTGCACTGTGTCTGACTTCCCACCCCAGCTCTGAACACAGAGTGCACAGTGGGCTCTGTTTGGCCACTGGGTCTCCTTGCAGCTGTGCAGCTTGCTCAGTGGGGAACATGTCTGTTCTCACAAAGAATTTAACAGATTAACTACGAACAAAGTAGCCTGGAAACGACTTAGATTAACACATGCTGTGTCATGCCAAGAAGAAGCTTGTCAGCTTGTTGTTTTCTCAAATCTGAAGGGAAAATTCCCAGGACCCACTAAATATATGGAAATGTTTCCATGTTTAGCTGTGTTAGAAAAGAACACAATCATTGCTGAGGAGAAATGAGAAACACCAGCCTGGATAACAGGAGCCTGTAGCAAGACTCCTAGGAAGCATCTGCAGCACAAACAAGATTAAACACAGGGGGAAATCTCTTATCTTTGTGTGAGCTCCACAACCAAAGGAGATGCTAAGGATGAATTTGGAGAACATCACCTATGGATTTTCTTTTAACAAGTAGGGGAAAAAAAAAAACCCAACCCAAAAGCTAACAGGTGTTTAGCTCTTCTGTCCATGAAGGAGCAGCTGACTGGTTCAAGTACCCTCCTGGTCATGACATGAAATGTGTTTCTACCAGTACAAAACCTTCAGGGGGGTTCAGCACAGAATAGCCCAAATCTCTGCAAGGCAAAACAAACAGCTGAACCCCAAATGTGTTTGACATTATCTGTAATATAAAGAACAATCTATGTTTTTAGGCATTAATTAAAAATACTGGCAGGTAAGTGAATGAAGTATTTAAGCAAAGGAAAGTTTATCGCTGATCTACTACAATATAACAAAATATCAAAATATCTGCTGCAGGAAACACATTCTGAAAGTGGCAAATCAACCAGACTGAGAAGAACAACCAAGATGTGTTTTAGAAATGTTTTGACAAATGCAAAGTCTTGGGAGAACATTTCATCCACTGCTGAAATGCTCTATTCTGTGACAGGGGTCAGGGCAAGGACTGAATGTCACATGAAGATCCTGGAACCTGATCAAACTGCAAACAGCTCTGGTTCTATCCAGCTCCTAAGAAAAGCCCTGATAAAATGTTTACATGATCTTTCAGAAAGTTTCTCCAGGAAATGATAATACACATATTTTTAGAAAAGCTTATTCTAAAACAAACAATCCTCATCAGTTCCAAAGCTTCTCCAGTTATCAAATAGCCACCAAGAATGTCAGCCTAAGCCCTTTTGAGAAACACTTGGTCTATCTACCCGTTGCCCTAATTTCAAGCCAATTGTGTTTTGCACCTCAGAATATCTTAGCATCAAGATTTCCCTCAGAGAGGACTCTCCACCTTTTTCATACCACACATAGCACACTGGACTTCACTGTTAAATTGCCATTGCAGCTGGATCAAGGAGATGTGAACACAGAGCCCAGGTCCCACCCCAGAGTCACTCTGGATATGTCAAAAGATTAAAATAAATACATGAAGACCCAAAAGCAGTTGGCAGCCCTCTGCCACCAGGGCTCTACTGGCCCTGACAAAGGTCCTCCCCAGCCATGGTGTTCCTAGGCTCAGGAGCTGCCCTGTGTTAGACACACCCAGATGGCTTCAGGTTTGAGCAGACAGTACTGGAAATATTCTGGTTGCATGCTATTGGTTTATTCATTGGCCACATCCTATGCACTTACAAACACAGAATTTGCATATCAAATAGGCATTTGGCACCTCTTCTCCAAAGACCATTTTGAAATAAATGGGTTTACTCAAAGGACTGAAGGTTTCTCCTGTGAGCAGAATATCTATTTTCGTCTGCCAGAGTATTTGATTTCAGCAAACAAAGAGGCAATATTTTACATTGCCTACTTTATGCAAGGAGAAAACAAATTTATTTTGATGGTGATAACCTGTAGTGTTAGTTTCCCCTTATGAATGAGAAAGCTAAAATTACTCAAGAGTGTACTTGGTGCATGTGTCCTCTGGACTTATTCCTTGGCTTTCATTATGAAAGAGGTGAGGCAGGGAAAGCTCAACAGTTGGGAGAAGGTCATTTTGATGCTTTCTTTAATAACAACTCCTACCCTTGCTGTAGCTTCTAGAGGGAGGGGTGGCAACCGGTGGTTACAAATTAATCTTTTCTTGTCAAACACAGAGCATGTTTTATTTCACAGAACGAGGAACATCACTTCACTATAGCTACTAGGGGCTGAGGGCTTCCCAATTTGAAGAGAGCAGGGCAATTTCACAGGACATTTCAATCTGACTGTACATGTGGACTATTAATGTAGAAGTTAATGAAAACAAGGCCTAAAAAATAGGAACCAGCAGTGAGTCAGCATTTTAGATCTTCTTGGGTTGAATAATTTATTGTTTTCATCAGCCTGTTGCCAGAAGAAAACACACTGATACCCTTTGGAGAACAAATACATTTTTCTCACAAAATGAACGTCTACAGAACCCTGGTGTGGGGAGAACTCAAAGGTAACTGTTTGGAAAGGACAAGCACAAAGTAAATTAAAATTTAATCATTGGACAGTGAGTTCCATCAGACAGCTGCACCTGATACTAGTCCATTTGCTGATATGTTTGAACTTGGCTCTTGAACTAACCAGACAAGGTCAGATGAAGTGCCAGCAGTGAGAACCACTGGAAACACACAGCCCTTCTTTGGCTTTTGTGTCATTCATCAGCTGAGAGTGGCTTCTAAAAAACCAATTCCATAACTATCAGCTTGATCATTTGGCCAGTTTGCAGGCAGTTTTGAAACACATCAAAAGCCTAGAAGCCCAGGCACATGACAGTGTGTGACTGCAGCTGGTCAAACCTGGCTAAGTAGGAGCAATTTAAGAAGCTACCCATCAGCTTCTGCTCTAGCTAGACCTAAATAATAAGCAGATGTGATCCCTATTAGTGCCACATATCAAAGCATGTGAAGGAGTAGACTTGATCCCTTCGTGTCCTGCTGACACTGAGGCTAAGTTAAAGACAGCCACCAGAAACAGAAGAGACCACTGGCAGTGATGGAATGGACAAGGAGACAAAAGCAGTGATAAGAAGTCATCCAGATACATCCTAACACTTCTTACTGTCCTGCTACTTGCTCATAGTGCTCTTACCATAACACCACTGCAGAAACCCATGGCATCCTGTCAAGGGCAATCACCTTCCAACCTGCCTTTTCTTTGCCTGCCTGCTGTACAAAACAAGCCTTGGTGATGTTCTGGAGCTCCTCCACACCAGCTCAGGTCTGACTGCTTCTACAGCTCTCTTCTCTCTCAGTTTCAACTGGGCTCTCTGAAGAGGTGCCCAACAAGGACTCCAATAACCATGACAGTAATGGCTTTCAGAGGGAGGCACCAAGGCCACTGACTTTATTTCCCTTGGATTGGTGAGCACTGAGAAGAGAATAGAGCTTCCTTCACCACTGTCTTGAGATATGGATTAGTGAAAAATACACATGACAACACACAAACTGCTATACTGAGATCAAACATCTCCATGCTTCAGCATCTTGTCTCAGTAGTCAAAATAGACTCATCTCAGATCAAACTGCATGAAACCCTACAAAGCAACAATAAGCCTAGGAGAACTTCCTACTGCAATTCCAATAAGACATTGACTTATGCCCCCAACATGCAGATTCAGTGCATTTCAAGAAAAAATCTAATTTAATTCATGACTAATAACAACAGAATTGGTTGATGGTTTTTAATATGTCTCTGTAAGAACTTTGAATATGGAGACAATTTGTCAGGTAGCTCCTGGTGGCACAACACACAACCAGGACTTCCCTCACCCTACATACTACTACTACTACTACAGCTAGAGCAAGTAGTGTCCCTACCTTAACCTTTTAGGATGTTTTTGATATAGATAGCAACGGGCCAGGTTCTCCACTAGAACAGATTTCTGTCTTGAGCCTCATGTCAATCTTGATCAACACATTACTGCTCCAGTTCTTCCCTGAACAACAAGTTAATTGCTGCAAAATGCATTAGCTTTACAGTGGTGCAAACTGACTTGATTTAATTAACATTAAAGAGGAAAATGTAAAATTATCTGAGATGTCAACCTGGCCAACAGTCTCTTTCCATCTCATGGCATTCTACATCTCTGCCAAAGGGAAAATGAAGCAGTATCCCAAAGCAAAATGCCATTTTCCTTTTGTTCCCTGCACACAGTAACACCACAGGTAGATTGCAAGGGATGTTGATAGCACGTCCAGCAGGTTTGCTACACAAGATGTGCGGTTTTATTTGCTACACACAAGATGATCATCATTTTTGCAAGCCAATGGGCAGGACGCATTTACCTAAGCGCATTCGGAAGAGGATCTATTGGAGCTTTTCCCCCTTGCCACAAGATATATTTCAAATGCATATAAAAGGCAGGAAGAAAAGGAACAAAAGAATGCTTGAAGGAATGATTAAGTGCTTCTGAATTTACACAGTGAAATATGGACAGTTAAAAGGTCCCAGCTATTTGCTTCTCGTCAGCTGGTGAGCAGTCTCCAACACCCCATGGCTCAGTAAGATTAATTGAGTTGGGGATGCGTTTAGCCTGCTTGGGGCACCAAGGAGAGAGAACTGCCACAGAATCTCTGCTTGCCAAAGCAAAGAGACCATCTCATTAATGTATGATTAATAGCCATTTGTGAAGTAATTAATTAGTCACCTTGACAGTAAACTTAACCAATAGACATGCTTTTGCCAGGCTACAGGTTTGCTTTAAAAAAGTAAGGAAAAAGAGGTCCCTTCTCATCCCCAACCCTCCAGGAATGAGTGTAGGGAATAAGGAAAGGAGGAGGGAGGGCTTTGCATATGCTGGTCTTGTCCGATTTCATCTGGTCTGTCCTTAAGAACAACGTCGCAGGGCTGGAAGCTCTCTGAGATGATTGATGGCTTCTCCTGCTATCTGCAAGTTGAACATTCAGAAGAGGGGTATTTTTCAGAGGCCTCACCGCTTATTGGTACAAGACTTATTTCCACTTTGCTGCCGAATTGATTCACAACACCAGCATAGGAGTTTGTACATTTTTCTCACCGGCCCCTCATGAAGTATCACTAAGCATCCTTTGGTGGCAATGATGGATTGGGGAAACGAGAGTCTTGCGACTCCGGTTGCCGTCAAAGACTGGGATAATTGTCATTAACTTCTGCAAGTGGTGGAGCATCTGCATCCTTGCTCTGGCTGGCTGCGTTCTGCAGAGCATATTAGGCAGCAGATGTACAAAGCACATACTTCCATGCTAATTTAATTTTACTCCGAGCAGGAAGACAGAGACCTTCCTTCAGAGCAAGCTGTCTTCCTCCTCAAGTAAGAGACTCTCAAGGAAAGCTTCTGCATTGTGTCAAGGTGTTCTGATTCACAAGGTGATCGCAGATTGCTCACCTTTCCTGTGCCTCAGTCAGTCCTCCTGGAAAAGGAGTACCTGTGAACTCTGACTCAGGTTTATGCTCTGTTTGGGGCTTTTTGTTTGAATTATTTTTGGTTGGTCAGTGTTTTTTGTTAACATAGGCCCTTATAGAGCATTTATTGCTTTTTCACAATTATCACTGGACCCAATACAGTACTATTAGTAATTTTTCACAATTATCACTATTACTGGTAGTAGTACTATCCCTAGAGCCACTTAGTGATACTAACAGTTAGTACTACTAAGAACCATCACTCCATTTTTCTTCTGTGGTGACAGCTCTTTGTTGCTCTTGTCCAAGCATCACTAACTTCAGCAGGCACTATAGCAATGCATTTCAACCCAGGATTAACTCTGAGCATATACATTCTATATGAGAAAGACTGACAAGAAAGGCAGACTATCAACTGATATGAGTAAACAGGTACCTAAAAGGAGACAAAAGTCAAACCAGCTCTGGATATTGCTTAAGGTCATAGATAGGAACACAGAACACCAGCTAAATACAATAACTTGGAAGTTATTCCACCTAAGTCTAGAGAAACAAGCAGACAGATCAATGCTCTGGCTACCGGTGACCTTTTCAGCTATTTAAACACGTCCTTCCATTAGCATTTGTGTACCAACTGTTCTTGTAAAAGAAAAAAAAAAATGTGCAATTTAAGTGAAATAACCACAGAACTTTGGCATCTTTCTCTTATCCTCCGCAGCACTTTGAGTCCTTCTCCAGCTTCATGAGGAGATCATCATTGCAAGTACACTCCATTTGACAGACCCTTGGAGATGAAGCCACAAGCTCTTTCACAGCTTTGATAATCTCTCCACTGCATGAATCTCCCACATTTCACAAATACTGAGGAAAGGACACCCCTGGGGTAGTTTCATTCATACTGAGGCAGAGCTCAGCCTAGGCAGAGGAGCTACAAGAAGAGCTGCTCTTGGAGCAGGGCATCTATTGCCCAGCACAGGCACAGAAAGCATAACTAAGGTGAATTGCATTTGCTCAATAGTAATGTTCAGCTCAAAAAAGGTGTGACTAGAACAGAGCAAGGGAGAAAAAAAAAATCAATTTTGATTTACAGTCCACTCAAAATCATCTTTTCTTTATCTTGACCAAGTTCTCTGCATTTTTCCACAAAAACTGAGGCATCCACCAAAGAGATCTCTCTGACTGTAGCTTCTGTGCTCTTCAAGTGCATCAACTCTGGTCTTAAAAGAGCACTTGTTCAGAAACTGTCACACACAAAAAGACAACTTATCAGAAACATTTCTATGAGGTCAGTCACCCAGGGGAAAAAAAATTCCTCCTACCCAAATCACAACCTTTTTTAGGATATTTAAAGCACTTGCGAGTCTCCAAGTGCACCTAGACATCCCATTAACCATATTTTAACTGTGTCACCAGCCCACCTGAATAATCTGACCATGCTTTCAGCCAGAAAAAAACCAAACCCTAGACAGGAATAAAAACCTGGCACGCTCAAATTGCATGCATCATCTCAGCATCAGCAGCTGCTTCCTCATTCAGATGCAACACAGTAAATCTAGAAGGGCTGCTGCACACATCACATGGGTGGGAGGAAATCAGAAAGAGCATGAGAAATGAGCTGCTGACCAGCAGAAAGTTACTGTCCAGATAAGAAAGCTTCAGCAGTGTAATGTCTATTTCCCATTTGGAGGAATCTAGTAATGACCAAGCAGCTCAGCTCACAAGCTGACAATGTGCACCTCACAGCCCAAAAGCTAACCAATCCTGGGCTGCATAAGGAGAATTGTGACCACCAGGTCAAGGGGGGGATTCTGCCCCTCTTCTCTGCTTTGGTGAGATCCCACCTGGAGTAGTGTGTCCAGCTCTGGAGCCCTCAGCATAAGGACATGAACCTCTTGGGGCAGGTCCACCAGGGGCCACAAAAATGATCAGAGGACAGGCTAAAAGAGCTGGGGTCATTCAGCCTGCAGAAGCCAGGGAGACCTTCCTGTGGCCTGTCAGTAGTTAAAGGACCCTATAAGAAATATGGAGAGAGTCTTCTTAGCTAGGTCTGTTGGGATAGGACAAGAGGCAATGCTTTTAAGCTAAGAGGGAGATTTAGACTAGATATAAGGTGGAAATTTTTCACAATGAGGATAGTGAGACTCTGGCTCAGATTGCCCAGAGAGGTGGTGGATGCCCTATGCCTAGGAAGTTCCAGGTCAGATTGGATAGTGCTCTGAACAACCCGATCTAGTTGAAGATGTCTCTGCTTGCAGCAGATCAGCTGAACTAGGTGACCTCTAAAAGATCTCTTCCAACTCTAACCTTTCTATGGTTCTATGTTAGAGAAGTGTCTGTACTCAAAGCTGCCAACAATCACAACGCAGCCTCAACCACGCAGCAGATGCATTCCCAGTTAGGCTTACAGAAGCATTTAGACACTGACAAGAACAGACTACCTAAAAAGTTAGTTTCCTGCAGGTGCTTTTACCTGCCTAAGTTTAAAAGATGAGGCCTTTATTCAAGGAAAGGTGCACCCCCTTTGTACTCAAACCGGAAGCACAAGACTGTATGCCACCTGAGATGCTCAACTGAAGAGGCTTTAAGCTGGGGGAATTTTCATTTTTATTCTCTCTTACTGTAGCTATTTACTCAGGGTAGAGATAAAACATAGCAATCAGTGGCAGAGCAGGAGCACAACCAGGCAGAGGCACAGCTGGGGTATTCCTGGCTCGACAGATCCATGTGATCATATGAACTGCAAGCCAGATAGGAGATTCCCTATCTATTGAAATATCAAGTCAAAAAGTTCTATGTTTGCAGATGATTTTTAAAAGCAATTCTATTATCTTTCCTGTCAGATGAAGTGTGCCTCCACCTTACTAGTGTTCTCACTGCTCCTGAAGCACCCCTATTCCTCTTCTGCACAAACCAGCCCTGGCACGTGCTGCTACATGGAGACAAGCTTATAAATGGGGTGGAACTATTGCCTGTGACAGGCACAAGGACACCCTGTACTTCTGGCAATACTTTGCCTATGCATTATATATTTCTTTCCAGATAACTATTTCTGCAAATGAGAAATGGTGACAGAGCCATGCTTGGGAGCTCTTAGCAGCAGATGATAAAGACAAGAAGTAAGACCCAGATGAAGAGAAGCTGGCTGATCATTCGTGGTGTACATTCATACCCCCAAAGGGCCCCTTCAGGATGAAAGTATTCTTACTGCAACAATGGAAACCAAAACATCAGGAACCCCTAACCTCTATATGGTACAGTGTGTCTGCTACTCCTTTTTAAACATGGAGCAATAGAATGGTTAGGGTTGGAAGGGACCTTCAGAGGTCATCTAGTCCAACGCCCTGCAATCAGCAGGGACATCTTCAACTAGATCAGGTTGCTCAGAGCCCCAGACAACCTGACCTGGAATGGTTCCAGGGATGGGACCTCTCCCACCTCTCTGGGAAACCTCTGCCAGTGTCTCACCATCCTTGGTGCAAAAAATTTTCACCTTACATCTAGTCTAAATCTCCCATCTTTTATTAGTTCATCATAAAACACCATACAAGATGGAAACTAGATAATTGTCTGGTTAACCACGGTTATGTGCTTTTAACAACTTTTTAAATACATGCTTCTGTGCTTTTCAGGGCAGAAAGAGGTATACAAATATAATTCAGCAAGGTACAAAGGGCAGGAATTTAATTTAGGTAACACCAGTAGGTCTCAGAGTTAACACAGAGCGTCTGGTTTTATGACTTAACCTGAGACAGAATTATTATGGTTGGAAAAGCCCTCTGAGAACATCAAGTCCAACCATCCACCCAACACTACCATACTCACCCCTAAACTATGTCCCCAAGCACCACATCTATATGTTTTTGAACCCTCCAGGGATGGTGATTCCACCACTGCCCTGTGCAGCCTGGGCCAATGCCTGATAACCCTCTTGGGGAAGAAATTCTTAATATCTAACCTGAACCTCCCCTGGTGCAACTTGAAGACATTTCCTCTTGACCTATCACTCATTAAAAGTGATTAGGGGACTAAAACGTCTCTCTTATGAGGAAAGGCTGAGAAAGCTGGGTCTGTTTAGCCAGGAGAAGAGAAAATAGATGGGAATCTTATTGGTACTTTCTACTAAGAAATCCCCAAGATCTCAACAAGCAACCTGCTAAAGATGATATGGCACAAAGCCTCCTCACAGCGCTAAAAGAGAGATGAAAACTTACAGACTCCATCTTTAACCAGCTTTGTCAAAAACTTGGCATACTGCAGCTCTGCTAAGACAAAGCTTTAGTTCTGTTGTTCTTTCCCATGTTCCTACATGTATTTGGGGTGTGCTATTCCAGTGACATACATCTTTCCAGATGTTAATGTTTCATCATGCATTTTTCTTGCACTTTTTATCAGGTCCATTTACACAAAAGGTGCTATAAATCCTCCCTCACTTCATCCAGTAGATCACATAAGACACCCTGATAAACAGAGATACAGATATATGAAGGCCAGTAAAAGTGATGAGAGATTTAGCACGCTCCTTGTACAGATAGGCTATTACTCTTAATCTTGTGATTAATATGGACTGGCACTACTGTACAGATTTATACTGGACCATATGCTCTTTAATTGTCATTGCTTCCCCCCAGTTAGTCCCTTGCACATCTGCAGCATGTGTGGGCTGGTGCTCTCTCTCCTTTGCCTCAGCAAGATGGGAGAACAATTTCTCAGCTGGACACCGTGATGAAGAGAGAATTCCAGCAACCACATCTCCAAAGAGCCATTAAAGGAAAATAAAGGGTTGGAGTTTTTTATTTAAAGCTGAACAAGCAGAGGGTGGGAGGGAGGAAATCCACAGTCATTGATGTTTCTTCATCTGCCCGAGCTCAAATTAGCTGGAATTCTGTTTAATTGTGAGCCTGGCTAATGTGCTGCCTCAAAAAAAACACAGCTGCTGCTGGACCAAATGGACCTGGGAAGGAGTTTTAAGCCCAAGAGTGGATGAGCTTGCAGAGAATGTGAAAAGGCTACCACAGCTCTCCCAGTGACAGATCTTACTGATTTAAGGTCCTTCTGACTGTAAAACTTGGCTGAGACATAATTCAGCAGAGACTTTGATTCATTTTGAAAAGATTTACACTACCAGTTTTAAATGAAGCCCAAGTTAATTAAGTGTCTCCCTACATTACTACAGAATGGTTCCTCTAAGCTATTTTTTCCCCCCATGTGAACTTTAAAACTTAAGCTCAAAGATGGTCTAGGGAATCCTGCTGTGGCAGGGGGGCTGGACTAGATGATCTTTCAAGGTCCTTTTCAACTCCTAACATTCTGTGATTCTGTAATGTTTTTCCTCTATCCTGAACTAAATCTAACAAAATATGTACTGGTGAAGCAGTTTAAGCAACTTTGAGATTCTTGCAGTTAGGTGTATTTTGTGAATTTTTTTTTCCATCTAAAATATTTCTGAGAACAGAAAAAAACTGAAGACAGTTATGTATTTTCTTCTGTTTCCATTTAGTTATAGCTTTTATAAAGCCTTCCTTAAACAAGACTTCTCAGTGACAATGGGTCCAGTAATTTCCTATGCAAATCAGATTAATAAATTAAAGAAATTTGCCTGCATATAAATGAGAAAGCAGTCAATTTATATGCTTAATAATAACTTTAAGCTTTCTCTGTGTGAACTTTGCTAGGAATATTTATTATGTAGACAGATTTACAAAAAAGGTGGCAGTTTAAAAAAAATGAGTAAAAGCTTTTTATATCTGCCATTAAATTATTTACAAACTTGCTTTACAAAGGACCCTTTCATATGGTCCCTAATGAAAGGGAGGGAAGTGAAGCAAAGTCCCAGCTGTGGCTGCAGCTACACTGCAGTATAGCAGAGGGACACAGATCCCTCAGCTTGTCTGGAAACCAGAAACACTAGAGTGAGGAGCGTGATGCTGGAGCTGCATCCTTGTTGTCTCTAGGCCACACCAGCTGTCTCATGCATGTTCATATGGGCTTCACTTTCTGCACCTAACAGGAGTCTCATCATCCAAAAACTCAGTTAAAGTCTGTACAGAAGCCCATTCTTCCACTCTGATAACTTCCCATTCAAACCTTGCAGAAGTCTATGTGGCAACCTCTGTCTCTGGAAGGGCAAATACAGAGCATCATAGAAAAATTACAGCTGTAGAAGACCTCTGAGGTCATCAAGTCCATCTCTTGTTTTTTTCAGAAGTGAGGTGAATCCTCTCCCTCTGGCCTAAACCAAAGGCAAGCACAAAACACACCAGATTCCAGCCCAACAGCCCAGCTTCCCACCTGACTCCCACAGTGTTGCTGTATCATTAACTTCAAGCAAAGAGGATCAACTGACATGACCTTGGGAACTGGAACATCTCCCTTCTGAGGACAGGCTGAGGGAGCTAGGCTTGGCTAGCCTGGAGAAGAGAAGTCTGAGAGGGGACTTTATTAACAGGTAGATGTATCTGAAGGGAGGGTGTCAAGAGGATGGCATTGCACATGCTTGGGTTTTAACACCTTCAACCTATCAGTTAAAAGAAAGCGATATTTGTTGCCTCAAAGGGGAAGGGAGACACAGCAAGTTATGTTTAACAGGTGTACGGGGCATGGGGACACCAGAGGAAAGGTACTAGGTATAAACACATGATTTTGATTTTGCTCCAGCAAAATAAAGAAATGGCTATTCTGTGATAAGCAGTTACCTAACTGCAGTAAACCCAGTGACTGGCAAATGGCTTGGAAGCATCCTGTACAGAAACACCCAAACCTTCAAGCACCCAACATAAGGAAATCTTTCATCCAGGAAGTGGCTTTGCAGTAGGTGAACCCAAGACTCAAGAGATTCTAAACACTTCCTGATTTTTTTCAATAGCAAAGAAAAAAACCAAAAAGATTCCATCAATATCCAGCAGATTTATCAGCTTCACATAGCAGGTACAATGGGAAGATGCAAGCAAAAGGAAATGTTGTTGTCTAAATACCAACTGAAGTCTAAGACGACTCACTGCAGAAGTATTTATTAGCTGTAACACACCTCTCAAATTCCAAACTGAACAGAGAACAGTTCACACCCTCTAAAAGAAGAGAGACTTCTGAAGCTCTGCTTCACCCTTACTCATATCAAGGAGCTTCTTCCTGAGAAGACTACGTGCAACCTGTACAGTTGGTTTGTCAGCAGTGACAATGATTGGGTGAAAGCTGCTGAGCCAGGTCTTAGCTTCGAGGTTCAATTAGTCATCATTCATCTTTGCACAATGACAACTTGCATTTCTGAAACAATTAAAGCTCATTAAGTCTGCCTGGGGGAGCACAGGCAATGGTTGGATTGGGTGGCACACAACAACTCCTCCCAATTCACCTTAATCTCACCTCCTTGTTAATTGCTTGCACTAAGATAACTACATGACAATCACACCAGGGGAGGATATTGCTGCACTTAAATATTCATTTCACTCAGTTGTAAGTGACAAGACGACACAAATGTCCAAAGCATCTCTGATGTTTTGATGGTACCCAGGTGTCTGGTTCAGACTTTGCTATTTTATAGGTTAATAAAGATGTGCCGATGGAGACATCCGTAGCATGCAGACATCCAGGCCAGGCAACAGAGGTAGTATTGACATATCCACCGTCAGGCAAGAATGAGTGATGGAGAGGCACAGATAGATAGGCACAGAGGGGACAGTGACAGAAAACATCCTTGATTATTTTCATTTCCTAAACTGTGTGAGGTCTGAATGGGTCTCTACACTTGATACGCTCTAGCATTTGTCTGAAGCTATTATCTCATCCAAAGCTCTCACCTCTGTGCAGGCCAAAGAGACTCCAATACAAAAATAGTGAGATCTAATCAGAGTTTATTGCTTCTGGTGTAAGCACTGTCATAGGCTTGGGGTTTTTTTATCTTTTCATTAAATTTACAAACCTGAGCATCCTTCCTTGGGATCAAAAGGTGATTCCTGCAACCAGCCACAGAGTGGTAGCCTGGATTTCTCATACAATAAAAACCCTTTTCTTGTAATTTGTTGGAAAAATAGGTGACTTTTCATTACTGAAGCAGGGCAAGATAACTTCTCCTCAGATTATATTCAGCATTGATAATCTCTTTATATAGGAGGGGGCGAGTCCCTACCACTGGACCTCTACTACAGCTTCACTGCAATTGTACCCAGTAATCCTATCACTGAGGACAGCCTATGCAGGAGAAAACTGAACTGTAAGGAAATGGATTTGGTAGCATTAAATCACTAATGTCTCATATTGCTTAGCATGCACTGCTGTATGTCCTCAGTCTCTTCTCAAGGTACATTATGCAAGCACAGTTCAGCTTCCTTCAGAACATCTTTTGATTTACCCTTGCATAAAAGTAGCATCAGACTTTGACTAGATTGACTCAAAGTGTCCAGATGGTTCAAAGAACCAGGTGATGGGAATCATCACCCTTATGTAGATATTAGGAAGAAATTCTTCCCCAAGAGGGTTATCAGGCATCAGCCCAGACAGGTGGTGGAGTCACCATCCCTGGAAGCGTTCAAAACACATGTAGATGTGGTGACTGGGGACGTGTTTTAGTTATGAGCATGGCAGTGTTGGGTGGGTGGTCAGACTAGATCTCAGAAGGCTTTTCAAACCATAAGGACACTATACAGTACAACTATCTCCTCCAAAAAGCCAAAACTGAGCCCAAAGCTCCAATGACACATAAACCAAGAAGAGTAATTTTAGATAAAAGCCAAAACATCTGCCTGTCTTCCACTTTGCAACACCAAGCACCCACGTACCACTGAAACTCTGAGCCACTTACACCTTGCACTAAACCACCTCATCTACAACTAAACTCTGCAACGGCTCCCAGACTTGGCTCACCAACACCAGGTATGAGCCTTTCCAATGGTGCTGGATGTAGAGCTCTCCAGAGGAGTGAGAGCATGTGTGCCAGCATCACAGTGGTGATTTTTTCCATCCATGTTTTTGGACAGAATCCAATTATTTTTTTTCTTATAAGGAGATTTTACAAATTTAATTAACTTTTAGTATTCTTGCTTTTATATCCTCAAACTTAGTGATGTTTCTAGAAGTTGAAAATTCCTTCACAGCAATGGCAGAACATTAAACACAATGGAACACAGAAGAAGAGTGTAAAACTCTGCAGGGTCAGGCACAGAAGGAAGGGAAGGAGGTTTGATATGAATATTATATGCATGCAATTTATCTCTGCACATGGAAGACATACTACTTTGACACTGCTATACTTGGACTATGCCAAAACTCAGCCTTCTCTAGTGCTGGTTATTTTGAAGGTAAGTTTTGCTGACCATGTTAGATGGAGCCCACAACCAGCCCCCATTTCCAGCTGGGAAGTGCCATGTGAGCTGTACCAGTACCTATTGCTGTGTGCCTCCTCTACCCAGGACAGTAAGCAAGCAGCAGCTGCTCTCAGCCCAATACCATGTCCTGCATCCTTTCCAAAAGCCACCATGACCAGTGAGAAGACCTCTCTGGGGCTTCAGCTCAGGTCCTTCAAAATTCAGCCTTCCTACCCACATAAAGCAACACTGACAATTAGGCAACTGCCACCACAGTATGTTTCCTGCATACTTGTTGAAGGCCATAAAGAAATTAAACCCTATTACCCCAAACTAGACAAGTAAAAGAATCAAACTTCAGTGATAACACAATTAAGGGTTCTTCAGAGTGGCTGTCATCCCCTAATGTGTATTTAGACAAGTAGTGAAGGCCCAGATGCATTATGGGATGATAAAACTCACCTTGGAGGGACTTAATGTTTAATTAAAAGGACGAACACTGCAATAAATGCAGTAATGAGATAAAATCGCACTAATTCCTAAATCTTATGGAGCCAAGGTGTCAGTCTGAGTTTTTATTAATAGAGTCCTACATTGGTTTCTCAGAAATAATAATAAAACATCCAAGTAGTAATTTACACTTGATTTTATTTCTGATTTCAGAAGCCCGAAGATGACTAGCTCCTTTCAGATGTAATTTCATGCTACTGCAACACTTTCCTTTTAAATTATAATGTTGTCTTATTGTTAGTTCAGCACAACATTTTATATAAATGCTCACCAACACTTTTTTCCCCTCTCATTTTCCAGTTCTCTTCCCTCAGGGACAGAGATACTGGATCAGTTCCTATCACTTGAACATTAATCTACACACAGCTCAGAGCTTGCAATGTTCCTCCCGGAAATTTATTACTTTCACCTTCATCCACCTAACCCCAACACTAAAGGAACAGCACAAGAGTGAGATGCAAACCACTCAACTAAATATCTATTTAATGAACACCTACAGGGTGGCCACAGATGCTCTCTACAAGCCTAGTGCTTAAGCAGGCAACAAAGGACACCTAAAGAAGACATCCAACAGCCTGATGGCGCTTCTAATGCAAGCTGCACTACAGCTTCTGGTTCCTGGGTAGTTACCAGCTTTCCATGGTGCTTCCTTCACCTCAGATCTAGCAGAGGCCTTACATTTCCAGTTTCACCATCAGAAACATGGCATCCTCCCACTCACACGTGGAAGCCCAGTAGGGTGTCTGAACTGAGCCAGTTCAGCACTGCTACTCTGCAGTTTCTGGAGTTTCCAACTCCAGGAATCAGGCATAGGTTGCCTAAACCCAGGATTTAGTCTTAATACTTGCAGAGAGGTGGTATTGACTACCAAAACTGGTAGTTTTGTAGTTTAAGAGGCATTTTGCAGGGCAAGATGTCTCCCACAGGGCAGCCACACATCTTGCTGTTAAACAGCTTTTCTCTGCAGAGGCAACACGCTCAGAGCACTACAGCCCAAGGTCCAACTAGGTTCACCAGGGCACTGCTACGTGCCTTTCTGCTGTCGTCTCATTTGAAAGCCTAGTCAAGCCAACAGCTCACCTTTCCACCAGCTTTGGTGGGTCTGGATTAGGCCAAGAGGCTCTTGTCTCACTGAGTTTCTTTATGGCCACCTCTCCACACCTTCTTGACTCATCTGCTGGTAAAAGTGACTACGCGATGCACAGCTCTCGGCCCTCACACGTGGCACTGCAGATGAGGTCACCTGCATCTCCTCCAGTATTTTCCCCATAACTTCTGTCACAAAAAGAGCAGGAATTGTTTTCTCCACCTCATGATGCTGTGAGGAGGTTCATGAGGTGGTTACTACCCAGGAGCTGAAGGCTCAGGTCACTTTTCTCAGGCACGGATGGTTTATGCTATTAGACAGGAGCATTTAAAGCCTGTCAGATGGAGCAGGGGATGCACTCCAGGCAAGCAAGAAGGATGCCAAGGGCTTTGAACCCCAGATGCCCAGGGAAGTGTCACCTCCATGTTCCTAACATTAGGCTCTGTCACCCTCTAGTGGGCTACCTCCAGACCTTTACCATCCCATCCACCGTGTCCTGCCCCAAGATCTCTGAGGAGCACTAATAGAGGCTTAACCTTGAGAGTCAAAGTTTTCAGGTTCACTGCCCAGAGGTTACTCAAGTTCTCAGCACTTGCAAATCTTCTGTTTTCTTCTCTCATTGGAAGAAAAAACACCCAGAGCCTATACACTGCCCATGAAGCAGCAATGAAGAAACACTGAAGTCATGTCACCATACAAGAGTATGCCCACATTAAACTTTTATGTATTTATGTATTACACATCTGCTCAGCAAATCTATATTAATTTCTAGAAGACAGAAATAAATATTAATATACTCTTTGCACATATTAAGTAGATTATGACCCATTTTTTGCCTATTGGTGCACGAAATGTGCAGCACTGCTCATTATTTTATGCCCTGAAAATCATTTAAGGGGCTAGGACTCTACAACATCTTGAAAGGGAATACAAAAAAAGATTTTTGTCTCCTAAAATCAATGCAACTGCAGGTTTCTTCAAATAGTTTTCTGATTTCTCAGGTATTCTGTAATTTTAGTTTACTGGCACAATATCAGACAATATATTTTAAAATAGAGCAACTTCTGCTTTGGGGTCAAATCCTCTTTTTGAGTATCTAAGCATCAGTAGAAACTTTGTCCTTTTTTTCTTTCATATATGTAAGCTGGTAATGCCTAAATCACAGAATGTTAGGAGCTGGAAGGAACCTCAAAAGATCATCCAGTCCAACCCCCCTGCATTTTTAGGGGCAAGTTCTTCAGGTAGGAACACCTTGATGAAACATCTGACTATCACACAGGTCATCTTCTCCACCTCACTTTTCCCATAAGCAGTGAACGCTGAGACAGAGTTGGCAGTAGGGTTATCAGGTGGCACAAGTATGCAGCAAACTGGGATTGGTCTTCTCTTTCCCCAGGCCAGTATTAATCTGCACTGCCAAGGAAACTGGCAGCAAAAACACTAAGCCTTTTATCTTGGCAACGTAAATTTAAGAATAGAGAGATAGAGAACTTACTAACATCACTTCCAAATTAGCAGGTGAACCATTGCCTCCCTCAAAATGAAGATTCCTCCCTCCTCCCCCTCGGTTCTGTTCCATGTTGTTACAGACTTGTGATAAAATAGCAACTGGAAGCTCCACTTAGGGATTGTGTCTGCAAGCTGCCAACACAAAATAATCACCCCTGTGCTGACGAAAAAGTACTTGCTACCTAACAAAACTTGATGAGATTTTCCAACTTCCCTCTTTCATTGTGAATGTAGTTGAATTCAGAGCACACCTCCCATTTCCACTGCACCTCTGAGAGGGGACCTTGGCAATGAATAGAAGTAGCTGAAGGGAGGGTGTCAAGAAGATGGAGCCAGGCTCTTCTCAGTGGGGTCAAGCAACAGGCACAAACTGGAACAGGAGAAGTTCCACCTAAACATGAGGAAGAACTTCTGTGCTGTGAGGGTGACTGAGCACTGGCACAGGTTGCCCAGAGAGGTTGTGGAGTCTCCTTCTCTGGAGAGATTCCAAACCCATCTGGACACAATCCTGAGTAATGTGCTGTAGGAGACCCTGCTGGAGCAGGGAGGTTGGACTAGATGACCTCTGGTGGTGCCTTCCAACCTGAACCATTCTGGGTTACTACTCAGGAAAGCACGCACATACATACAGGACCATGATGGCATGGCCATCTACCAGCTCAGTGTGTACCTTGCTGAGCACCATCTACCAACTTTGCTCAACAAGGGCTCAGCATAGACAAGCTGGAGAGGAGCAGCAGTGCAGAGACACAGCCCTGTCCTCTTCCAGGTGCCCACCAGCCCTCTGCGTGGCAGCCCTCACTCCCAGCTCCAAGGCAGACACTAAGTGTTTGACTTTATTACAGCACAGCCCAATCAAATGCACAGCCACTGCTTCCTCAGATGTCTATATTTCATTTAAACCAGGATAAAGCAAAGAAACTGGAATATTGTCTCATCATGCATTCTAAATCAGCCAGGGTAGAAAATAATGGGGAGTTAATCAGATCACTGAAACTCTAATTCACTTGGTATCGATCGGGCAGATTCCTAATGGGACGGCAGACCAATTTCAAATTACAGTAAGCTGACTTATCCTGGAATACCAATGACCAGCTCCTGTGAGGAGCCTGGGCAGACCAGGGGTTGCTCCTCTCCTTGCAGCACACGCTCCACTGAATACATCAATGTATAATCTGATGCAGCATTTGGCTAATTAATAGGAGATTGATGAAAGGTGCAGTTTTGAAAGCAGACATCTCACTTGAATAAATGTGGGATGAAAGTCCCAGCAGGGATGAGGTGCACAGAGCCTTAGAAACAATTATAACCAAAAAAATAAGGAAGAGGGGAGCTAATGGAAGATAATGCAATTAAATCAAGCTTTTCATTATATTAATCAGAGGCTTCATCACTGAAATCTAATATATGCTGCATTTAACTCTTCAGTGGCTTTCTTTATAATTTATTTAGAATAGGCTTTGAATTATGACCATAGCATCAGTCTGATCTGGATGCCTGCAAGCAGAGGGAGACAGGGAAGAGTTACCTTCCTTTACACTGCACTTCCGGGCCTGGCACAGCTTCCTCCCCTGGCACAGCTTCATGCCATTCCCTTGGGTCCTGTCACTGGTCACCAGAGATAAGAGATCAGCTCCTGCCCCTCTGTTTTCCCTTGTCAGGAAGATGTAGAGCATGATGAGGTCTCCCCTCAGTCTTCTCCAGACTGAACAAACCAAGTGACTTCAGCCACTCCTCAGACACTTCCCCTCTAGAGCCTTCACCATCTCCATCACCCTGTTAGTACCCTAAGTGAGAATGAACTCTTAAAACCTGTCCCTTAAAGACACCTCAAGGCTGGAATCGTTTGGAATCCAATGGCATGGGGCTTATTCCTCGAAAAAACAAAAAGTAAAAGCAAACCACTTGAGCCAGGAAGGCTGCTGGAAGAGCGGGAGCACTGGGGGCAGAGGCTGAGCACGGCTGCGGCAGATTTCCTGGGAGGCACAGACCCAAGAGGCTGCATAGTCATTTGCCTGCCCTGGGAATAGCTCTGATTGCTTTTGGCATCATGTTTGATACCAGGTTTCCCTGAGTAGAGGAGCTGTGAAACAAAGCTAATGGGGCAGTTGTTCTCAGAGTAGTAAGTCGTAATAAATCCATCCATGGAGCCAGGAGACTGGCAAGCCATTAACAGACAGCAGCTCCCACTTAACCTAACACACAACAAGATCTCATAGGAAATTACCATCGCCACACATGCTGTTCACATATACCCTTCCTTCAGCGCACTTCCTCTGTCCTTTTAGGGTACCAAATGAAATTCTCCCTACAGCCCCATACCAGCAACCTGCTCGTAGCTGCTGATCTAAGGGCACAGCCTCCAAAAAAAAAGATGAAAGCACACATTGGATCCACCTTGACCCTCCCTTTGGTTATGTCACTACCTGGCAACAAGCCTGAGGCACAGGGTGGAAGACAGGGTTCAGAACCCTCAAGGTATGGGAAGTAAGTGTCCACAGTACTAAAAGCTGTACAGCACAAAAACATCTAGTTCACATGGGAGGAAAAAAAAGGACCATCCATGCAGCACTCAGATCCAGCCTAACACAGACTATTCCTCCCAGTTTTTCCCCAGGGTGAGGTTTGACTCTGGCCAGAAAGCTTTCATTTGGAATTCAGGGCTAAGAATTGCCTTTTTAAAAAGAGAATGCTGAAGTAGTTAGCTTTGGATTACTTTTTTAACTTGAATGACATGTTTATTCACTTCCACTGTATTTTTCTAGATTATTACTTATTTTCTTCTGTTTCCATCCTCTATTATTTGCAGAACTTTGCAAGTAATTTATGAATATACGTGAAGACTTACGCATCTGGTGACAGATTTTCAATAGCACACCAGAGAGCTGCATCCAGAACTGCTCAGTGGTGGCCAGACTGTTCCCATTAGGAGTCAGAGCACCTAGGATGGAGCTACACCAATGCTGACAACTTCCAATACAACTGGCCACTAAAGCAAGCTTTGCTCTGAAGAGATACGCAACACTGCTGAAGCCTCTTGCCTGGCTAAGCCATATCAAGCCATTTACACCAAGGCTGTTTCTTTCTTTGCCTGTATTCAGACAGCCAAATGTGAGACGCTTTGCATTCTCAGGGAGCATGGAAAACATCAAGGCAGATACAAGACTGCCTGGACTGACAGCAAAGCAGAAAATTGTGAACAGTGTCACATGCCACCAACTTTTTAAGCTGCATTTATTCCCTGCCAGCTCAGTACAGACTGTGCATCACCAAGGCTGTTTTGCTTTTTGGTGCAGACAGTCACAAGCTTCAAAATATCCCTGGACTTACCAGAGAGGATTGAGAAGCAGGACAGCAAGAAATGCAGAACAAGGGTTGTCCTCAGGCCCTTTTGGCAAGCTTTGCTATAAAGGAACAGCTTGTGCCAAAACAAACATCTCCCCAGCAGGAAAAGTAGAAAAAATCTTTACTGAAGACTTTTCCTACAGCAAGACTGACCTTTTAGTCAGTAATTGATGGGCTACAAGAAAGGTTGGAGAGAATGCCACTGCATTTAGAGGGTTTCATGGCATCCTCATAAACTTAACTGAGGATATTGATCACACTGCTCCAGGAAGCCCTGGTGGAGACACATTGTTAGACTTCAGCTGATGCTGACTCTTTTTCATAAAGCTATATACATCAGCTAGTAATTGTTATTGATAGATGTTTTAGCAAAGTGGTGGTGTTTCCAGGACTGCACAACCACAGAGGATACCCAGGACCTGAGGTATTTCTGGCCAGTGATGAACAGGAGAAATGCTGAACTGTTGCTGTTGGCCATCTGCTGCCTCATATTCATGAGTGAAAACCAACAAGGAATAAAGGGAATGAACATTTCAGCCTAGGAAGCAGCATGATTTTTTTTCTCCTTGTCACAAACTAATCTGTGCAGAAGAAGCAGCATTTTAATGCTTTACGTTTCTGTGCAAGCACAGGGTTTCTGAGCTACCCTTGAACTGGGAAAGTATCACAGAATCACAGATCACAGAATATTAGGAGTTGGAAGGGAAAGTAGATACTTTTCTGGGTGAAGATATTGTTCTTGTTTCATCTAACCAGCTATCCTTGACAACATACAGCCATGAGACATCCACTGATCATATTTACTGTTATTATAATTCAAACCAACAATATTCAGATTCCTTCTTTTAAACTGGGAGAAAGGAAAGACATCAAGAAAACTCCCCCTTCCTTCCACCTTGCCCACCACAGAGTGAGCAGGTAGGGGACTACCATCAGAATAGGTCTTGCCACAGCTCAGTGACTGGTCCAGTCATGGGTTTTGCAGATACAGAACAGCGAAATCTCTGCAGGAAGGAAGCAACAGGTCCCCCAAGGGTCTGGATCACTACTGAAGACCATAGCTTACACAGAATATACACAGGTGAGTGGAGCTTCAAGAAGCCCTTCTATGAATGATACATGAGGAGATAAGGTGTAACAACAAGCTTCCAAAGCATATGTTTGTTTGGGGAAGCAGGTAACGATTTTTTTGGAGAACCTCATGTTTTGTAGCCTGAGAAAGCACAGTATTGATGAGAGAGCATCTGAGGTTGTGTTGTGCCCTTTCTTGGGTACATTGGGTGGCCCCCTGAGTTACATCATCTTGTATCACTGCCTTTGATCTGTGCCTTACCATACACTAGTCAGGTAGTTGATTCATCCTTATTTCACCCACCGTCTACCTGTTCTACCTCACCAAAGGTATCTGCAGGATATCAGACTGTCTTTGCTTTCAAACCTCTATGAAGTCTAACACAACAGCAACTTCTGCTGCAGCACATAACTAGATTTAGGAATTTTAAAACAAATCCCACTGTTTTATCTTAAGAAAAGCAGTGTTTAGCATTTTCTTTTACCAGAATGATTGCAGGAGCTGTAATGTCTAAGATGCTCTACTGAAGTTGGGCCAAGGGCGAAAGTCAGCTAAGCCTCATCTTAGGCCTAAGGTCAAAAGACAGTACAGAAAGAAAAGCCATGTCCATCTTCCTGCAATTTGTGGTTTCACTTGAATTCTCTCAGTACTTGGCATTCTCTTTGTGCCTGCCTCATTTTAAGACAACTTGTGCTCAATGGTTGCCATCACCGAGAACATGTGTCTTCACCTCTCCTCCCGGTGCAACAAATACATTTGCAACTTCAGTGGGACTATTTCTGAGCTTTAAGTTAACTACCCAAACTTACCTATGCCTCTTGGATCATTTTATGTAAAGAGGCAATGGAAGAAGCAGGACTTTCTCCCCTCTCAGGCTGAGCACATTCTACCAGAGAGCTCTGGGTATGCCAGATAAGTCAGGGCACAGATGCACAGATACATCAACTGCCACTGTCTCCCACTACCTACCTCCAGGCACTCTTACATCCTAGTATTGATTTCCAGAATTTCTCCAAGGAATGCCAAAAATAATAAACAAAAAATAAATCAAAAGCAAAAGCCTCTATTATGTATTAAATATCCTTCCATGAAGTTAGAACAAATAGGAGATGTATATCGAGTGCAACGGAGACATAAATCTAGTGTCGTAGCAATCGATTTCTGCCTTGTTCTTTTATTTCCAGTAAATAATGATCTTCAGATCTTTCATGGTGGCACTACTGTAAAGTCTGCTAACACAGGCAGTGTTTCATCTTTGATACAGCCAGCATCACCACTCTAAAATCATTACACTCACTTATTTCCTGTAGCACACTGGTAACGACATTTAGCAGGATCAAAGGAAATTTACAGAGGGTATCCCTTCCACTAACCTCCATCCAATCATGTGTATGATCAATAACACATTTTGTATTGCTCAGCAGCATGCAGAAGGTACAGATCTCTGCACAAAATGAGGCAGCCCTTCTTTTCTAGGCAAAAGAACACTCCTGGAAAGTATAAGCAGCAGTCATGCCTGGTTAGATCAATTGTATTTAGAGATATGTCTTGTATGTCAATTAAAAGCAGAAGAAACTTCCCTAACCAACCTTATTTCCACAAAAATAAGTACAATTGTTTCTGGTTAGTGCTGTGCAAAACCCTAGTGTCCTTTCCTGCATTCAGCCTGAAATAGGGTTTCAATTTGGTGCATGATCAAACAAAGGTATCAAGGTATAACCTAGACATGAATTAACTAGCATCTATAGATTACTATTTATATCCTTAAAATAACCCATAAAACCAAACAAAAATCCTCAGAAAGGAATGTTGAAGTACCAGAAAACCAAAATGACTTCAAAGTCAGTAATGTAATCAGCACACTGTCCAATAGATTATTAATACACATTTCTTGACTTTGTAGCAACTGATAGCAAAGCCTCAACCTTGGACACCAGCAAGTTAACACAACTAAAATAAAATGAAAAATCCTAAACTATTTGTCTATGATCCCATTAAATACAATCCAGGATGGCTGCTTCTAATAGCCACCAGAGAGAACAAGTCTACCTCGTCTAGCCTGACCTGGCGAAAACATTTCTCTCTAAGCTGGCCCAGATTAAGGGTCAGTGTAGAGAATAAGGCAAGACAAGGTTTGCAGGTGGAACAATATCTCTCATTAAACTAACCAATGCAGTTGGGAGAATTAGATTTTCATATACTCATCTGCATTCTGATTCTGATCAGATAAGGAAAAGGCATCTTCTCCCCATCACTGTTGCTTTTCTCACTTACAGCTGTTGATTATTCCAGTTACAAAACTCACACTGTCAGAACTGGGAAAGTACCTGAGGGATTAGTGCTGGCATCCAACTCTGTACAGTTGAATCCTTGTCTGAACCTGGCCCCTAGGTAGGGGGAACACAATACTTGGTATCCAATTCACCAATATTCTATTGCTGCCATTTTTCTGTTGTCATTTTGAGCATTAAGTATCAAACCTGAACAGAAACAGTTGAGTTTAAAAACTAACCAACCTACACACCAAGGAGTGAGCAGCTTTTCACATACAGGAGAAAAGCTCCCCTGAACTGCAGTGGGTTGTTCCAGTGGCACTGTTATCAGAGACACAATCCATCCTCTGATACAATGAGGAAAAGCAGATGTGCATAAAGCACATTTTGAACAGCAGGATCAATGTTCACAGCTCACCCATTTCATGTGATCTGCTCTGACTCCTGTTGCAGAGCACTCTCAGAGCAGCTCAGTGCTTTACACCCCTGCACCTTCACAGAGAAGAAGGATATTCTCTTCAATTTCTTCAGCCAAGGCAATAGCTGTGGCAGGACAAAATAATAACTCTGGTGACAAGTCAATTTGTTCCTCCAAGTGTTTGCAAGTGTAGGGAACAGCAGCTGATGACCATGCACCCCCCTAAGAAGCCCTACATGAGGAGAAAGCAGCTCTCCTCTATTAGATTAGTATTGCAGTGATCTGAACCACTAAGATTTCCATATTAAGCATTCCTTTAATAATAATTGTCACAAACAATTTCTTTATAGATTCTGGAGACTTCTTCTGAAACGGAGACCTTCAGATGTTCAGTGATCCTGAGCTAAGAGGTTTTAAACATTTAATCTTAAAGAGATGTTCACAAGTTCCAGGCTAAAACAGTTTATAAAGGTCATAAAATTAACTTATCTTGCTGACTGAAGCTTTTTTAATGCACTCCTAGTTACAAAGGAATCACAGCTGGAGCCTTTAGGCCAATGGTATACTATATTTTTCTCCCATTAGCAAAGACAGCAAGTATCTACTTTTGGATTTTACCAGAGCAATTGTCTCCAATTCATTAGTCTTCATGACTGAATATAAAAGCACAGAGCTAGCTGGGGTGCTGTATTTTGTGCTTGTTCCATGGAATTACCTTGCCTTTGCTTTCCACAAGGATTTAATAAGAAAACTGCTGAGGCAAAAATCATTACTTAGCCTGAGTCAAGTTCTTTCTAAGCTCTAAAAACCAGGACTCTGCTTCAGCATGTTGAGACCACTTTATTATTTATTTTATTATTGCCAAGCTTTATTAGACCAGATATTAGCCTAGGCCTGCATCTAGCAGCAGCCAGCAGTAATACTTATGAAAAAAGGGTTAAACCCAGGATGACTATATGCCATATTAGGACTATAAGGACTACACACACGGTTTCCAAGTAATATATCCTTCCTGGTGCTAGAGCCATCTTTTTTCCTACAACAAAAGAGGGAATAGTGCTTGGAGCCAACCCTGCTGTATCTAACTCCTCCCCAAAGAAGCCCTTGAAGAATTTAGCAGGACATTTCCAGCATGCTTTAAGTTTACCTCGAAGGCACTTAGGGACAGTTAGAAAACAAAACCAAGTTAAAATACTGATCTTCATACAGTCTTTTTCTTTTTATCTACATCAAAAGTGCTTTGGGTAAAGGCTGAAAGATGCCCAGTCCTCACCTTGCAGCCATGATAGCTAGGAGGCCAAAAAAGCTCAGATTCTCATCAGCCTAACCAGATCACCAACCTGAAGCAGCTGAATGAAGAACCTGAAGCCAGGGTAACACCCCTCTTTCTGCCAGGCAAGAGACATCAAGACAGTTCACTACATACTGTTACTGTACCAGTGCCACTCAATTCCACAATAAAACAAGATGACAGTTTCCTGACTGTACGGCTGTAGCAAGAAAAACATCTCCCTAATCAAAACCAAACCCCACTGCAATGTAAACTTCTCACTGATATGAAGCAACAGCACTGCTATTAATTTCCATGTGTCCAGGCATTTGAGATCTCAAACCTTTTCACATCATGAATCATCTATTAGACAGTCCAAAAATTAACTCTCATCTAACTCCTCAATGCTCAGATCACATCCCTCTTGCAGATGCAATCTCTGCCAACTACAGCAGCTACTTCAGTAAGATAAGAACATGAGCTTAAAATGCTTGTAAAAAACCTGAAGACAAAAGAGAACAAGCACCTTATATCACCCACCTGCTGGAGAACATCCAGTTAGCTTTCCAAGCTCCATCAGAGATGATGGCAAACAAACCAGTAAGTTACCTAGGCTCCAATTCAGTAAAGCACTTAGGCAGGTGTGTAACTTAATACACAATTAAAAGCATCCCAATCCATCAAAACACTTCACTTGTACTTAGTACAGGAAAATGAGTAAGTCTTATTGACTCCCATAAACATCAGTAGAGGATAATCAAATCAAAGTGAGATGTTGTATCAAGGTCATACTGTGGAAGCCCTGACCTTTTAGGATGGTTTCAGTACATTTCACAGTGAAAATGCTAACCAAAGGAAGATGCAGGCAGCTAACAGCAGTGGTACTTCAGACCTGTGTGATAACTGCCCCACAGAAAGCTCTGGAAATGGCAACTTAAACCTGTGGCAGCTGGAAAACACCACACACAAATAATATTATCCATTGTATAAACTGGGAAAAATCAGCCAAAGCACTTCAGGTGATTTGGAAATCCACTGTTCAGTGCACTATCAAAAAGCCTGTTGTCATTTTATAAGGCTACATACGTGCCATATGCTGGGGTGAATCTTTCTTCTTATTCAACTGTTAATGTCTAAGGCCAGTATTGTGATTTTTATGCTTCTTTAAATAATAACAATACATTATTTACTCAAAACTCAGTTTGACAGTCCTCATTTCAAAGAAAAGAGACTTTGATGTCAGTTGGAGTTGTATGGGTTTGACAGACAACACTCGAGTGTCCTGTGTATTTTATTACAAAAGTAAGTCTTGTTTAAGCACTGAATGCAGGTGTGCTCACAGATGCTCAGCATCCGCTAGCATCCTTCCCAACAGCACTCTAGAAGCCCTTAGGACCTTGCCAGAAATAAACTTTGCCACTGGTGAGTCTAAGTCACTCTCTCCAAGAGAGCTCTTCATCTTTAGAAGGGACCTCATCAACAAGAGCTCATAAGAGATTTCAGGCCTCCTAATGAAATCTGACACAGCTGATGCACAGGTACTATGGAAAGACTATTGGTTAGACAGAAATTTGGAATCTCATGGACAACTTCAGGCTCAAAGTGAACACAATTTCATCAGTCACAATTCACTGGACTAAAACCACCAGCGCAAAGAACTTAAGAACACCCACACACTTGTAAGGAACACGTGGCAGAGCAGTACCTAGCAGCCTTGCTCTACGAGAAAGCCCTGCAGAAGGATCTGCATAGTGTTGAGCACAAATACAACCATTTGCCCTCTGAAGCAGAATATATTTCTTGCCTTCTAGTCCCTTAACTTTCCTGACGTGCTCCAGCCTCCAAATTCTCCTATGGAAGGCAGCCTATTTTCCAAAAGGGTACAAAGCTACCTAATCCTTTTCTTTCCATTTAGCATTTTTGTTCCATGATCATCTTTGCTTTGCCTTGTTTCATTACCCTCCTCTGTCCTGCTAGCCTCACTGCTTATCTAAGAGAAAAGCAAAGCCCTCCAGCAATTCCAGCTCAGCTCCTCACAAACAGTGTCTAAATAGCACTGGTGCATACTGGTTTGCCAAAACACAAGGTCAGACAAAACATTTTCTTTAGAGATGAAAAAAAGGAGGCAAAACCTAAGAATTTTAATAACAGCCCTGACATGAGAGCAACATAATACCAAGCCTGAATTACACTTGGTACCAGGCTCTCATTGGAAACCCTAGATTGCTTTGTTCCTGTCCCTGACATCATATTCAGGACTGGGTTTATATTTGCACAGAATGGGGCCGTTCACCAGAGTCCATGCAAATCAAACACTTGATTTATGCATCATTCCACTGGAGGGTGTAACATTAGATTTAATTTTGTAAGGAAAGCCTGAAGTGCCTCTGCGCCTGGGGCTGACATTGTGAACCACAGAGAAAGGTGCACAAGAATTCATTACTGTTTCCAATATGCGAAATGCAGCATTTGAATGAGACATTTGTCTCTTGTCAAAAGGGAGTAATGTCTGTTCTTTGGGAAAAAAATTCCTTCCCCCCCACTTTGATTTTATTGCCAATTCAGCATATGGGGAGCTGAGGTTACGAGTCTAGTTCAGACTCGTGATGGTGGGATGGATTACACTGTGAAATGGAGAGACACTGGTTGAGTTGCAGTACAGCTACAGAGTACAGATGTTGGTCAGTCAAGTTGAATGCCTCCTGGTAGCAGCACTTTATTGGAACAATTAAAAACCAGAGTAACTATGGTTGGAAAAAGCCTCAGAGAACAGAGTCCAACCACCCACCCAACACTACCGTGCTCACCACTAAACTATGGCCCCCAGCACCACAGCTACAGTTTTTGAACACCTCCAGGGATGGTGACCAATGCAGGCTGTAAACTTGTGTAGAAATGCCTTTTAAATTTCCTGTTGTGTCACAGCTAAGTAAAACTTCTTATTTGCAAAATGTTTGGAAAAAACCACAGTTTTGACATGTTTTCTCTCCATGAAAACTGTTACAGAAGAGGCTTATAAATAGTTTTCCACACTGAAAGCATGTTTTGCTTCAAAATCATTATTATTTAAAGAAATTAAACCAAAATGAAAGAATTCAGGATGGTTGGCAATATTTAGCATTTCCTACAGTTTGTTGTGCTTTGGTATTGTTTCAGTAAGGGCATTTGTCCTCTGAAGCCAACCCCAGAGAATTTTCTGATTTCATGACACTCCTCCTGCCCGTTCTGTCCTGCAAAATCACATCTTCAAGGTCACTCCAGAGCATTCATGTCCCATGAGGCCAAGCTTCTGCATAAGTTGTTCAGCTTGCCAAACCTTGATAGACTCTTGATCTGAAATCCTGAAGCTATTTTCTTTGTTCAGCTAATGAACAGTATGGTGATGAATACACATAAGGCAAAATTGATCCACTTAATTCATCATTTGTACATATGTATGGATTTAAGCCCTTTTAAATGGATTCTGGGATTAAACATCTATACCTACAAGCACGAGCTGTTCAAAAATACCTAAGGGCATTGGGGTAAGTTTTGCCCCTTAATTTCCAAAATTAAAAGACTGACCCCCACCTTTAGCATTTGCAGCTGTATAAAAACAAGATGCATTCTGCAGGCTTGTTACTTAGTGCTCATCCAAAGCTTTACTCCAGCTGTATAGTCCTGTCTCCTGGTAGCTGCAGGGGACAGGTCCCTGCAAGCTGCACCCAACCTTGTCGTAAGGGGAACACAAAAAGTTGATTCTTTGCAACCAGTCTTGTTCAAGGAGAACAAAGAAAAAGGCAGAAAAATCAAACTCACAATCCCAAACTTTAGAAGCCAGTCAAGAACGTTAGTCACAAACATAAACTGAAATATTGAGAAAGGAAGAGTGGAATGGAAACCTTTGGGGTGCAAGTTTCATCCCTAGCTTTGTGCACCATTAACTCTGATTGTCATTACAACACTCCTCAATGCCATGCACTTAAGAGCCTTTCCAGTACCATTGACCTTGCTCAGAAACAGAAGTTTAAGTCAAGTTCATGCAAAGAACCATCTAGTTCAAGGAGAAAGGCCATACCAGGTGTCTCAGTTGACTGCCTTCTCTTTAAAAGACCCTGATTTCCACCAAATCACTAGTCCCCTGGAGACTTTCAATTTTTTTTTTTGCAGCTTCTCAAACTTGGATTACTTTTCTCCCTGCTTAAGTTGCAGAATTTAACCTTACTAACTTAAGCTTTTGGAATTGCTTTTTGATTCCCACAGCTCTGCAGAATCTGGCTGGAAACAGCTAGCTCAGTCCCTGTCTGATTTCAGACTTGGATATTATATCAGGTGCTGTCTATGATACCAAAACAAATAGATTTGTAGTTTCATATAGAGTCAGGTCAGATACCCTCTCAATTCCACTGAAAGGATTGTGTTTCAACCTTTGCTACTCAAAGTGACATTAACAGATCAGAAATTGCCTTGTCTTTGTCACTTCAGTAAACTCTCTCCCCCTGCTAATTAGTATCATTACAAAAGAGTTTTAAAGCCATTTTCCCTTACAACCTATATCATTAATAGACAGGCAAAGCAAAAACTTGGACACCTGCCCCTCTTTAGGAAGCCAAATAGCTCCTGTGTCAACAGCAGCTCAACATCAGCCCTTGCAGTTTTGTTTCTCAGCTGACACAGGGTGTTCAAGCATTTGGAGGATTTGCACAAGACAGACAAGCTGAACCCACATCAGATGATTTCAGAGCTATTATTTATATGTTCCACAAAGGCAACAGACCTGACTGGATCTGAAGCATACTTAATTGAGGAAAACATTTCGATTTCAAACAGCATGAGTGGGAAAAAAAAAATCTAACATCCACTCAGTAAAGGGCCCTTCAGTAGTTTAATGGTTTAAGGTATTTTCCTCACACACCTTTAAAGTTTGCCACTGGGCCATGGAGTTTGGACCAGTAGTTCAGGTACACCTACCATTAACTTTTGATATACCAGGCAAGCTCCATCCTACCCCTAGGTAAGAGGTGGAAGGAGGAACATCCTCATTAACCCAATGGGCAACAGCACAAAGAAGAACTTTCCTGGTTTCCAGCTGAAATCAGTTCAGTTTATGTCCAGGAGTCTGTGCTGACAGTAGCCTCTCTTCCAGGATTTTACTCTCCTGGTAGATTTATAGGAAACAGTGATATCACCTCTGAATCCTGCTAGGGTAAGCAAGCTATGCTCTTTCAGCTCAGTTCTTTAGTTATTCCCAGGCCTCCTTTTTGCATGTGATCCACTGAGTTTCGTCTCTGTTGCACTACACCTGAACAGCACCACGTGTCCTGTGTGAAACCTCCCCCGTGTCCAGTACAACACCATCACCTCACTCTGCCACAAACTGACACCTGAGCTAGAGCAACATTTCTCTCTCCCACAGACCCCTCACCTTGCTTAGCCCAGAGACATCCTGTCACTCCTTCCCTCCTCATCTTCAACCACACACCAATCACTTTTTCACCTTATTGCTTGATACACAAGGCACTAGCTGCATTCTGTGTTGTTCCAAAGCCATTTTTTGTTATTATTCATATCTTCAGTACCCTCTTCTGCCTTGTGATATCCCAGTTCACCTGTTAACTCCCACATTTTTCCAGCTTCAACACATTCCTCCTCTTCTGCCCAATCTCCTTTAGGCCCACATTTTACTTCAGCAGTTCAGTTCTAGGACTCCCACTTGCCTCCATCCCTTAGCAGCTGATTGAGCACCATGCCAGACTGGTAGTAAACACAGTGAACGGCAAAACCTACTATGAATCCTACAAAAACTGCCAGTACCCAGGACAAGAAAGAAAGAGGAAAAGGTATTATACATAGCCTAAGGATTGTGTAGACCACCAGTGAAAAAATTGACTTCTCTCCATATTTCTTATTTGTCAGAGCTTTACAAAGGGATTGGGAGCCACTGTTCCTATTCTTAATGAAGACAGCAGCACAGAACAAACCTGTCCATAAGGGCAGTAACCAATGCCAGACATAGCTCTCTATAGTCCTTTATTTACAAGGCCACAGGAGAAAAAGAAACCACCTAAAACCAGCCACAGCCTAGGTACATCTACAGACAAGAACCTCCTGCTACACTCTGAAGTCAATATACAGGAAGTTTACCTCGTGCAGATTTGCAGCCTACATTTCAGGTTCTCTTCACACCACTAGGGCAATGCAGAATTGGACTCATATTTACTCTTCATTTTTAGGGGTTTTTTTCCAGCAGCAGAGGTGGTGACCAACTATATCATCAAGGGTTTGTTCAGTTTTGTAGCATTCAAGATTTGCAAAGTAAATATGACCTCTATATATTTTACTGCTCATTGCTAGATGATTGCACAAGCAAAGACCCTGTCTTATACCTCCTAAAAGTGCCTAAGAAATCAAGGTCACAATGAAGTATACCAAAGCACCTTCTGCCTTAGGAGAGGCATCTTTCAAGTGCCTGTCTCATGCAGGTTTAAGAGATCCTTACATTTCCATTACCAGAGTTTTTTCCCCCCACTTCCTCCCTCCCCAAGAATTCACTGCACTTACACAGGTCAGAAATGCATCAGACCTCATTATATGAATATTGATTTCAATAAGGAAATCAATAGGTATGAAGTAGCAGCATTTTCCAAATGTTTTTAAAAGGACTATAATTGGAGCCTGCTCTTCAATCTTGTGCAGGCAGTGTGGACACAAACTGCTGCTCAAGAATACCAAGCCACATCTGGACACTCGTGCAGCTCTTTTGGGGCTGCGTTTGCTTCCTCACCTAGTGAAGTCTACCCACAATTCATGTCTCCATTTGGTAAGCAGCTGCACTTTAGCCTATTTAAGTCCTGCTGACTAATTGGTAGAGGAAAAACATCAATATTTGAAAAAAATATTTTTAATCCAGATAGTGTGGAAGTGATGATGTGAACATTCACAGCTGACATATACTCAGTGTGCTAAATAAGTTCCATCTGTTAGGAAGAGAAGACAGAGTTCCTGTGGGCAAGATGTAGAAGCAAGACTGCCCAAGACAGTTCAGGCCACTCAGAATTTAGGACTCTGAAATGAGAAGTCCAGCGGTGGCCTCTCATGTTCTTCAGTTCCTCAAGGTAGAGGTTGTCTTGGTAGAATAGGAAAAGGGTTGTGTGATCAGTTTGGGCAGAAGGGGAAAATTCCCAGAGTAGGAGGAGTCTTGAACAACTGGAGTTTACTTGAGAGATGGCAAATGCTTTGTTTTCATTAGCTACACTTGCGAAATGCTTATAGTGCTCTTTGAGGTCACTCAGGTGACAAGGCTCTCCATAGTGGTTAGGGTAGATGTAAAGCCTGTTTTGAACCACAGATTCTTTAAGAAGAGAGTCAATGACACTACCCTGTTTCAAGCTCAGCTGCATTTCCCAAGCTTAAATACATGGTCATCCAGGGTCTCATGTGAAAGCAAAGACTAAGAGCTTCCTGATAAGTTTTTCAGTATGCTAAACTATCATTCTTTTGAGACTGAAGGCATCTGAAACAGAAGTCTCATTGTCCTTATAGGTACTAGGATGTCACAAAAGATAAATACCCTTTTATCCCTTGATTGTAGTATAGAAACTTGTACTTCATTCTCATTTTATCACCATGAACATGTCATTTAGCCTGAGGTTGAGCAGAAAGAGGCAGTTAATCTCTGTGCTTCTGAGTTTGTTAAAAATGCACATAGTTTTACATATTGGAACTCAAACATTTCCATTCCTTAACAAATGGAGGATCACTAAGCAGAAAAGCAAGAAAAGGATGTGCATACTCATTAAAGCTTCCATCCCTCACAGTTCTTCACACATCCCAGGATTTATGTGTAAGTTTAATGAAGACAATGCCACAGAGAACACAAGCTTTTTGTAACCCAGAGACTCCAATGCTTTCTCCTCAGAGAAAATTGTATGGAAGCTGAGGGCACTAAGCTGGAATTTGCTGGAGCAAGGCTCCAAATTTGCCAAGCTCCAGTGATACCTGAATACTCTGGACATGTTCCTCTAAGCACTAACAAATGGTGGCATAGCAACTCAGCCATTTTTTATTTGCTCCCTCCACGGATGAGTATGCAGGAGACTTTCCAAAGGCTTCTTCAATATAACTAGGACATGATATTTGAGAACCAAGTTGTGATGGACCCTTTGTAGTTTGGAGGGAATAGGTTAAAGAAAATCTGCTCCACAAGTTGTTTCCATTTACCATCTGCTCTGGTGAGCACTGACAAGGTGAGTCCTTGGTATTCAAACCTATCCAGCCTCATGGTTCCTCCTAGAAACACCCAATACTAGCAATTTGCCTAACCCCACAATTAGTGTCAGGTCCCACACTGACTTTGTGTACAAAGGCTGAACTTCGTCACTACTGCAAAACTGCTGGAAATTAAGGTGCCCTATGGGTTTTAAACTTGCCCAGCAATGGAATTCAATGCAATATTCACAACCTGGCTGATCTTTTCCACTGTAAAGATACTGGAATGCTGCTGCAAAACCAGCAGTTCAGTCAACCCCTGAACCAAATCAGAATGAACATGGAAGGATTATGCCCACAGATCCAACCTGCAAACAATAAGAGCATTAAGCTAATTCTTTGAGATTTATGGCAGACCTATCTGCCTTCTACATGCATTTTATAGGCATTTGCAATGAATTAACTGGTGGAGGCCAGCTCAGTGGCACAGACAGAGTCTTGTGCATAGCCAAGTAGCAGCACTGGGTGCATTGCAGGACTGGTCATCTCTCACTGAAATGATAGACAGGAGCTTCCACTGCATCACTACCAAGAAGTGGGGCAACCACATCACAGAGCAGCAACATTTTCTGGGTGCCCTCTGACTACATTAATAATGCCATGGAAGATAGATCCTTCTTCATTAGCAGCCTCAGGAAATAAAGGTGAGGAGCAGCACTAAAATCCTACATTAAGTACAGTGACAGTACTCCTCCAAAGATCACACAATCATTATGGTTGGAAAAGACCTCTGAGATCATCAAGTCCAACCATTCACCAACACTACCATCCTCACCACTTCAGATTCAATTGAGAGTTTGAAGTTTTTGTTCCAGTTTGGTCATTTCAAGCTGGGTCAGTAAAGAAGCCATGATTTAATGTTTGAAGAAGAGACTATTGGCTTAAGTCACACTATAGCCTAAAGGTTTTTCCTTTTGATTGCAACCCAAAAAGAGAGCTCCTGGGACAAATCTTGGACTGTTCAGACATGAAGATCCAAGCAAACAAAGATTTCACCCAAGTAATTAGAGCTACTGGAATTAACCCACTTCTGGTTTGTCTCCATGACATCATTACAATTTAATGTAGTTTGTGGGGGTTTTTTCCACTTTCTAACATAGCTAAGATTTCTGCTCTTATACGAAAAAATTGCACAGCTCCATCATGATCTCTTAGACCAACAGGACAGCAGCTTCAGGGAGTAGAAAGGATGACTAGGATGAGGCTCAATGTTTAAGTTATTTAATGAAGTAATATGGTTCTCTCTCACTGTGTTAAAACCATACTCTGAAATTGTCTTTACAATGGTCTGCTGCACATTACACAAACCTCCTATTTTTAGCCTTTCTGCTTTCACTTATTCCTCCAGACTTTTTTTAATCCATTTGCATTGGCCTCCAGAGCCTGTTTGGAGCAATATTGTGAAGCAAATGACCAGACATAATGACTTTCCAAGGTCCTTGTGATTCCTTATTAACATTCGGTTAGCATAAGTCCTGACTTTATTATTGACTACATTGAATACACAATACACTGACCTCTGCCATCTGCAACTAAATCTCTTCCTGCAGATCTATCAAAGTGATTTCATACATAGAGGAAGTAGAAGAAAACAAAGCACTAGCTACTTTTTTTTGTCCTGAGAAACTTTAACACTGTGGGAAACACTGCTTCCCCTCGTGGTGTTTACAAGCATTAGTATTCCATACTTATTCCTGCAGCTACACAGGAGCATCATCTCGAAAATCCAGGGAAGAGAGGAAGTACCACACAAAATCCCTTGTTTTTCATTCAATCTTGGTAGAAGTAGCAACAGAGAACTTCAGCAAAACCTTGTTTAAAATGCATGCCTTTAAGTTGCTCGTGGAAACAAATGTTTTAGCTACTGAAAGGCTGGAGCATCTTCAGGTGTCACAGAGAAAGCATTACATGGGCCACCACAAAGTGCATGACAACAAGGAACATAAATTCCACAAATATTTAAGGAACTTGTTTCTGCTTTTAAGGTTCTTTTTTTTTCATTTTTGAAGGCAAATTGGTGCACACAAAACAGCACTATAAGGAGAACACAAGGTCATCCCTGTGGTATACTCAAGTGCAAAGCACAGCAGTCCTGCTTCAGCCATGGTATGACCATGAGCTTGGTATGACCCACAAGTAAGCATTTCATGCCACTAAACACAGAAAAGCCTTCAGTTTGAACAGCTGAACTCAGGCAAGTCATCGGAGAGCCAAGAAGTGCATGCTCCATGAGCTTGCTAGTGCTAGAGCTGCCAAGGGTACTTTGGTGGCAACCAGTTTCATTTTGTGAGACACAGATGTTGGCAACATTTTTGCCGGAAGGGCTGGGGAAATGATCTCACATGGAAAGTAACCTGAAGGGTTAATCCTCTATTTGAGCACAGGAGGCCGTAAGTCAACCCACTTTCCTCACCTGTCTGACAAGCAATCCCTTCCAAGACCTACAAAATCGGATACAATGGATGTCCAGCCCTCATCCTATCACCTCCTAAATGAGATAGCTCAACCTACTCCTTGAAGAGCTCATGTTCAAGAAAAGCTTTACTTCCAGGTTACACATAGAGCTCAGAAATGAGGCCTCATTCTTCTCAGCCTTAGAAACTCTGGAAAAACCTAATAAAAAAATCCTTTACAAATCTCCATTAACTATCCTGGAGGGGGAACTTGTATTTCATTGACTGTAGTTTATGCAAATAGGATCAGAGGAATTAACATATTGGAAGGAGCTGACATTTGTCCTGATATATTGAATCGTTAGCATGACAGAATCACTTAAGCTGGATCCACTAACATCAGGTTTCCTCTCATTATTGACCCCTGCAGAGTAGGCCTGACAAGTAGAACTGCTGCAAAGTTCATTAATAATGTGAAATAAATCAATTGTTCGGGAAATACTGAAAACAGATGACACTGAACTCGGACTTTTTGCAAATTCAGCATATAGCAGTTTCCACCAAGGACACTGCTTAGAACAATGTCCTTTTCTGACCTATCATTCAGGAGCTGTGCTTTACTCCCAGGCAAGCTCAGAGGGATACCGGGAATGGTGCCATCACTGGAATAACTCCCTTTGCTGGAAAACCAAGAGCAGTATTATCTTACACACATTGACAGATACCTGCAGACATTTTAGCTCACTGACTGACACCCTCAGCATGAATTAGAAGCAGGATGAACCCTCCAAAGCCAGGCTTTTTTTTCATCCAGGAGCAGCAGGGGAAGATACCTTCTGATTGAATAAGCTGCTTTTTCCAGCAGGAGTGTTGCCCAAGCTAACAAAGGCTTTGTACCTTGTAACCTACAGAGCCAGCAAAGCCTGTGCTCGAGTAAAAGTTATAAAGAATAGACCTATTAGATAGAAAAATGAAAATCAAATTCCCTTGCTTATGTTCCTATCAGGATTCAGAGGGCCAAATGCTGTGACATTCCCAACCGTCAAGTGAAAACTGCAATGCAAGTAATTAACTTGATTAATGCTGCTTTTTGTGGCTCACAAAATGTCCCTGAACAGATTGAGAGCTTCATTAATATATTCATGGTTCAAGTTTAGTCCAGTTTTGGATCATTTTTAAACTCACTTTATGGAGATGTTTCATTTGTTCTGCAGACCGCAAGTCAGTTGGAAATATTTGACACATGGTAATTAAAGCAGAAAGCAGCTGAAAAAGCTCTTGGTGCATGTCACATGGCATTACCCAGCCTTGGATAAGGTGAGTTTAACTCAGGCAAAGCAAAAGAGTACAGAAAAATCTAAGGTATACAAGATCCTAATATAAGATGCAGTTAAAAGTATAGAATCAGGTAAGAAACTAAGAACTTAAGACCACAGACTTGTTCCTTTCACGACAAATGCAAGCTTACTGAAACACCTAATTCCTCAGAAAAACCTCAGGCATTTTTGGGTAGTTATCCCAATTCTCCCTTAATGCATTTACAATCAGCCTCTGTGTTAGTTGTCTATCCAATGTTTCTCCTCATAGATGCATGTACGTTCAAGAGTTGGAATCCAAACTTTTTGCAGTTCATTCTCCCCAGCTCTTTGGGCACAGAAATGCTAAGGGAAGACATTCTGAGACACTGCAAACCAGAGAATTACACTTTGCATCAGAACAACACTCACTGAAATCTGAGTACGATTCAGCCCTTGATCTTCTCAGAAGTCAGTAACAATGATGACATGAAGTTCACTGTAGGAACATCTCCAGGATTTGCTGACAGGTAGCCATGACAGAATTCCTTCTACATTTCTAACAATTACTTTTCTTGTTTATGCATGATGACAAATTAAGGCTAGAGACAAAACCTGCCCAGAAACAAAGAATTTTATCTTTGGGACTAAACTTTCTGCCTTCAGAGCACCTACAGAGCTTGTAACAGGCACTGAGCTACTAGAATTGTACTCTACCGCGTGATACACACGCTGGCAGAACTCAAAATGTGTGACAAATATTTCAAAGGACTTGTTAACATCTAGATGCAATATAAACACTTCCTTCAGAAACCAGGAGTTTTAATTTAAATCACTCGGGCACCAAATAGTGCTGGCAGTGGGCTTGCACCCACAAAGGAATTGGCATGGTGGTGACCACTTTTTGAAGGTCACACAGTGCTCCCTCAAATAGAAGCAGAGCTTTCAACTCATGCAATTAAAATTCAGCTTCTATGCACAGAAGTAGGTGGAGAAAAGCCCACAGTTGGACTTAATAACCTTAGAGGTCTCTTCCAACCTCATTCTTGGAGTATAGTCAGACCTAAATAGGACTAATTTGCTTATTCACAATGCTGCTGTCCTGCATGGTTAATCTTGTAAACCTTCGGACATATTCTTGCTCTAAACTCCAAGTATGGCAAATATTAACATCAGGAGAATTTGTGGATCAAAATCTGAAGCCACAGCTTTACTTTAGTGGACACTAAGTCACATCATTCTAAGGCAAAGCTGGAAATTGCTTGTGAACATCAACAGTTGCTCACACTATTGCCATCTACAGTTTTGACACTGAGGGTGGTGAGAGCCTGGCCCAGGTTGCCCAGAGAGGTGGGAGATGTCCCATCCCTGGAACCATCCCAGGTCAGGTTGTTTGGGACTCTTGAGCAACCTGATCTAATTGAAAATGTCCCTGCTGACTGCAGGGGGCTGGACTAAATGACCTCTTCTAAAGGTCCTTTCCAACCCAACCCGATCTAGGATTCTGTGATTCTACAGAAAAGTACTCTCAACACACAAATTTTAAATGCACAATTCTTTTGTAGGTGAAAAAGGAGGCTCCAGGAAGCAAACTTGTTTTGTGCTCAAGGTCACACAAGGAGCTGATAGCAACACAACCCAGGAGAAACCCAAGTCCTGTAATTGCTATGCAGGTATAAAAACCATTCTCTTCTCCACACCCTCCAGTTCTTTGGCATATTATCACTCTTTGAAGGGGTCTGCAAACAGGTCTAGGATTGCATCACAGCTGATGATTATACTAGTAAAGAGTAGAGTTCTTTTGTGCACAACAGTAGCTGCTCTTGGCCTTTTCTTCTACAGCCTTACACTTGCCAAGCTTTAAATTATTGATCCTGTTATTTCTGTGCTAGCACTTTAATTTTCCATCCCCCCAAAAATGATAATTATGATACTGTCATGACTGTTTTGGTCTCCACCGTGGCCTTTCAGTCAGATTCTTTTCATTGGTTCATCATTCTTTACTCTATCGATTCCTTTCGTCAACATCTTCCCTCCAGCTCACCCAGACTTGATGAGGACAGGTAGAGCAAACACTGCAATGCAGACTCAGCTCTCTGCCTGCAGATTTGAAAGGCAAAGCATTCCAGGAAGGGGCATCCAGTGCCAGGCCAAGTGCATGAGCTGTGTAGGATACAAAGAGCACCTAATTACCTTACATCCTTTGTGATGAGCAGGACAGGAAGGTGCAGCCAGGCCTCACCTCCTGGTTTTGGTAGCCTATCTTGTGCCTCAGGTTTTTCTCTGCTCCCTGAAATTTGTTCTGTAGAAAAGCTGAGAATCAAACTCCATGTTCCTAGTACACAAGAATCCCACTTACTCAAGGTAAGGCACATAAGGCAGCTGAATGGACCCTCTATACCTCTCCCCTCTGACATCCTGTGTAAGAACAGTCCAGATCTAGCTCACTAATTTCTTCTCCAGTTGGCCACTATTGGGATGCAGATCCATGAACTCTGACACTTTCCCTGAGTACTTGTTTTTGCAACAATTCCCAAGTCAAACTGAACCATCCTTGCTGTTACATGGTCATAGTGTTGACTTACTACATTACACCCTCTTTTCCAACTAGGCTGCTGCCTTGACACACCAAAGCCTGGATTAAGTATCTGAAATGCTCTTTAATTAAAACTCAAAAGTAAGTACTGCAAAAGTTATCTAGATATGCTGCTCTAGTCTCTTACTTTTATTTAACCATTTTTAAAGAATCAATGCAATTTATTCACTTAGTAAATAATTCAGGGGACAGTCCTTTCCTTAGGCCTGGAATTAAACATGAGCAGTTGAAGCTCTCTGTTGAGCTTCATCATATTGTATTCCAGAAACACTACCCCATCATATTGTATTCCAGAAACACTACCCAGCTGTGCTACCAACTTGGCTTTTCAGCATTATAGAACCATTAAGGTTGGAAAAGACCTCTAAGATCATCAAATATGACCCTTGACCCAACAGCCATGTCACCAAATGCCACATCTACACTTTTTTTGACCCCCTCCAGGGTTGGTGAAGTCCACCACTGCCCTGAGCAGTCTTGGCCAGTGCTTAACCACTCTTGCAGGGAAGAAATTGTTCCAAATATCCAACCTGAACCTCCCCGGTGTAACTTGAGGCCATTTCCTCTTGTCCTATCACTAGTCACCTGGGAGAAGAGACCAACCCCCACCTCACTCCAACCTCCTTTCAGGAACTTGTTGCAGACAGCAAGGTCTCCCCTGAGCCTCCTCCTCTCCAGGCTGAACAACTCCAGCTCCCTCAGCTGCTCCTCACAGCACCTATTCTCTGGACTCTTCGCCAGCTTCATCTGCCCTAGTCCTTCTGGCCACATTATTGCTGACAAGCCAGGATGCTGTTGACCTTCTTGGCCATCTGATGGCTCATCTTTAGCTGCTGCCAACCAACACCTCCATGTTCTCCATGTCCAGCTGCTCTGTCCCAAGCCTGCAGCATTCATGGGGTGTTTGTGACCCAAGTGCAGGACCCAGCACTTGGCCTTGTTGGATCAGCAGCAGAGGTATGTGCTCCTGCTTTTGTTTCATCCAGTTTGAAGCACTGCAATGACTTTTTTTGCCAGTCTCCCTGAACTCAGTTAACAGACTGCAGCTGGCATCAAACATTGTTGCTGGGATTGTGACTGGCACCAGATGGAGTCTGTGTAATTCCACTTCTGTCTCCATCATCCACCACTTGCCAGTCAAATTTCATATTAGCTTCAAGGTGCTCTCCCTGACCTAGAGAGCCCTTTAATCCTTTCAATCATGCTTTCTCACTCATGTGATAGTCTTTTATATCATTTCATGCCTGTCTGCTGTACTGCAGTGGCAGCTAAGCTTTCATGCACCACAGAATTGGGCATGATGGAAGAGTCTGAATAAAATATAAAGGGACAAGCACAGAAGAAAGTGTTTTCCTTTTTAATAAATCATTTAAAAAGATAGCTTAAAAAAAGAATTTCCATTAAAAACATGAAAAGCAACACAAAGAGTTGAGTATGGCAAACTCCAACAGATGATCCTCACCATGCCCCTCATCCTCAAATGACTTCAACCTGAAAAAAATATCTAACTAAACTTGCATTATTCATAGTTATAAAAATTCAATCTGCTCCAGAGTGTAGTTTGATTTCATACAGATTTCTTTTTGGTAGAAATGCTTCAACAACAAAAAGTTAAAGCACACACAGTACAGTACCAGAGAACTATCTTCTGCCACACCACTCTTGCCCTGTGAGTCCCTGGCTGAATGCCTCAGGGATGCTGCTGCCTAGCACATGCCTAATCAGGAGATTCTTCAGTTTTCCCTTTCAAATTCCTACCTTGAATTTATAACCTAGATCATTCAGACACATGGTGGAGAAAGAAAAACCATAGGTATCCCAGAACCAGTTTGCACTGTCACAGTGGAAATAGGTAGAAGTTGGGATTTTGTGTGATTTTTGGTGCCCTCAGCTATCCACTCTATATCAGCACAGCAATGTCAACACACAAACCTAAACATGAGGAAGAACTTCTGTCCTGGGAGGATGACTGAGCACTGGCACAGGTTGCCCAGAGGTTGTGGAGTCTCCTTCCCTGGAGAGATTCCAAACCCACCTGGACACAATCCTGAGTGATGTGGAGGAGCTTGGCCTAGATGACCTCTGGTGGTGCATTCCAACCTTACCTGTTCTGGGGTTCTGTGAACACGCTGCTGACAATAGTCACTTGTCAAAGCCTGCATGAAGAGCTCAGGATTGCTTTACTAGAGAGCAATGCAGTCATTATGCAGCATCTCATTTTGTCCAACACTGAGCCTGACCCTCAGTCAGGGTCACTTCAGAGGAGGAAGGACCCTCTCCAACAAAGGTACAACATGTGTGTCAGGTGCAGAGAAAACAAGAGAATGCAAAGAGTAAGAAGCACAAAGCTATCAGGACATTATTTCAACCAAAGTAACTTCTGATCACATCTCAACATTGCTAATGGAAGCAGTGAGTTAGTAAAAGTCAGCAGTCATCTAGTAACTAGCTTAACTCATTTCCTCAAATTCATAGTGGAATCATCTTCCCCTTACAGGTCATGGAACTAAGACTCAGAGAAGGTCCCACAGCAGATGAGCAGTACCAGTGGAAACCATCTTAAGCTGGCTCCTTAACCAAAGGCCACATTGCCTTCCTCATCACTTACAAATGTTGTGGGTGTGCAATTATAATGGTTAAAGACACGCCAAAAGTAGCTTAGCTATGAAAGAAGAGGGGCAAGAAAGCTAGGCAAAGCTCCTCATGGCTTCTCTTAACTTGGAAAACCTTTTTAAAGGTACTCTAGTTAGCTGGACTCTACAGTGGCATAGAAATCACCAAGTTCAGTGGTTTCTAAAGCAACCTAGCATAAGCATTTTCAAGGGTTTTGAGACTTCCCAACAGCTACAGCTTACAAACTGAGCCAGTTTTGTGGAACCACCAGATAAACTCCCCTCAGCTCCAGTGGGGATTTGGGCTCAGTCATGAACCACTGAAATTGGCCCAAGTTGCCTTTTTCTAATCATATAATGAAGATAAAACAGCTGCCACCATTGTTACAGCTGTCAGTGTTTCACCAACAGGAGACAATGGAGAACAACCTGGACTGGGTTAGGGCTAGCACTTCAGACACTGCCTGCCACCTACACAGTTGTCACCTCTACAGAGATCAGTGGCAGCCATCCCTTGCCCTCTTGCTAACAGAGATGAAGCATTCACCAGGTCCAGAATGGCATGAACCACCAACTGCATTGTGTATGTAAGCATAACTCCCCGCGGGTCTCCTTCACAAGGGATTAAGAAAACGCTCCCTATCCCATCTTTTCCATCTCTCTAAATGAGTTGGGTTTAGAGTCAGTGTAGTTACTTGTGCTAGTGTAGAAATGGGAATCAGCTTTGGAGTAAAATCAGTTACCACAGAGCTTCCCTTGATCATACCAGAAAGCACAGTTGCTCCCATTTCCCCCTTGCTGTTCTTTAAGTAACTGGTAACTAGTATTGTTTTAAGTGCCTAGAGAACACTCTTGAAAGAGCCAGTCATGAAGTGGCTTTGTGCCATAAACCACCTTCACAATAGCAACCAGGGTTTCAGAAGTAGCATGGGGGAAGGGGTAGCCTTGACTTGTTACTGGGTAAAACCACCAGTGCATCACAGTGTGTGGCTGTGTAGAGAACAGCATGGTATAGGACTGACCAAAGAAAATTGGATTAAGTCACAGAACTTAGTAGGAACTAGAGGAACACAGAAGGAAAGAAGGATGACTGTGGTCCAGAAGGTCTTCTGTATGGCCAAACAGCTCCCTGCTGCATCCCTCACAAAGGATCTTCTCAAAACTACTGAAGAAGTCTCAGTTTATTCAGCACTAGCTCTATATCAAGACCCCGTGGCAGGCTGCTGCCATATGGCAAGTTCCACCACCCTATGATCTGCTTGCAGCAGATAAACATGTCAAGGATAAGGCAAAGCTGAGAAAGCAGAACCAGGAGTTTCACTTGACCAGCTTGAGTATTCCTTCCAGTTACCTGGAGCAAATTTCAAAGCAACAGGAGAATTAACTCTAATTTCTGCCTATGTGAAGGAAACTTCAAATTGGTCAGGCATTGGCCCAGGCTGCCCAGGGCAGTGCTGCAGTGCCATGCCTGGAGCAGTTCAGAAAATGTGTAGACATGGCACATGGTGACATGGTTTAGTGTCATGAGGCTGTTGTGGTCAAGAGTTAGGCTTTATGATCTTAGAGGTCTTTTCCAACCTAAAGGGTTCTATGATTCAGTATCCCTGACCAAAATGATTGTCGGGATCCCTACATGGATGCTTAATATAGCTTTCTTTAGATTGTCAGTAGATAACTGTCTTCACATCCAAGCCTGCAGTCAAAACGTCTTATTTTCAAGAAAATGCAACATTTCACCCTCAGCCCAAGCAGCATTTAAACAGAGTATGCAATTCCTCCACAGCATAGTGTGCCCTCAGAAACCAGGGTGCTCACATTCCTCTTCTGTGACACAACTTTACATAAACTGCCTTAGTTCAGGGATCATCTCTTGCACCATGCCTGGCCAAGAGGGTTCTGCTGCCAGCCATCTAACTGTAAGATACACTTCACATTCAGGTGAAGACACTATTCAAATTTCTGTTACTGTTTGGGGAAATCAGACTATCTTCTGCAATGCTGCCCAATGTTTTTCAGCTGCTGTCAAAGTAATGGGCAAAATTCTGAGGAGTCATTGGTAACTTTTCCCTGAGTCTCATGGCCCAGCTGTAGCTGAAAATCTAGATGTGAACAGGAAGAGTCACCTAGTTTTTCATGAACATTTCAGAAGCACTTACAATATCATGCTAGCAGTGTATTGCTGGTTCACAGTTAAATAGCTTTGGAAAAACCTGTTACCAAGATTTTAACATTTATGGAAGTATGGAAGACTTGCTTCTGCCACTTGCTAGAAGAACAACTTCGAGCAAAACAGCTTCCAACAGAGAGGCAGAACATTCACTGTGCTGTACAAGTACTTTGATATTAGAGGTTTCTGGCATTCACAACTGTCTTCAGTGGCAATTGCTTGAAAATCATTTTGCTATTCTTTCTGTATTAAGAAATCAATGCCCCTTTTTTATCATTTATCTATCCAAAGATCCTCCTAATTTATTATCAGTTCATTAATGTACTGCCTACTACCTTTCAAGATCATTAAAGAAGTTAAATAATATCTTAAACCTTCTTCCTCAGCATTTTGTCCCTGAGAGCTGTATTGTATGTATGTGATTAAATTCACCTTACTGTTTCAAGCCTGATCACCCCTCACCTCTCCTCATTTTTTTTAAAGGGGATAAGATTTGAATTTCCAGTCTTAATTTTAACTAATCATTTCTTCCAGAGGTAAGTCATCCTCTATTCATCAAGCCCTATGTCTTCTCTTCCTTTCAAGCAGAAAGAGGCCATAAGACATTTCTAAGACTCTACCAGGATGCCAGAGCCTCTCCAAGCTAAGTTTCCCTGGTTACTTTTGTGTCCTGCTTCAGCAGCCATCTGGGTGTGAAACAAAACAGGGGCCCCATCAATAGGATCATCTCTCTACAGAGGGGACCCAATCCTCTTCCCTCATCTTCACCAGATCCAATATATTTCAGTCATTTATATCTTCTGTCCTCAGCTGTGGACACAATTTCACTGCCAGACAGGGTGCCAAAGGGTTGCTGTGTGTTCAGCCCTTCTGTCAGCTGAGCCAGTGAATCATAGAATGGTTAGAGTTGGAAGGGACTTTTAGAGGTCCTCTAGTCCAACCCCCCTGCAGTCAGCAGGGACATCTATAACTAGATCAGATTGCTCAGAGCACTGTTCAAACTGACCTAGAATGGTTCTAGGGATGGGACATTCATCACCTCTCTGGGCAACCTGGGCCAGTGCCTCACCACCCTCATAGTGAAATCACCACCCCTTGTCCTGCCCCAAAAAGCCTTGCTAAAAAAGCATCCCCATCTTTCTTCTAGGCTCCTTTCAGTACTGAAAGGTTGCACTAAGGTCTCCCTGAAGCCTTCTCTTCTCCAGGCTGAACAACCCCAACTCTCTCAGCCTGTCCTCACAGCAGAGGGGAGTTCCAACCCTCTGATCATTTTTGTGTCCTCCTCTGGAGCTGCTCCAACAGGTTCATGTCCTTTTTATGCTGAGGTCTCCAGAGCTGGATGCAGTACTCCAGTTGAGGTCAAGTGATCCATTTCTCTGGTTCACCAGTTCAGGGTGACATGCACCTCAGGCCCTGGCCTCTCCTTGCACACCTTTGTGCCCATACTGTACATTTACTGTTTCTGCTGCCAAGGGATTTTTCTTTAGCTTGTGATACAGAACAACAATTTTGAGCCATGCTGATGCCCAAGTCACTTCTGCTTTTCTTCACATGCCTTTTCCAGCTGAGTTTGTCATTCACCAACAAGACTATTTATGCAGACACTCTGAACCCTGAAAGCCTCTCACTTCATGTCAGCAAGACTTTCATTCAGTCAGGGAGTAAAGACCTTTGCCTTCAATTAGGAATGACTTCAGTGGGGAATGATTTGCCAATCCCATCAGCCATGGGTAGCCTATATTTGTTTATCACTAATAAACCACAGCAGCATAAGTGACTGTCACATCTGATTAAGAGGACATTTCATCCAACTTAATTCACACACTGCAGATCCAGCTTCTTCACCCTCCACTTTCTTTCGAGTCACTCAACAGACCCAGGATCTCTCTGCAGACTGTCCACCCCAACCCAACCAGTAGAGCCCATGACAACACGTCAGGCTATTGTCTGACATTTTTCAGACTAAAGCTGCAATTTAATGCCAAACACAAGATTAAATGCTTAGCTTGAAGGCTCAACTTTGGTCAGTGTTCAAAGCCAAGTGCTTTAGTGAATGAGATGCAGGGAAGCCAAAGATCACCTTCCAAGGAGCTGGGTGCTGCCAGGATATCATGCCAGGTGGTCAGAGAGCACAAACACCCTGTTCTCATTTCCACCCTGCAGCTCACAATCTCTTTACTAATTCCCCCTTTCTGGCAGACCAGACAGCAGGAAAAACAACAAGGTTATGTCCTGACAAACAAACATCAGCAATCCTCAGGTCCAACTTGCAGGCTGTCTAGAGAAGATGAGAGGTAATGATCATAAAGCATGTCTGACCAAGGTGAAGGTTAAGAGATGCTGCTCTCAGCTGGAAGTGGCATGGCTTCAGACTAGGGAAGATAACTATTGTTGACACAAGGAGCAGGAGGGTGTGTTGGCTACCTCATCTCTGACTGCCCCATCCCTGGGGGGGAATGACTTGGACTCATCCTCCCCTTGTTAACAACAGGGCAGAGTAACATTTAGAGAGGGTAATTATAGAATCATTGTGGTTGGAAAAGACCTCTGAGATCGACTCCAACCATCCACCCAACATTGCCATGCTCACCACTGAACCATGGCCCCAAGCACCACATCTACATGCTTTGTGAACACTTCCAGGGATGGTGATTCCACCACTGCCCTGGGCAGCCTGGGACAATGCCTGATTATCCTCTGGGGAAGAAATTGTTCCTCGTGTCCAATCTGAACCTCTCTTGGGACAACTTGAAGCCATTTCCTCTTGTCCTACCACTTATCTGGGAGAAAAGACCAAGCCTGACCTGGGGCTAATTCTTCACCTGTCAAGGCAGAAGCCAAGGTTATCGACTTCAGTAACAGAGGGTCAGGCAGAAGTCAGGACTTACCAAGGACTGAAAAGCAACCAACAGCAGTGGCAGAGGACTGCAGATATTAGAGGACAAGCAGATATTACAGAAATCATTAGGAGCTAGAAGAAATACTGTGTGTAACATCAGTTACTACTTCAATTAAATGAGGTCAAGGATCATGCAGTATCAGTCAGGATGCCAAACTATGTCACTTCCTTTAGTGCTCTCCAACTGTGGGGTTTTTTTAGCAGAACTTGGCCGACGAAACTACATCATTAACTAATTGGTACGATGTATTCCTTTAACATTTGAGCTTCTGTGTTTGGCAGAATACTCATAGCATTACAACAGCTGTTGGAAGAGGAGTAACTTTGATCCAAATATAATGGAGAGATTTATAACTGAGTTTAAAACCTTATTTCTGGATTTGGGAACTGCTGGGTGGGTTTTTTTTAATGTAAAAGAAGTTTCACGGTGCTTGGGGCCATGGTTTAGTCGTGAGCATGGCAGTGTTGGGGGGATGGTTGGACTCCATGAGATCTCAGAGGACTTTTCCAACCATAATGATTCTATGATTCATTTTAATGTTTCAGGTACATCATCCACACACTTAAGGTAGTACCTTTATACAATCTAAGGTCTCCAGTGAGGCACAGCCCTTAACTGCACACTGAAGGCTGCTAAGCACACACTTGTGCATGGGACTTATCCAGGGAAAGATTGCACCCGTCACTGCAAACATCTCAATGCTGTTCCAAGAGTCACCTGCTACTCAGCTGCCCTAAATTCACAGAATAGAGGAATACACAGAACTCAACAAGTATTTGGACAATGCTCAGACACATTGTGTAACTTTTGGGGTTGTCTTGTGCATAGACAGGAGTTGGACTCTATGATCATGGGTCCTTCCAACTCAGGACATTCTATGATTCTATCATATCCTAATGCACCCAATACAATTAACCTCATCTCACAGTGATGATGGCCAGCCCCAGCTGCCTGTCTATCACCAGTGCCATATCTACACTGTTTGCCTTTTCCTTTCAAGGACAGTTTGCTCTTCACCTAAGGAAGAGGACATCACCATTCTGTGTGGGGTTTAGTGCACAGATCTGAAGTTCTCAGCTGTTTTCAGCATCATGGGGTGTTTTCCACACCAGCCTCACATGCTCTTCTATGAGTGGAGAGCTACAAAGATGAGAGGCTGGAGCATTTCCCTTCTGAGGACAAGCTGAGGGATCCAGGCTGGGTTAGCCTGGAGAAGAGGAGGCTTAGAGGTGACCTTAGCAATGGATAGAAGTAGCTGAAGGGAGAGCAACAGGATGGAGCCAGGCTCTTCCCACTGGTTCCAAGAAACAGGACACAAGGTAACAGGTAAAAACTGGAAGCAGTTTTTACTACCATGCATCCAAACATATGGGTGCTAAACGGTGTGATTTGACTGAAATTCTGGGTGCCACTGAAACATCAGCTCCTAGAAACAGTGAGCAAGACATTTCCAGACACACTGATGGGTGCAAGAAAACACAGTAAAGCCAACAGTTTGTTTAGGATTCATTTAGTTCCTTCATAGTTTTTTAGTAGGACAATTTTCTGTGTAGCTAGGGCAACTGTATGAAGTTCACCCAATACTAGCCCCTGCTCTGCTGCCTAGGTGTTGCTGGTAAGCCTCCTCTATTTATTTTGGTTTTCACTGTTTTTCTAAGCAGTATAGTAGAAGGAGTCATACGTCCATGTCACAGGCCTCCTGGGCTGGTTTTGTACACACAGAAAAAGCAGCTTCTGGCATTTTTCACATTTCAACCAGCAGTGGCTTGGCTGCATTATCAAAGCAGGGCTGGCAGATACACAGAGCAGAACATCCAAGACCCACCACAGACGCAGCCTGCACAGATGAACTAACAGCACAGATACTGCTGGGCCACAGCAAGGAAGCCAGGGGAAAAATAAAAACCTATCGAGACAGGGCTGGGCCACAGCTCCAAGGAATCTGCTTTTCTTAGCAGGTGCTTTAAGTTCCAACATCTGCTGGCCATATAAATCAAAGAAGCTTCTACAACCGTTTACGCAAGTGAATGACGTGAACATATAAATACACCGATTTCCCCCCCCCCCCCTTACTGTTCTTGGCACTGAACCCACATAGAAGGTCCAGCAATTTTTTTTTGGTCAGCTTAGAAAGGTAAGGTTGTGGTAAGAAAAATACCTAATCAAGTGGTGCATTGTTGTTGGAAGAACTCTCAAAGCTTTTTCAACAAGGGACTTAGAGTATCTCAAGTATTTCATGGTAAGGCTCCTTCTTACTGTTAGATCTTTTACATATTCAGCTCCCAGAATTGAGTCCTGAGTTTATTCCACAGGAATTCTACCACCCTACCACCTTCGTTTTAAAGAGGATTTGGTTTCTATTTATCACATGACTCATGAAATAAAGCAAAGCTTTCAGAACACCCAGAATACCTACAGGTGAACATCAGATGCTATCAGGTGTGAGTGTCACATGGTTGGTTTATGTGCCACCTAATTATATGATTCAAGCATTCTAACCACTACACTGGGAAAAGTCTATCTACTGAACTTACACATGCTTCACTAATAAACAGAGATTTAACTCCCAGGGACTTCATGTGAAGCCACATCTAAGCTAAAATAATTTTTGATGTTGAATAATTATTACTTTGCAGCATTCACTTTTTTTCCCCCACCAGTAATTCTGGTGTGGCAGTCCCTTGTATAGCTTCTGTACACCATGAAGCCTCTCTGCTGACTCAAGCCACTTTCCAGTCATCTCTGGCACAAAAGGCTGGACTGGCTGATAGTCTCTGGCACCAAACACATCTTCCCCCATCTGATAACTCACAAAGCCAGAACACAAACCCCATTTTCTGCTGGGCTTGTTTCTCTGAGACATAAGTCTATGTAGACATTGTGTCTGAACCAAAAAGCTTCAGTGAGCTGTTCACTGAAGCTTCACGTTCCACCCAGCAAGCTCCTCTCCTCCAAGCTCACAGCACGCCCACTGTTCACTCTCATACTGTTAGTCCTGTAGAGCAGCAGCTTCTGGAGTTAAAAGTGAACATTTTGATCTGGTCCTGCTGCTCACCCCAGCCAAAGTAGCTAGATGAAGTTAGTAGAAAGGAAAGGAGGTTATCCTTTGTTCCATATGCCTGACCCTACTTCCACAGCAGTGTTTCAAGACTGTGAGAGATCAAGATCCCACCTGCACCACAATGAAGTATGAAAAACCCTCCCCTGAAAACTCAGTCTGCCAGTACAAGTGACAGAAACAGTATCAGCTGAAGGGCTTTGGGTTTCATTGGCTGCTTCTTTTAGCCAGGTATGCAACAGATGTGCCAACCTACAGACCCTTTCTGATGCAGGCAGTTCCAGATATCCCAACTCTGCCACTTGAGGCTCAGAGGATATGTAGTAGGCAAGCAGTCCCCATTTGAGTCCCAGAGAGTCCATGTGGAGATGCTCCCATCAGCTGAACAGCCTCATCATTTGGCCTCACATTTGGTAGGTGATTTTATTTTTCTGGTGCATCCCCATTCTCCTTTCAGAAATACATAGAAAAATCTTAAATCTAAACCCCACATATGAAGGCTGAGCATGGAAAAACAAGTGAACACAGCCATTTACTCACAGCAGAGATGTTCTAGACAGATGCAATGGTGTTTATTAAAGCTCATTCATCCTAAGCAGTGCAGCATACCATTTGGCTGCTAGAAACAGGTGCTGAGCATTTTAATAAAAAGAATTAAGACTTCTAAAAATGGAGGCTCCAGATGAGACTGTTTATGGACCTCAAAAAAAAATCTGTCACTGTAGAAAATACCAGCAAGGGAGTCTAGAATGCACCCTCATAATGCATGTGAGCGGAGAGCATATTTAGAGCAAAGGAGAAACCTGAGCCACCTAGAAGCAGTAAAATCACGCCACAGAAAATACTAAGAGGAAAAAAAAATTCAGTCTTGATTTGTTTCCCCAGCTTTGAGCAGTCCTACAGAGCTTGTTTTCACTCTTACCCCAATTATTCATTATAATACTGCAAGTGATCTGAAAAAAAATCAATGAGAACCCTCCAGGAATAAAGTAAATAATGAAAAATAGTGTCAGAGCCTATCCCTAAAAGACTAATTCCTTTTATCTTAGTCATACCTCACTGAAATATCATTGAGCCAAAAAAATTATAATAATGATTGATATTGAATCATCATTGCCCTGGATTTAACATAGACCATTTTGCAATATATCATAGCAAAAAGTACTGTAAGGAGACTGCAGAAAGCAGTAAGTATTTAAAAGGTACGTGATAGCTTTATGGAGCAAGTGATGGGGCTGGGAAAAAAAAAAGGAAATCCTTGCAGAAACTAATAAGCTCCTGCCTTCACAGCAGAGTTCACCAAACAGCAATCCTGTGTCATTAGGCTGGCACGACAGTGGAATCACTAACACCATCAGCAAAGCATGAGCAGAATGAAGGCTGGGAAGTCAGGGACTCCTGCTCCACACTTGGACATGCTGGGAGGGTCTCAGCACAGAGCAGGGACGGCCACACTGGACAGGAGCACACAAAGTGACAAGGCACACGTTCCAAATTACTCATGTGACTAGGCATCACCAAATGGGTTGCAGATGTCTGCTCCATGTTCAGAGCTTCTCTGCACCTCCACTGCAAAACAGTGAATAGATCCTGCACACATTGTTTAGCCTGGAGAAGAGGAGGCTGAGAGGGGACAGAAGTAGCTGGAGAGAGGGCGTCAAGAGGATGGAGCCAGGCTTTTCTGCATGGAGCCAACCGATAGAACATGAGGCAACCGGCACAAACATGGAAGTTCCACCTAAACATGAGGAAGAACTTCTCCTGTGAGAGTGGCTGAGCACTGGGACAGGTTGCCCAGAGAGGTTGTGGAGTCTCCTTCCCTGGAGAGATTCCAAAACCATCTGGACACAATCATGAGTAATGTGCCTTAAGAGACCCTGGCAGAGACAGGAGGTTGGTCTATGTGACCTCTGGTGGTTCCTTCCAGCCTTAACCATTCTGGAGGAAATTACTTCAGAGCAAAGACAAAAAACAGCCACCCATGTGCCAAAGGTATGAACTCTCTTCCATCTTGACATACTGGTGATGCTCAGATGCTTGGCAGCTCCCTGTGCAAGAAACCTGCACGACACTGGAGGCACACCATGTCTGTAGCCTCCCTCCAACAACTGTGATAACTGCTCTTACCCCACCAGCTTTCTTCCACTCCTCCCTAGTATCTTTCTTTGCCCTCCATTTATTTTCTCTGCCAGGTTTGAGCTGGGGCAGAGCCCCCTCTGGCTACCCCTCAGATTCCAGCACAGAACAAGTCCAAACCTCAGGTGCTGTGTGTGTTTCCTGTCTCTTCTGCACCCTGCTGGGCAGCATCAGCACCTCTAGGACAAGCAACTGATCCTGAGCTGCCAAAGTAGCCACAATTCACACACAGGTTCTATCACCAGGGCCAAAGTAATAGCAAGACTATTACAAAGGCTGTTGTCCAGGGGTAATATACTTTAGGCTGTGGTATTGTGTAATAAAATACCAAATACTAGCAATGGAGATAGTTAACACTAGCAAAGCGCATGCATTATCAAAGTCCTGAGCAACCGGTGGCTAACAGACATTTCTTCCAAGCTAAACAAGGTCAGAACACAGAAGTGTGCTTCAACACTTTTGAAGGTAAACTGATTAGGAACACCAACACAGAAGACAGCCTTTGGTCTGAAGGAAGATCCTTGTGAATAGTCAAGTGCAACCCACCAGCCTAAAGGGGAAAACATGTCTAAGGCCAGATAGGGCTGAATGAAAATAAAACTTCAAAAAGTAATTACACAGAGAAACATACATACTAGGCAGCCTTCTGCTAGCATAAACCAAGCTAAAATTAGACCACATTTGTCATAGCTGAAGCTGAGTTATACTTTCCCTCCCCAATCAGCCTAGTTAACATGGCCAGCTAGGATGCTGGCATTCTTGGCTACAGAAAAAAGCCTGCAGCAGATCAGCAAAGTAGGACCTGTCCCCAGCAGTTCAGGTTCAGATCTACAGCATGCTGTCATTCCACTGTCAAGGGTCAGGGCTGGGCTGGCCACCAAATGACTGACAGAGGTTCTCTAAGCCCTCTGCCTTCCCAAGGGGAGAGAGAAAGGGAATAAGGGAGAGATTCATGGATTGGAAAACTAAACCAGCTTTAATTACAATAACAAGAACATGAAATACATATAAGCATATACAAACCCAACACTGTTACATCACTGTCAGCACCAATGCTGTGGCACTGCCACGGTTTGGAAATGCATTGTATCAGAGCTCATACTGTAGAGAAAGGTGTGCATGGAGGTAAAATCCCACTGAAAATACTAAATGGACAGAAAACTCAAGAAGCTGCCTGAACAGAGTTCCAGTTCTTTAGTTAGAATGTATCAAGGTCATGCTATTAGCTACAGCTTCTTACTCAGGCATGAAATTTTTTTGCCCTTAGTTTCCTGTTCCTGCTACTATTTGCTTGAATGACCTTGGTCAGGTCACTTAATACTTGTTTACAAGCATCCCACCCTTAAATTAAGGATATTGGCCATTTCCCATATCAATAAGGATACAGGCATCTTAGAGAAGCAGGTACCTCTGACTGTGCAAGCAAAGAGTCCTAGAATTTGCTCACCTTCACTGGTCTCTAACATCACTTTTAATAGTGCACTAGCAGTGAAGACAAGACACTACCATGGGTCTCATCCTCACTTATCTCCCAGTAATAAACCTAAGTACTCAACCTGGTATTTCAACTAAGTTCAGAAAAAAAGAACCACCCCAAGTTTAAATTTTACTTAGTTGAAGCAAAAGGAGCTTTGGGTGGCTTAGGGAAGAATCCAGACATCTGAAGTGATATCTGAGAAAAATCTAAGATCAATTACATGCGTTACATTTGTATCTCTCTCAGGGTTAAAAAAATCTCTGTAAGGAAAAAGTGAATACATATCTTTCTGCTCAATTCTTGGCTGGATTAAAGAGGAATATAGAGGGCAGCAAAACAGGGAGAGTCCTCACAGTCTGAAGATCCCAGAAAGACTCCATCACATTTATGAAGATCTAAGGTGGCTCTAACTTTACTCTCAGTGCCCTTGGACTAAAGCTACCATTCCCTATCTTTGAACCCAGCTCTCTCCCCTTCTCCCCTCTGCTGCCTGCAAAGGAGCATGTCTGTTCATTCCCAGCTATAGCCCTTTGAAGTTCCATTGATATTCAAACCTCGTGGAGCCTTCTGGATGGTAATGGCACCTTCAAACCCAACTCAGGCCACAATACAAATAAACTTGCTCTGGGGAACCTGCGAGTCGCTTCAGCGTGCTAACATCAGCCTACCTCTGAGCAAAGGGCTCAGCAGCATAAGCATTGCAAAGGAAAATAAAACCCTCAGCGTGGAGTCCTGGAGAAGAAAAACAGTGAGATATTTAAACCTAACCATTTCTTTTTAAATACTTGGGTGTTCTTTACAGAGGGAATTTCCCCCTCCTTCCCCTGCTCCCCACCAGAAGCCTCCAAAGTCTTACTCACTGTATTTAGAGAGCTTTGATGTCAGCCTCCAATTCTTTAGTTCAGCTTTTAGGAATGCGAGGGTCAACTGATTTTCTCTTTCTGGGGGAAATTAGGCTGGATTTCATACTGCCATGTATTCCCAACGAGGAAACACATGGAGGAATCCTACTTTAACTCACTTTTAAAATCTCCACCCACCAGAGTCTGGTACCCTGCACCAACACACACACACTCATTGATCACTTCTACAGGCACAACATGTTCAGCCACTGCTAACAAGCAGCATCACAAGATGTTTGCTCTCAATAGGCCAAAGAAAATTACATCCCTCCTGGACAGAGGTTGGGAATATCAACCTCTAGTGGAAGAGACAGCTGTGCAGAAATTGTAAGCCAAGACATAACTGGAGTCCCTGAAAAAAGTCAAGCTCAACATTCAGGTTGTGCCCTTGGAGGCAATGCCCAGCTGAGAGGTCACTGCTGGAACCATGCTCATCTGAGCAGGTTTTCTACCCACAGGTAGGGCTGCTTCTACAAGATGGATTCCCCCCCTTCAGGTTGCAGTAATTGCTCTGATCTGCATCAAGTGCATGCTCACAGCCCCTGGCATTTCCATTTATTTTGATTTACTGACTTCATTGGCTGGTGCCTGAGCCATTTTTTCCCTGTGGTCACAGCAGCCTCTCAAGTATGATGTCCTTCAGGGAGAGAACAATTTTAATGGCAGATTGAGTGCTCATTTGTAAAAGCAATCTTTGTCCCATTAAAATTTTCAACAGTCATATTATCCAAAAAGCTCATAGCAACCATGACAACAAACCTTCTAATGAGACCAGCAAGAGGATCCTACATACCTGAGCTGCACAGATGCTGGCTGAGATCAGTCAGGGATAAGAATCAAAAGCCTCTAGTATCTACTGGGATTTTAAAGAACAAGCATCTCTGACCCTAGTCTGATGAATCATTAAAATACAGCTACAAATGTAGGAGCTGACTCTTCAAAACATTCCAGGCTTCTAATATTCTTCCACCCTGTTGGAAATGGTCAAACAGGTTCTGTAAAACACATCCACATAGCATGGTGGAGCACTGCCTACAACCTTTTCATATATTCACCAGTTCCTCCTCCCAGTGCCTGCAGAAGTGTCCCACACAGCTGTCAGACTCAGCTCCCTCCCAAAACCTGGAAGGGAAAAGGATCTGATGGAGTTCACGCCCTCAGATGCTGAGGTCTCACTTGAAGCACACTCATCTCTAGACTGCTTGTGTTTCTCTGCCTGTTTCTGTCTGACCACAGGCACATCCACAGAGCAACCCTTTGTACTGTAAGCACATTTATAATGTGTCTAAATCTAAGGTCAACTATTCCTGAACTCAAAGGAAAAAAATATTCCTTTCTCTCCTAGCTCATCTTGAGTAGGAATTACCCTGAAGATGAGATGGTCTGGCATTATCAGTAATATAAGGGTGTTGGGGGATGGTTGGACTTGATCTTAGAGGTCTTTTCCAACCTTATGTTATGCTAAATTCTATGTTATGCTAAGAATTTATTCCTGCACCTTCCTTCCAATATTATCTCATTTCCAACCAAGAAGCACTGAAATTAGTAATCAGATCTTGTCCTGTCCTTTGAACAGGACACAGTGACCAGCTCATCAAGAGATGCACTACAACCAAGGGAGTCTCTTGTGCCTTACAGGGAGTTTAATGCATTAAACTGATCCCACCTCTGATGTTTAGGTTCCCTTTCAACAAAGGAGCAACCACACAAGGGCTACATAGGGGTAAAGCAGTTCTTGCTTATAACATCAGAGCATTTTCTTACTTAACTCACTTGAGAGAAGAGCAACATCCACTTCAAGCTGTGTAAGAGACATCAAGCTGGTCCCTGCCTCAGCAAACATGTGCTCTAGCAGCATTAAAATAACTAATACAGTTTTAACCATGACTTGGTTGTAGTGCATTTGGTGTCCCACTGCTTGAGGCTGAAGCTGCAGCAACACGAGCCAACACTTTCAGATGTCTTTATATGTAGTAAGTGAGCTCCCTCAAAGGGCCTGAGGTCACTGCATCCACCCAAGACACTCAAGTGCATTCAGATATGTGGCTTAGTAAAGACAACAGTTAAGATGCATAACTTCTACTTGGGAAAAAAGGAGAATTCTTTACACTTAAATACAGGCAACTGTTTGGTTTTAGAATCCCCAATTTCTATGCACTTTCTACACTTCTGACCAGGGCTGAGCAAATATTTCACATTATGAAAGAAGTTTCTGTAAAACTTGGAAGAAGTTAAAATGAATCTCATTTGCTCTCAATGAACACACAGCAAGTTGGTGAATAATGAAATAAATGAGTACATTCTTCAGAGGTTTTACCATTTTCAGGGACATCCTCCTGGACACACTTCTCAATATAGGAGCCATGGACACCAACAGAACCAGGACACTCTCCCTAAGACCCAATGTCCTTTAAATTTAAGCTTCAGTTAAGAGGATAGACAATGCTACCACCTCTTAGGTTTGCTTTAGTTTTTGTTGTTTGCAAGCAAAACCCAAAGTCAAGCCAAAACCCAAACAAGCCAAAGAACAAGCAGCACAGCTCCAGTTACCAGTGCATGTCTACATTCTGCATGTCTATTTCCCCTAAATGTCCTTTTCAGGACACACTAGTAAGCTTCACATTCTCCAAGAAGTCACACTGATGTCATTTACTATTGATCTTCATTTTCACATTACCACTAATCAGAAAAAGCATTGAAGGCCCTGATCCCACTGAGATCTAAGCACATGCTCAACTTGAGGCGCTCAAAGTTTCTCCCTGACTTCTGGTGAACTCTACTCCATGATGTAAGTATGATGGTTGGCTGTTTCACAGGCAAGCAATTAAGATACACTCATTAATATTTGTCTACAGCAGTGAGGGTTGCCACAAAGAAAAACATTAGGAAATTATTAAATGTGTATTTATTGCAGAGTGTACATAACCCCTGGCACTGAGCCATCACTGCAGGCAGAAATATTGCCTGGTTGCTTCAGGCTGTGCGTGGTTCATGCTGTGCACTGGAGCTGGGAGCATCTGGAAGAAACAAGCCTGCTTTTATAGAACTGAAACCCAGAACTAAATGTGCACACCCAGATACAGACACATTCGCTGAGTACCTGATTTAGAAGGCTAGGTTACCTTAAATATGGCATTGCTCAGCTTCAGAGAGCTTGACTTTGAACCTTGGAATATTGCTTTGATTAAAAGGCTTTGGGGCTTTCTTGTTTTTCCTTCGCTCCTCTGCTGTCTAATAGGTTATACATTTACCACTGTAAAGCTAGTGTATTTGCAGTAAACCATGTGCAGTTACCTAAGTCTTCAACCTTGCTTCAGCATTAAATCACCCAGAAAAGCAATTTATTGCTTCATATATTCCAACACCATGAACAATATCCATTAAATCTCCATCTCATATATAGTGACCACACTGCTTTCTGCTTGCATTGCAGGGTCACGTTACAGCCTCCCCGAGACAGTCGGTTGCCCTCTCCCTGCCAGCCTGAGGCTCACTACAGCATCCTGGGGCACCTACCCTCTCAAGGGGTTCTATGTAAAAAACCCAGTCCTTAGTTTAAGTACTCCTCTATCTCAAGGTGTAAGCCTTGAGCCCAACTCAGTACTTGTTCTGGGAACACAGGAACCACCAAGTTGTTCCTTCAAGAATAACACCACAACCAGCTCAGGAATTGCAATAACACCTCTGTGCTGGATCCCATATGGAACATGAATTGAAAGCCTCATAAATGTACCACATAAAATCAATCACAATGTCAGAAGCATTTAGCTTGGGTTTTTTTTCCCTGAGCCTGTACATCATGTTGAAATAAGAGCCTTTCAGTCCACTTTTAGTCAAATCTAAGTCGGATATTGCTTTTTAAGACACTAAACCCACTTTTATTTCTTTCTTTGACCATGTAGAGCAGGCTTTCATTAATGTACTGTGATTATTTTTCAGACTTTCCTCCTCCACCACCACTGGAAGCACCAATTCAGCAATTTCATCCTTTGGTGCCTAGAGCAGAGAGGATTTACAATCAGAAATGATCACTGAGTATCACATGCTCAGTGAGATAATATTTGGCCAGTAGTTAGAAAAATCTGTCAGGCAATCCACCACCAGTGGCTTAAAAAGGTTAGTGAAACTAGTTTCAATTTCTGCAGCAGCTTCTAGAAGATTTATTGCACCTTTTTACCTAAGAGGCTGACACTCAGATGCAGACAGGCCAACAAAATCCTAGGGAAAAAGCAACAGGTATTGCAAGGACATTTCTTCATGGGCAAATGCAGCAGGCTAAGAGTCACTGTCCCATCCTCCCCAAACTGAGGGCATAAATCTCGGCTTAGGTGACTACCACGTTGGGCATTTCAGGCAGCGTTTTCAACCTTGGAGGTTTGGGCAACCTGCCAGTAATGAAGATGTATTAATGCTTAATGCAGCTTAATGTAATAGGTGTCATGTTCATAATTTACAGAAGCTCTTTCTAAAGCATTAAATTCATTTATACTCCTTAAAAGCTACTCAATCCTCAGGGCTAAGTTAGTTTGGTTGGTGGGAGTGGGCTCCTTTTTAGGATCCAATGATATATAAATTGTTAACATATCCAAACTCATCCATTAGTGCATGGGAAAGTAATAAATGTGCCAAAGCAGCAATAACATGATCAGGGAAAGTCGTTGTGGTCATTAGGGCTGAAAGGGTTTCATTTATGGCCCCCAAAGAGAATGAAGGCTATAAAATAAACTTGGGGGACTGTGGTGACCAGAAGGTTTGCCTTATTGTGTTAAAATAGAATAAAGAATCCACAGGTTTGTTTCATTAACAGTTACATACTGCAGCATCTCACCACCACTTCTCTCACCTCTGTGGTGCTGTCTCAGATTTAGAAAGGAGCATAAGCCCCCAAAAAATACAAGGGAAGGAGCACCCAAACACAACCTGCACCTTTCCACAGGAGCTCAGAGGCACCCAGGAAGGTTCAGTCATCTAGGAGGACTAGATGAGATTGGCAGTTTGACCCTTGGTAAGCTGGGGTGCACTTGACAGAGGAGCTCTTGCTGACATAAGGAAAAGTTTGTCCTCCCTCAAGGCTGAAGCCTGAGTGATCACAATACATTTCTGTCTCAGGACCTATGAGATTTCATACCTCCAAGCCTGCCTTCCTCAAAGGTATGAAACACTGCCTCCAACAGGCACGTAGCACCTAAAAGCACAGAGGAGCATGGGGTGAGAAAGACTTGTGGTCTTCTGTGTCAGCAACAGAAGGCAGGCCCTGACACTGGAGGTGTCCACATGCTGCTAACAATGGTCCAGACTCAATAGTTATCAAAACAGACCAAGACTTTTCTTGATGACAGCTGAAGCTTAGTCCAAGTTTGAACCAGTGACAAAACACCCCTGGGAACCCAGGATGTGACATTTTAGATGAGTAAAGGGCTGTCAAACCCCTTCTTGCAATACTGTAGTTACAGTTTCCCTTGTCAGACATCTCAGCAGATACCCACATCCTAAATGACAGCCCTATCTTTCTCCTGATGCAACTGCAGGGCATGTTGTAGAACTTCATACTGCAAATGAAAAGCTCCAAAGACTTTTGCTTTTTAACTTGTTTCCAAAATGTGGGGGTTTTTTAAGACAAATAAAAACAGCTCCCAAACTCTGCTCCTGCTGGGCTGGAAGCATCCAGCTGGAGTCGCACAAGTTGATCTGTAACCCTGCTGAGAGCAGAGTTGTGAGAGAAGGACTCCACAGAAGCCCCTGCTAACCTGCTCTTTGTCCACCTTGTCCTCATGGAAGAGCAGGTATCCTTAGGAAAGGGGACAACAAGGGGCTGGTCAAAAACCCCACCAAATTCCCAACAGCAGAGCACTGGCCTTCCTCTTCTCTTTGCCTTGGTTTTAATCTGTTTCCCACCACAGCCAAGAGCTGCCTGCAGCGACATCAGGAACCCACATGGACCCTTCCAGCAGGCTAATTCTCTCAGCAAATGGGTGCCTGTGCACATGTCAGGGGGACATGTCAGAGCTGAAGCTGCCTGCACACACAGCACTGCAAGCTCAGACTGTGTCTAACAACCTGTAATGAAGTCATGTCATGTCGCCAGATTCGGCTTGGAGAAAAATGCCTACAGTAATTGCATTTAGTTCATCTTGTAGCATGGTCCCCATCAGAACTGCTAATTCAATTGTGTGCTCCTCCTGCCAGCTCCTTGCCATTAAGCACACATTTAATTACTTCACTAAAGGATTAATATGCAGCACACAAAAGAAGGGCCATCACGCCGTGCCAGAGCACACAGCTGCCCCACCATTTAGTGGGGAGATAAAGGCAGACTATCACTGGGCAATCCTAAGCCTGCTACCAATACATCATCATTAGATGAACATTCAGGACTTTGCTTTCCATGCTTGTTATTCACCACTCAGCATACATCTCTCTCCTTGGCACCAGAAAGAGCCATAATGTGCGAGTGACAGCTCTGCCATTGTTGTCCCAGCCATGGCACTGCTGTGTCCCCCCCTCCCCTGGAGCTTGTAAGGTTGCTCTTATCTCGTTTCCAGGCGAGGGCTTACAGCAGCTACATTACAACATCCTGAGATAAGGGGCTCTGCTTGACATTATTTCTGTCTGTGCTGCAAACAACTGACAAGCATGGCAAGGATGAAAAAAGAGCAACAAAGGCAGCTGCCCCCCAGCTTCCCCCTCCCTCCTCAGAGGACAGCTCATCAATTCTCCAGGATGTACACAATCATTATTGTAAGGGAAACAAAGCCCGGTGTCAATTGTGCAGTGTTATAAAGCAGTCCCTCAAATTAAAACCATGTACCTAACTGCTTCTGATGGCAGAAGCTATTTAGCAGTGATATTTTACGGAAAGGCAATGAAAAGCAATAACTGCTTTATTTAATGTATCTGTGCAATCCAGCTGCCTTGGATGAGCCTTAATAGAAGCTGTCGATCAATGTCAGTGCCTTTGAAATAACTGCAGCAGACTGCAATAAACACCAAGGAAAGATAACTAAAGCTACTGATCAGCCTCTTGTTACCTTCCTGCACCCAGAGATTTGTCATTTGTTTGTACTGCTTATAATAGCTGGAGGTGGCTGATTATCATGGGAGCACAGGGCTGCCTGAGTGCAAGGGGAGGAGTGAAACCAGCTGTGGAGAAGGCACCGACCAAAAAAAGTTCACCCAGGATACAGCAAATTCAGATGCTGTGTCTCTATAAAACACAGATCTGTTCTCCTGCTCTTCCAGCTCAGGACAGCTACACCCTCGTGCTTCTCTGGTCCACAGAAGAACTTGAAAAAACAAAGCATTGAGGGCAGCCCATCTCTGGCTCACCTGTGGCTACTTCACCTTAGCTCTTCTAATACAGGGATCCCTTACAATAGTTACCAGAAATACTTAACATACTCAAGCAGATGCTGAAGATGGTGACATAGAAGCAGGTGGTAGGCAAGCAGATGCCTTTTATGAGAGAAACTCACTCAGGTTAAGCCAGCCAGTGGCTTGTCAGAGAAGCAGCAGAGCCTGCTTGCCTGATGTGCTCCTCCCAGGAAAGCAATTCCTAATCCGCTCTCTGCTGAACCAAGCATCTTATCCTTGGCATTCTGCAGCAGCTACTGCTGCAGGAATATCAGGCATCCAAAAGCCCACAGCTGTCTGCACAAAGCAGCTTTTGATGAGAGCAGCAGGGAGCTGAGCAGATCCCATTCCTCCAACAGCAGAACAGCCATGTCAAGAGGAAGGACTCCAGCAGGGCAAAGGCACACATCCTTCTCCCCAGCACTTCCAGGGCACAATTGCAACAGGAGGCAAAGGCAAGATTTAAGAAGGGACCAGTACAACAGCTTAGTTCAGCAGTGCAATGGACACAGCTACTGGCTTCGAGCTGATCTGGTCAACTCATTCACCTTGGGCTTGAATGACTCTCTAAACAAGTTTTGATTATCTAGTTTTCTCTGCACTATTTTAAAGCCTCATGGTAGCAGCTTTCACAGCAACAAAATTTATGGTCATTTTAGCTCTAGAGTTTCAACAGGCTGACTGTTATTTGTTTTCCCTCAAGGAGGACAGCGAGAGCTCAACAGGGACCTGCAAAAAATGCTTCCCAATTTCTGCAGTCCCTGGATTTTACTCCAAGACTATTAGAATCTTCTTCAATATCCTGACATCTCAGTCCCCAGATTTTCATCTGCTGGCCTCCAAGGAACAGCAGGGAGAAATTTTATATTACCAGGGAGTCTGTGACCAGCATCTTAGTATTTCAGACAAAATATTGCCAACCTATAAAGGAACATCAGCAGAATCCAGGAAAAATTCTCTTTGGGAGTTTTTCTTGACAGTTTTGTAACTTTCTAGAGAACAGATCCTTTTCTCATCTCACCTTTTAATTGCAAGGCTCTCATCTATGCTAGTGGATTCTGAAAGTGTAGGAAAATAGGACCAGATCCATACTATCACTTCTACTTTATAGGCAGAAAGTAAATCAAGCAGTAAATTGACTCATCCAAGGGCATGCAGGAGCTGCAGCAAAAGCAGACAACTCCTGACTGTCAGGATGGATACATCCACACCAAACCTCACCCCAATCCCCAGTGGTGCAGCAGCACTCACTGGCCTGGCATCCAGCTGCACACTCCAGAGCATTTCATTGCAACCATGACTTCCAGTCCAGCCTTTCATGCACAGAGAGTTCACCTCCCACTGCAGGAAAAGGCCCAAGAAACTCTCTGGATGCAGAGCAACTCCTCCACCCAGGTCTGAAACATTTGGAAATTTGGTTAGTTTGGAGAAGAGGAGGCTCAGGGAAGACCTTCTCACTCTCTACAGCTCCCTGAAAGGAGGTTGGAGTCTGGTGGGAGTTGGTCTCTTCTCCCAGGTAACTACTAATAGGACAAGGGGAAATGGCCTCAAATTGCATCAGGGGAGGTTCAGGTCGGATATTAGGAAGAATTTCTTCCCTGCAGGAGTGGTTAGGCATTGGCCCACGCTGCCCAGGGCAGTACTGGAGTCACCATGCCTGGAGGGGTTCAAAACACAAGTAAATGTGGCACATGGTGACATGTTTAGTGGCATGAAGGTGTTAGGCTGAGGGTTGGACTTGTGATCTTAGAGGTCTTTTCCAACCGAAATGATTCTACATGTCTTAATGGAGACTGCAAGGACAAAGTTCTCCTGACAGCCTGAGAGACAACATGTTTAAATGTCTCTGAATTGGGTTATTTCATCTGTGAGATGCCCTTGCTAGCTCCCCCTCAGCAGGGTGCCCTTTCCTTTCAGCTCAGTGATGTTGCTTTCCAAAACATTTTTCCACAACACATGCTTCATTCTTATTATAGCACCTCACAGCTTTTAAAAGAATACTTTTTCTTGCACTTGGCTCCACACATGTGAAAAAGAAATACATGTGTAGCAAGGAGATAAATGCAGACTCATATCTATCTCAGCTGTCTAGACGAAAGCCTGCTCCGAGTTTGAGCAGCAAACCTTGCAGGTAATAGGTCTTCCTCTTTTCCATGCAAATATCTCCTGAGAAACCAGAGGGGCTCCTGGACTAGAGACACCACTACTACCCAGCTGATACCAGCTGTAAATACACACAAAATCCACAATGCAACTTTCCAAAAATTATATCAGGAAGAAAGCCCCCAGAAATTTGCTTATAACACAAGTGAATGCCCTGGAGAAATTCTCAGTGTTGAAATACTATTGTTTTAAGCAGAAATTATCTGACTCCAGCATCTACTTTTAACATGTAGGAATCACAGCATCCCTGCTGCCTCTGCAAGAGCTCCTGCAGCACATGGAAGGTTGTCAGGGTTGTCCAAATGGCAAGCTTCAGTCCAAACCGTGCCCCAAAACTGTTATAGATGAAGCCTTCCCCAAAGCCCCAAGGGCCATGATGCCTCCTGCATTTCCAAGGCACAGCTCAAAGCCCTTGATGTTGCCCTGCAAGAACTCCAGCAAGCCAACCAGAGACCACACCACTAAAAGCCTCAGTGAATTACAGCAGACCTCCTGGGAGCCACCAGGCAGGCTTTGCTTGGTTAGGCCTCCTCTGAGCAGCCTAGTGTACAAATGGCACATGAAGGGCTGTAAAACCAGCCTTACTGCATCCAATGCAGGGCTGTCTAGCCCAGGACTGTCTCCATGGAAGTCCAGAGCAGATGTCTGTGGGCTTTTTTCAACAAGACAGAATACCTGGGAAGCAGCTTTAAGCAGGATGGAGATGATGTTTTTTCTGGGTGCTGAGGCAGCCCCAGCTCCCCAGCCTCCCTGAAAACACTGCTGGCCACCCCTACCTTATCACACAATGACTTCTTAATGTAGACAAATGTCCACTGGAGATTAGCCTGAGCTCACTAACATCATTTCCACTTGTGACCCAAACCTGCATTGATCCTACTGTCTCGAGGGGTGAAAGGCTAGCATACTGCATTAACCCAAATAAATGGAGATCTTTTTCCCATCATCTCTTGCCTGTCCAGGTTTCTCTGATTAAGATGCAGCCTCTGTTCCTCATGTTGGCTAAGGCATGACAGAAATCACTTTTGCCTTCCTCTTTTTCAGACACTGAGAGTTCAGACTTTGCCATGTTCCCCAGAATCAGGATGCTTTCCTCCATCCCTCTGAGTGCTTCAGGCCCCCAACTGGAAAACAAGATCTTTCTGCTCAGCCTGTCCAAAGGTGTAGAGCACTAGTAATGCATAAGTCCTCATATCACCTTTTATTTCCACACAAACAGCCAAAATGCAGTTATGAAATATTGCAAAAACATTTCTACACCACAGAGGGAACATGTATGCTCTTGGAGGAGCAGTTTGTGTCCTGCCCAGATGCTATTTCCATGTCATCCTGTGTGCATTTTCCTCCCTTTTAGAGGCCAGACTGTAAAGTCACAACTGTCTTCCACTTAATCAGGTTCTTTCATTAAGAAAGGAAGAAATAAGGAAGACAGTTTTGACACTGAGGGTGGTGAGGCACTGTCCCAGGCTGCCCTAACCCTGGAACCATTCCAGGTTAGGTTGGACACTGCTCTGAGCAACCTGATCTAGTTATAGGTGTCCCTGCTGACTGCAGGAAGGTTAGACTAGATGACATTTAAAGGTCCCTTCCAGCTCTAACCTTCATGATTCTCCACTATCTGAAAAAGTCATGGAAGAGCCACAAACCTCATGTATCTCTCAGCCTCCCTGGATTACACGAGTAATCAGCATCCTTTAAATCAGGGATATACAAATTTATTTGCAGTGTAAGCCCCATCAGTAGAGCATTTAAATATATACACAGCTTGTGGAATATTCTGTGCCAAGCAACTTGGGAGATCTCCTTGCATGTTGTTGTAAAACTAGTCATCTGTCAGCCTGTAAGGAAATAGAGAAGCACTCTCTGAATCAGGCCAGTATCAGATTTGCTCTATGCAATCCCATCTGCTTCCTACTGCAGGTTAGTCTTTGGGGCATTTACCCTACAGAGGGCTAGGAGAAGATACTCCACATCACACAGAGCTGAGTAGCAGCCACCTCTGCACACACAGCTTAGTTAGGGCTTGGGCTAGAGGGTGTCTCCCTGTAATTTCATTTCCACTCCACTTTCTCCTTCCAGAACTGAGATCACTCTGTGCAAGAGTCTTTACACTTAGACTTAGCTGTCCATCTATTAAAGCAAAGCCAACAAATCATGAATATTAGACAAGGAATGATAATATAAATTTACCAGTACCTCTGGAGATGGTAAGTAGAGTAGTCCCAAGGGGTGACCTAAGAATAGCATCAAAGAGCTTGGCTAGGGTTATTGTCTTTAATGGACAAAATGAATTGACTGCCTACTGCCTGTAGTTAATGGCAAAAGTAAATTAATTTACAGCAAATGACACCAAGGTTGACATCAAGGTGTGGTCAAAAATTGGTGTGATCGTGTACCAAGTCAGTGACAAGGTGACCACAGGACACCACTAATGCAAAGACAGGATCTTAGGGAGTTCTGAAGCTAGAGGACAGCAACACCACAGCTGATTGCTCTTCAGGGACAGCAGCCATAGCCAAAGCTTCTCACTTAGCAAGTTTGGTATACTTTGCTGAAAAATTACCTATAGAAATACATGTAATTTTTGCCTTCCAAAGCAAGAGATTAATGGGAGCTCTCTATTTTTACTGCACATTGCTAAGCTGTTTGGAAACATTGTTTGCTGTGTTGGAAAGCTACATGAACACACCAAAAACTGCACAAGCTTCTGTTCATTGTAAAACTATGTGTGATTATGTGTAATCCAGGCTGGCTGTGAACAGCATCACCACCAGTTACCTTCTGTGTTTGCTCAGTGAGACTGATCCAGACTTTTGAACTCTAAGAGGTTCATTAACCCAGTTGTTAACAGTCACTGAAGAGCTGTATGTGGAACCTGTGGACTAAGTGGTACAAGAAGCCAGAGGTTACTCTGTCTTCTGACACCTCTAAAAGTTCAGTGGGTCATCACACCTCCCTAAGCCTCTCTGTGAAAACAGGGTGAGCCTAAATTCAGTGGCTTGTGCACTCACACCCATTTCCTACCATTGCCACAGCATTAAGGGTTCCAAGTCCCTCACAAAGCCTATTAAATTATTTTCCTGCTGAAGCAAGCACTGCTCTGTGCAGTGGCTCTCTCTGCATCTGCAGCCTCCGGTGGAAAAGTATAAGCAGACACCACAGAAGCCATGAGGTTGCTGAAGAGGTGTCCCCACACTGCCCACCAGCCTCCACACAAGCATCTGTCATCATCAGGAAAAGCAACACAGAGGCACAGAAGAGGTGGGGGGATTGTTGGGGGAGCAGCTGATTAAAGTCTCCAGGAAGAAAATGAGGTTAGATCTAAGGTCTTGCATCACATGGAGGGGCCTGCTGAATTATTGACAACAAAAGGCACTTTAATTGCAGAGCTTAAAAGCTTTCAACTAAAAAAAGGCACAAAATTACCTTGCTCCAACCAGATCACTGCTTTGATTCTACTCATATACTCTACAGACCTTTAGTAGCTACCCTTACCTGCCTCCTCAGAGCTTCCATTTCAGTTGTATCTTCTCAGCTTACATCTAGGATCTAACTTTTGAACCTCCTGCTTGAAGAAAACCAGGTCCTGAAAAGGTGCAAGCCTGGTAGCATGCTTCTATTTGTAAAAATCAGATTATTTATAGAGCATGAAGGTTTGGCCCTAAAAGCTTCACTTCATATTTCACATTCCCATCACCCCTTTGTCACTGGAGCTGTGTACACACAACTTTAGCTCCACACTTGAAATAGCCACCAGCTTCCATTAACACCTACATAGACCACCTGTATCTTCAAGCCATACCATAAACAGCATTGGGGCTGTTTTCACTGGAAGTGAAGTCACCAGAACAATATGAATTTTAAACAGAGTCAGAGCAGCTTGGTACCTGCAGCCCTTGCTGAGTCCTTACTTACTAGATCACCTTGGAAAGCCACTTAAGGCACCCAGGGAAGCTGAAGTGGTGTTTGAGCTGCAGTCTCTAAAACCTCCTTCCAGCCACCACCACGGCCTCTGAGGAATGTAGCCAGTGTCAAAGATTTAATGCTTTTTCACATTAGTGATGTCAGCACAAAATGGCCATCTCCTCTGAATAATTTATCTCCTCCCTGCATAATTTTCTTATCTCTTTTTCCCTTTTGGCTTTTTACTGTAGATGGGAAGGCAAGTGGCTGTTAGTCCTCGAAAAATCCTATGGAGCATCCTTCCCATCAATCAATTAAAAAACACTTACCTTACACTCAACATGATTTATTTCTTGTTAATACAATTGTCTCACTATATCCTTCTATTATTATACCCTTAATTCCATTAGCCATTCACTTAATGCTCTCTTTAGAGCTGACCCCAGGCTGGAGAGAAGGGAAAGAAAAGTTCGACTAATAGTGGCAACACCAATAAAATCCTGAAGCTCTTCTCTTAAAATCCTGTAGGTCACAGGAAAGACAGGTCCAGAACACATCCTGCTCACTCCACAGGAGAATATTTTTCACTCACTTTCAACTAAATGGTTTGTTGGCTCCACCCTACTCCTATCTTCACATCTCACTATCTGCCCTACTCTTCTGCAGCAGCAACTTTGGCAGAGCCAAAGAGGGAACTCTCTTCCCATCCCTCATCTAGCAAATACAACCCTGCTATGCAAAAAGGTGAGGCTAGGAGAGCAGCTCCTCACAGCTCTCATGGCAGGGTGCCTGCTCACATACTCCTCAATGAGCCAACATTCCCATTAAAGCCTTTGCAATCTGTGGCTGAGAAACATCAGCTTATGCCCCAGGTAAAGTTAGAGCCTGTCACCTGCTGCCCACCAGGAACACATTCACAGCTAGGAAGGTGTTGTGGGACTATCCCTAACCGTAGAATCCTCAGCAGGCAAGACTGAGGTTACCCCAGTATGTTGCTTACATAGAATTGAAGAATCATTATGGTTGGAAAAGGACCTCTGAAATAGAGTCCAGCATCCACCCAACACTGGCATGCTCACCACTAAATCATGTCCCCAAGCACCACATCTAGATGTTTGCTGAACACTTCCAGGGATGGCGACTCCACTTTTCTTCTCCAGGCTAAAGGACCTTTAGGAAAATCTAAAAAGCCCAGTAATTCTTGTAGATTGATTGTTTCAGGATGTCAACAGCTTCCAGGCAATTAGTCTTTTCTGTGCCTGGACTCTTTCCCTCAGTTTTGTTTTCAACTGGAGCAATATTAGTGAGACTATGAAGCATTTCCTGCCTCCCTTGGTGCATACACAGAGACAGATCTGTGCCAAGGGATTTGTGTTTGGATGCTACACTGGTGCCAGCAGGGATCAGGATCTCCAATTTTGGCTCAGCCCCTTCAGGCAGCAGCCCAGTGGTAGGTTTCAGTTGCTGAATCCTGCATCCTTCTGTTGCACACAAGACCTTCATTAGTACTGTTGCCACAACAAAACCAAAGTAGTTTGCAAGCTGCACATATTATAGCCTTATTTTTTTCCTTTATTATATGTAACAAGGAGTGCTAATTCTCATGCATTCACAAGCCCAGCTCACCTTCCCCAAGCTCAGCTGAAGCCAAGACCATAGGAAGGGATCAGTTAACACTGCATGTTTAGCAGCTTTCGAAGATAACAAAACCATGAAAAGCAGATACCTTTCCCATCACTTGCAAAAGACATTTCAAACAGAACTACTAAGCAGCTCACACAACACACAAGCATCTTACCACAGAGGTTCTGTCAGCTGAACCCTACACACCTCACTGGATCGCCTTTTACCTTGGGACCTTCCTCTGACAGTTCTTTACTACAGCACAGCCTATGTCATGAAAGCAAGTAATAGTGGAAGTGGGAAATGCCATAACTCCTCATACCTGGTATGTGTAACAGTCCTGTAGGTGTGTTCTGCTACACTTTGTTGGCACCTTAGGCACCAGTAAAGTGGTGACAAAATAAATGGAATCCCAATTTGTTATTGACTTACTTTCAAACTTAATAAGTAGTCCTAGTGCTGATAATCACCAAAACTCTGTCCAAACAAAAGCATGACACTTCAGAGTAAAGCTGGATCCACACACATCCAGTTTTCCCCATATCCCTTTGACACTGAATCTTCTGCTCTGAAACATCATCTGAGGCATACCCAGCTGTTTGATTTTAACCATGAATCTTCCCTGCTTTGACTAATTCAAACAAACACCCCTCTTACTGTAGGCCCCACACAAACAATGTTCTACCACATGCATTCCTAACAGAAGCTACAGACATAAAAGATAAGGAAATTATCAATCCCCATGGTAAACCAACTGCTCTACTGGCTTCTGCCACAGACTCACCCACACCAGCCAGAACAGCATCTCTACAGTCAGGGAAGTGATGAGCTGCAGCACAAAGGAGACAATTTCTACTGTAACATGTCATACAGGAGTGTTGCGCGCCAGGTAGTCAAGGGTCAGGGCTGGGTTGGCCACTAAAGGAGGCTCTCCCCAAACCTCTCTGCCTTCCCAAAGGGGAAGGGAAAGGGAATAAGGGAGAGAGACTGATGGGAAAAGAAAACTAAGACAGCTTTAGTGAAAACAATAATGAAATATATACAAATATATATGAAACCAATAATGAACCCCACTCCCTACTAGCAATAATGTCACTGTCACCACTGATGCTGGGGCAGAAGTCCCAGCTCAGGACTCAGCAGCAGGTGGGAACCAGATTCAGGAGCTGGATCCTGGAACTGAATTCAGGAACTCATGGATCAGGATCAAAGGCAGAACAGAGTCCTCCATGGACACTGGCCATTGAAGAAGAGCTTTATCCTTGTGACCCCTCAGCTTTGCACTGACTATGACACACATGGGATTGAATCCCTTCTTGGGCAGTTCAGGGTCACCTCTCCTGTCCCATCCTCCCCACAGGTGCCATCTCTGACTTATTGCACCCCAAGGTGGGACACAAGCTGTAGCAGTGACCTTGGTCTGCAGCCCAACCCTTGGTATTTACTCTCCCCATCAGGTGTTGTGACTGCTAGAAGCAGACACTGTCTGGGAGAACATGCTGTGAGCTGCAGACAGTGCAGCCCTGAGAAGGGACTGAGCTGGGAAGGGAAATCCCTGAACAGAACCAGCTCTGGTCCAGCTCAGAGCAGGACACAGGTAGGCAACTCAAATTTTCCCTTGTTACATTTAGTCTTGTTATCTCCAAAGAGTACACATAGCAGTTCCTCCTCATCCTCATAACACTCCTTGGGTACTTGGAGGTTTGGCCACATCCCCTCTGCATGATGCTCCACAAGAAGACAGATGAATTTTTGAGCCATACAGCTCAATACCACCCCTGGGATATTTGTTAGAGTAGGCAGACCCCTGAAGTCTGAAGGCTGCTGTTGCCTCCCTTTTCGGCAAAGAAAACCTGTCTTTTGGCTATTATTAAACCCCAGATCTTTCAGGCTAATAAACATGGGAACTGGACTGATCTTTGCACAGCTTTGCCTGTGGTGCTTTATTGTTTAGACTGAGCAGTTTTAACAGTAGGGGGAAAAACTTTAGATGTGTGGTGAAGAGGAAAGGGTATAAGAAAAAAGTGTTAGTTTCTTTCCACACAACATGAGATTTTCCTGTACTACCAGTGAAATGAAAAGGCATTTCTTCTGCCCTGATCAGTCATAACATCTAAACCACAGAGCTAGCCATGAAATCCCATGCGTCATTGAGATCTTTGATGCTAAACTGACTTCATAGTAAAAATGTCTTGGCAGGGTTGAAGCACCTGCTGGCAAAGGGAAACACTGATTAAAGGGGTGAGAGGTTTTTTTAAAGAGTTCTTGTTCCCTTTCACAAAACCACATTACGACAATCCCTGAGTTATAGCTCTGGTGAGTAATTACCCCTTCAGCATGGTTAGGGAACTGCTACTCAGAATCCCCATTACCACCCTTATGTATTTCTCCTGCTTTTGCCTTTCAGCAGTTATCAACTACTACAATTTGTGTATAAATACACTTTCCTCCCTGATAGCTACCCCTAGTTCTCCTGTCTGATTCATTCAGGAAGGCCACAGTTCAATGCCTTCTGAAGCCACAATGGCCTCGATGGGGATTAAGTCTGACGTCAGAAACACTGAATTGTGGCTTCAGTGAATGAATTAAATGGGAGGAAAAAAATGAAATCAGTGAATGTCAGTGAGCACACTCCTCACACAGCCAGTGGCAATCTGCTATGGAATGAGATAGGGACCTCACTTCAAGAGCTGGGTAAAATTTATCTGACCATTTGAGACAAGATCTTTTGCCTTTGCTTTAAGAAGCAGAAACAGTTATGCACACAGTGCTGCCTTCTGTGTTTATAGGCTGAGCTCTGACCAGTGGGAGAAGCCATTAGGTTTTACTCAGTTCACCTGTAGCCTAATAGGGTCAAAACCTACATGCACTGCCCAGGAGACAGTCTTCTGCTTTCTGAAGATTAAATGCATTCAGAGATGATGCAGATGATCACTGTAAATAAAAATATTGATAAGCACCAAGCTCAGCAGTCTGAAAATAAAAAAATTAAATTTGTTAGTCCTCAATTTGTTGTCTCAGTTATCAGTTTCTTACTGAGAGAAGCCTAAGAGAGAAACACCAGCGATTTTCCCCTGCTTTTTTTCTTTGTTTTCTTTTTGGATTTGGGTGGGTTTAGTTTGGTTGGTTTGGTTTGTTTTGTGTGTGTTTGGTGTTTCTTGAGAGTGCACTTGCTCTAAAGAAGGGCTGCCAGAGTTGTTCTCTTTAAAAACTGCTTACCTCAAAGTACATCTTTCTATGCATCTAACAAGGTTCTAGGCTAAGCCCCAAAGACCCAGGGCACCAGCCATGTTCACTCCTCCCCGTCCCTACAGACATATGTGTAAACACATAGGTATAGAACAAAAGGGGCTCCTTTTTTCAATCACCAATTCTAGCAAAGAAATATCCTCTAGTTAATAAAACACGAGGAAGGCTTTACCACTGGCAGCACAAAACAAGCAACAGAGCCCTAAGACAGTCACAAACTGTGCTGGAAATTCAACACAATGAAGACAATCAGTGACAGCATTTTCTAGTTAGCTTTCCCAAGAGGTGGAGCTCGCTGGGAGACAACACTGTGCAAGCCAAGATCCTACTCACAGCTCCCCTTCGACCTGAAGACTGTGTGCTAGTGTGAGCAAACATACAGGCTACACTGGGTCAAACTGAATTGAGGCCAGAAGCAGTCTTTGTGTTCCCCCACACAGTATGATAATGCATTTAGAAACTGTTCAAAAGCATCACATGAGCAAAAATGTTAGTCTGCTCCATGGGTGAAGAAACGGTCTCTGTATCCCCACTTGAAGCTCTGTTAGCAGCTTCAGCATAGAAAAGGAACTGCTGTAATGGCTCTGAGGAGCCTATAGCAACTTCACAAGGGGTTAAGTGTCCCAGCCTTGCTCTGCAGGACTGAAAAAGCTCAGTATGATTAGATAGCAACTAGCAGAGACACTGGAACTAAACCTGGGGCTTCACAATCTTTGTGTAGTAGTTCCTCAAACAGATGCTTTGAATGCTCTTCGCAGCTGCTTCCTTTGTCAAGCCTAAGCAAAGCACAAAAGCTCTGCAAAGCCAGCAGCAACACCAAACATTGTCTGTGAGAGTCTAAATATTTTTAACTCTCATAACTCCACAAAAAATTATTTTAACAACATACTTGGCAGTACCTGAGAGAACACCAGGAGCAAGGCTGCACACACTAGAGGGTCAGGCAGTCCAGGAGCCAGAGCAAACAAAGAGAGCAGAGCAGGTTGGCAACAGCCACTGAAGTCAGCCACAGCCCGGAGAGCTTCAGATAAAAATCTTCACCAACAAGACACTCCCAAACAAGAGGCAGCAAACAAACAGATCTGAGCTTAAATATGAGGCCCCTGGGCAGAGTATGGGGTAAGGGCAGGTGAACCTCTTCAGGGCAATTAAGGTTCCAGGTGTCCTCAGTCTGAGCTCTGCTCAGACCCTAACCAGCAAATTGTTCTCAGGTGGCTTTGGAGTGAGTCCCTGCTCCCAGTTACTGGGCAGAACTGAAGGCAGTCTCTTCAAAGGTGGCACACAAATCCCTCTCTAGAAGTGTCTCCTCACTGATTCTGTCTCTAAAAGGCACCTGGACAGCGAGGAGATGCATGAACATCTCAATTTTGCAGACATAAATCACTCCCATTGACATGTTTGCTATAGAGAGTCCTAGTTCAGGCTCGGGAACAAACAAAGCAGACAGCTAGAGCTTGACCTAGCTGGGAACCCAGTTGCTTCTTCCATCTTTCTGTGGGGTTTTAAAAGCATTTTCCTTTTTTGGGAAGCTTGTTTCCATACGTCACATACAGTACTGTAAGGAAAACCATGTGAGGTTGTTTCTGACTATGAACAACTACGTTTGCAGTTGTTGCCCAAGAGCTTCTACTTCTGCAGAGCCAGGGAGCAGCTGGCCCAAGAGCCACTTTTTGGGACGTGTTCATTTTTAGCCAGAAATTATTTCAAAACCTATATTGCTGTCACTTTGTTGTGACTTCAAAGCATGGTGTGATTCCTTCATGCTAGGAAGGCATAGGGCTGAACAGAACTGTGTTTGTTCAAGAGCCAGAACCCACCATAAAAAGTGATCACCTAAATGGGGGCATCATTTCCTAAAACACTTTTTATGTGAACCCTTTCTCACAGCCCAGGTGGGTAACTTGTTACAGCCACTGTATATTTTCAGCAGCCTTACCTCTAACTTAAAAATAATGGTGCTGTATTGACCATAAGATAACCCTTCTTCATTATGAGTAACATCAGAGAATATATCTTTCACATGGTTTTGCTTTATTCAACAGTTTTTGGTGTGCCTGACCTTATTCTATTAATGTTAAGCAGAATTAATTAAAGCCACAGGCTTTTTTTTTCTTACTGCAACACATTTTGCTTAAAAAAAATTATGTGTCACTCCCTGATTAATTCTTCATGACTTAAATTATTACCTTCTCCCCATGGTTGTCATTGTTCCATATTCTTTTTTATGAACCACTATTTTTTGTCCAAGTATAAATCTGAACCTGCTTTACTAACGTGAACAGCTGCTTGGTTTATATAGCCAAGGCAGGGCTCCCAGCTGCCTTCAGATGAAACTTTGGCACTGAGACCAAAAGCCTATGGCTTTACAGCAAGATCTTTCTGCACACAGCTTTGTGGAGTGGAGGGAGACATTTGGAGCCTGCTGGACCAAAACACCAGCACTCTCCTCGTTGAGTTCTCCAGATTTATCAGGGTCACGTAGCAAGGATGGCAAGAGAAGACATTTATACACTGTAGCTAGCACTGACATCTGAGTTTGAAAGCCCTCAGCTCGTCCAGTTGAAACCCCAAGCTTCACTTTCTTTCTGGCTCTGCTTTTCCTTCTACCAGCAAAAAAAATAATGATGTGTTACCTCTCCATTGTATTCTAAAATTGTCCCACCACAACCACTGAGGCAGTCGAGTGTATTTACCCTATACAGACATGTACTTGTTCCCTACCCATCCCATAGCCACCTCAGTCACAAGCTGGCAGCTCATGTCCTCATGCACACTCACTAGCTCTTTTCACACACCTGAACAATATTTCATTTATACTGTTATTGCAACTGCACTGCCCTGGTGGAATAAGCAATAGAAGGTATGTAGGAAGAGCCACAGCAGTTAACAGACCCACAGGTATAAATGGGGAGCAGGGAGATGAGAGTTCAAGATATCCTTCAGGCCTCCTGGCCCCAAGGATCTCTGAGGCTTCAAAGCAGCTCAGATCACATGTGTTTGATCTCATTCCTCATTTGCTGTAGGTGTTGCCACATCTGCTATTCCTCTGGTAGAGCATTGCTCAGATCTGTGCAAACAAGGTATGCCACAGAGTACCCAGATGTATGGAAACCATGCCTGGATGTTGTGTGAATGGTTTCTGGTTGCTTTCACCACTTCCTTATAAAGGCTTTAACTGTGCCCAAATCACACGTGTTTGTAGGGTTTAGACAGCTGGAGTGAGGCAGGGAAAGGTTTTCAGTGACTATCTTCATGAGTCTGTGTGTGTGGATACTGGAAATATGGGATTTATAGCTCAGACCCTGCTTACTCTGGTGAAGAAAGAAGTTAGGATCATAGAATAATGGTTCGGGTTGAAAGGGACACTAAAGATCATCTAGTAAAGTTCCAACTCCCCTGCCATGGGCAGGGATCCCACCCATGGATCAGGTTGGCCAGGGCCCATCCAACCTGGCCTTGAACACTAGCAGGGATGGAGCACCCACAACTTCTCTGGGCAACCTATTCCAGTGTCTCACCACCCTTTGAGTAAATAATTCCTTCCTAACATCTAACCTAACTCCTCTCTTTCAGTTTAAAAACATTCCCCCTTGTCCTGTCATTATCTGCCCATGTAAAAAGTCTCTCTCCCTCTTCTGGACAGTCTGTCCAAGACTTTGAAGAGGGAAAAGCTCAGTATCCAGCTACCTGCTCCCAAAGCTATGCTCCCCTTCTGCTTGCTAGTGCTCCCTTCATTTCTGCATCATCAACACAGGATGTTGCCCTTCCTTGGCAATGCACAGAAAGGGCAGGCAGACAGACAAAGCTAGAAATGCAACAGCAAGAAAAAAACATATTAGAAACCTGCTTGTTCTCTCCAGGCCTTTGTGCCAAGCTTGAAACCCTGACCTAGTCCTCTACCAGTTCCTCCCTCGATTATTTGTAGCACAGCTAATACATCTGGAATTAAAATGCAGGGAGAGGAGGAGAAGGTGCTGGTTGATTTTTATGAGCAGAAAGGTCTGGAGGCAGAAGTGAAGCAGTTAAAGCAGCAGCAGCAGCAGCAGGAGGAAGGTGTTTACTAAGCCATTTGAAGTTGATAGCCCACCCTGCCTGGCTTTTTTCTCTATCTTCGTAAACCACAGTGAATTGATGGAATGACCTGGACTTGATCTTCAGGGCAATATGTCTGATGGCACCGCTGGATTGATAAATTGATTCAAAACTATTACCATGGTGAAAAAGCAATAAGGTCATAAAAATTGCATCAGCTGGCTAAGTAAATCCTGGCATTTCATGACAAGTAATGCAGAAGAATCGCAAGAGGATCTGGGCATGAGGCTGAATGAGTGAGCGAGAAATGACTTTGAAGAGCTCATCATCTCCGATCCATTCTTCCTGCCAGCGATTCATGCCTTCGCATAGTGCCACTTCATTATGGGGAAATAACTGTACACTTCTAGCATATTCCTGGCCCTCCCTGGCGGCCCCTGGAGGACCCTTAGCTGGTTAATACCTCATCATGGGCTTCATTGAACACTTTAATCTGCACTTGTGTGATCAATAGAATCCTGGTGTAAATTAAAAGGACAATTTCGTGTAATCAAGCCTGTTAATGCTCATTTTGAAAACCATTATTTGTGGAAGGCGTTTAGGAGAAAATTGCCAGAGGATAGGCTGGTGGAGGCAGAGCCCGTGCCACAGGAGGTCCTTCTGGTGTGCCTGGATGGTGGGGGCCATCCGTGGGCTGGGCTGGGTGCAGAGGAGGGGGCAGGAGGAGGCAGAGGGCTGGTAGGAGAAGCAGTCCAGCAGGAATATGTCTCTGCCTGCTCGCCTTCACGTGGGAAAGAAAATGAAATTTTCCAGTGTTCTATTTCTGTGGCAAATTCAATTACTGTGGGGACTTGTTCAAAGCGGTGGAACTTCCAAGAGGCAGAAATTGAAAACCTGGCAGCTAATGAAATGGCAAATCACGACCAAGTTCAGACAGGGGCTGTCAGTCAGAGCAAACACCTGCAGGAAAACAGCCACTTCCAGATTTCAACAGTGTACCCCCCCAACAGACACACACACCCCCCTTCGACAAGCAAAACAAAACTTTCCAAGCCACCACAGTCTTCTTTACCCTGAAATTAATCATCACTGTCACATGCTGCTTGTTCCAAAGGCTATGTGTCCTGCTCCACCCCAAGCCCTGCTCCTGCTGGGCACCTGAAGTTGATCTGGAGCAGAACCCAAAGCACTGAGCTGCACACTCGCCGGGTGGTTGCAGTCCACACGCCTGTGGCCGTAGCACCACAACCTCCTATGGTTCCTGTTGTTCAGAAGGTGACCGTTTGGAACCTTTGGGAAATACAGAGATGGGAAAACCACAGAAGACTTTTCAACCATTTCAAAACCTGCTGCATGACCCCAGCTGACCAGTGCTGCCAGAAAGATACATGTCACTTGTCTAGTGTCTACTCAATACATCGACCTGCCACTTTGCCTTCTCTACATCTAGGGTGTGGGTCTGCCAGTGACCACGTCACAAGCTGAGGATGAAGCTCCATGTAGGGACATGGCCCAGCCCCATGATGCTTTATATGTTCTGTGCTTGCTCTCTGTGTACTCAGAATCCTACCCATTACTAAGACCTTTACCCTTCTGTAAAATCCTGTGCCTCTTAACTTTTTCTCTCAGTTCTTGAATAGACTAGACTCTTTGGTGGTTTGTTCTTTCCACCTAGATGAACTTCTCCACTGGCCTTCATAGGATCATGGAATTGTTAAGGTTGGAAAAGACCTCTAAGATCACAAGTCCAGCCCTCAACCCAGCACCCCCATTCCACTAAACCACATCACCAACTGCCGTGTCTAGACAGTTTTTGAACCTCTCCAGGGTTGGTGACTCCACCACTGCCCTGGGCAGCCTGGGCCAATGCCTAACCACTCTGGCAGGGAAGAAACTGTTCCTAATATCCAATCTGAACCTCCCCTGGTGCAACTTGAGGTCATTTCCTCCTGTCCTATCACTAGTCACCTGGGAGAACAACCTTCACCTCACTACCACCTCCTTTCAGGGAGTTGGAGAGAGTGAGAAGGTCTCCCCTGAGCCTCCTCTTCTCCAGACTAACCAACCCCAGTTCTCTCAGCTGCTCCTCACAACACTTGTGCTTTAGACCCTTTAGTAGCTTTGCTGCCCTTCTTTGGGCATGAAAGCAATGCACTTCAGCAATGGTAACAGCAGAATATGCTGTTGTGAACTCTAGTCTGAAGTCAGTTCCAAAAATACAGTTGGATCTCAAGCAGTGGAAACTAGAAACTTGCCAGACTTCCAGCATGTCCTTCTGTGGAGTCCCTTCAGAAATCCCTCCTTAGCAATGCTGAGTGTTTCCTCAGTAAGTCACATGTAGTCATCTCCATACCTCTGCTCTCAGTGAGTTATTGTCATTAATCTCTCCTGAACCAGGACATTGAACTGGATGCTCTACCTTTGACTTGGCATCAGATGGCCATCAGAGGCACTCTTAATTCAGGTGAAACAGAATGCAGCATATAAAATCTGCAAGTGCAAGGAGCTAAACTTCTCTTTTACTTCTAGGATGGGATTCAATAGCTTTACAAGTGAAAAAAACTGGTAAACAAGTGAAGAGTCCTTGTTCTTCATAAAGAGATGGCCTCTCCTTTCCTTGTATGGTAAAGGTCATAAATGATCTGACCTTTTGCTTCTAGTATAGATTGATCTTAATGTCAAGACAGGAGTGAGCACCACCTCTCTTCTGTGATCATTCTTGGTAGCAAGTACCATTTGTTTCTTTTCCATAGGAAGGATGCTTGTAAACACAGCAGCCACGTGTCATGCTCGTTTGTTCCATGTCCTTTTGTGACACTGCTTTCCTCAATGAAGTGATTTAAACTCCAGGTGCCCCTTTTGTTGCCATCCAAGCTATTTGGTTCAGTCACCCTGGTTTTATTTCTCTTCTGGAAGGAGCCATCTTAATGAAAAGAAAAGGATGGATGACCATGGGTGAAAGAGGTGTGGAAGGGAGTTGTACTTCAAGATGCAGGTTGTAAATATACTTATTTCTATGCAGCCAGAGGCCTGTAACAGGCTGGTTGCATACAAAAGGAGACAGTGGGTGGTGTGTGGAATGCTTCCTGTATTCAGGCTGCCTTTTTTTCTGTCTGAGCCAGTCCAGATAGCCATGAAAAGACAAGCTAATTTGCCTAGGGATCACTGGGAAGGTGCTGAAGAGCTGAAGATTAATCAGGAGACAGAATTAAGCAACTCTTACAGAAAGTCTGAAGGAGAGAAAGCCACAAGGAAGGACATTAATAATATTTATGCTACTTATTTTTATCTCATGGTCTGTTTTGGAACGAAGATCTTTTCACTCCTCCAAAGCTAAAACAGCAAGAGCACTAAGTCTTGGTTAGCAAGCAGAAGAGGTCCTGTGAACTCGACAGAAGTTTTTCATTGTCTGTTCAAATTTGTGTTGGCTGCACAGGCAGCAGCTCCAGCTCAGCATATTTATTTTAAGGACTGCAGAAAAGGAGAGGAAGTGGGAACAGCATGAGTGAAGAGAGCAGAATTTGACCCTACACATTTAGAAAAGGAATTCTTCCAACTGACTTGGAAGTAAAGGAAGATGTCTTGTGCTAGTGAGAATTCAGATTTCACCTGTAGAAGTGTTACCAGAAGTTGCCTAGGAAAGTAACATGACCCTGACTGTCCGTTGTGCTGCCTAGCTGTGACAGCCAACACAAGCAGCACACCAGGTATGGAACACTCCCCAGTCTGCATACACCTGAGCTGAGCACTGATAAGCTCTGTGTTCCCCACCCCAGGGAAACAAACTGCACATCTGATGGAGGGAGTAAGGACTAAGGATGGCAGGATGCTGCTTCTGAGATACAAATCATCATCACACAGAGTCATATCAGAGGTCAGTGCACAAATCCTAGCACAAAAAGGAGACGGCAGCATGATAGTGTAGCTTTACATTCTGCACTTGGGCTTTTTAAATGTGACTACCACACAGGTGATGTGGAGCCTGATTCCTTCTTGTATTAAAGCTTCCACTGTACCCAGGGGCTTTATCCCTAAATACTATTTTTGGCTATGACTGTTAATTAACTTGTTTCCTGGAGAAACAAAACTTGCAGCCATGCTATCTGTCTGTCTTGATGTCCCTTCCAAATAACTTCTCAACTGCAGAACACATCCTGACCAGCTCCAGTGGGCAGATAGGGCTCTCCATGACATAGAATTCCCACAGCCTTAGGAAAATGGGGAACTAGAGAGGAGAGAGAGAGAGATCAAGCCTCTGTCAGTGCCCCAGGAGAGATCAAAGCTGCAACATAAACTCACCCTCAGGGACACAAATGCTCTTGGACTCCTTTCAGAGACTCCACACAGAAGCACATTCTTGAGAGACAGACCCACACAGAGCCAGACTTTATCAGCTCCCCTGGTAAAGGAACTCCCTGTTCCATCCCTGCAGTTCTGACCATAGTAACCCTAAGTGACTTCTACACCCAAGGAACTGCAGTTGCAGAGAACAGGCAAGGAGGTAGAGGGATCAAACCACTTTCACTTGGAAATGGTCTAGAGAAAAGGAAGCTCAGCAAGGACCTTCTCTACCTGAAAGGAGCAAGATGAGGCTCAGTCTCTCCCCTCAAGTAACAAGTGATGGGACAAGAGGAAATGGCTTCAGGTTGCACCAAGGGAGGTTCATATTAGATATTAGGAACAATTTCTTCCCCAAGAGGGTTATCAGCCATTGGCCCAGGCTGCCCAGGGCAGTGGTGGAGCCACCATCCCTGGAGGGGTCCAAAACCCATGTAGCTGTGGTGCCAGGGGCCATGGCTTAGTGGTGAGCATGGCAGTGCTGGGTGGATGTTGGGCTCCATGATCTCAGAGGGCTTTTCCAACCATAATGACTCTGTGATTCTAACAGCAAGGGTGTTTCCACTGCACCAGTGGTGAGCTCATTTGCATGACAAGGCTCTTTCATACTGCTGTTGATATCAAAGAGCTGAAAAACATGAATAATCCAACAGAAAAATTCATCTTGTGTGTTCTGGCTTCCCTGGCTATGTTTGAGCAGCAGCCACCTGACCACACTAATGCCACTTTCCACCCACCTGATCTAGGTGCCAACAACCTTAATGGCAATCAGAGGGCCCTCAGGGTCTCTGCAGAACTGCTTTGGTGCAAGGCAGTTTAGCACAGGATTATTTTAGGTAGACATTTCATTGCCTAAAGTCTGTGATGTAGAAATAAATGTGGAGGCTTTTTCCCCTATAGCCACAGGCTCAGTTTTGAAACCAGCTTCACCCAAGCTGACTCTGAGTCTCCAGCAGAGCCTTGCTGAAATCCAAAGAGCTCTTGCAGAGGAGATTGCAGTTGGGCTTGGACTGTAAGACTAGGACAGAAATTCATAGCAAGGAAGAGAGAAAAATGGTGACTCTTAAAGCATGTGATTAAGTCTAAGCATTTACTGGATAATAAATTATTTGGTAAAACTCTAAGATGAACTGGAGCCTTATCATGATTTTACTGTTAATTCAATCATTCTGGAGTTCTTGATGTTAAGTTAGTTAATTGTTGTTGGCATAATTATCAGATATCTTCAGTTTTACAGCAGGTGTAAAGTTCTGAAATATTAATTGAAGATATCTCACATTTTTCATAGTTGTTCCTTAACCCTCAAGACATTTAGTTCTCTGTTGTCAATGAAGTCAGTGTGAGCTTTTTCCTGCCTCTCCACCTCTTCCAGACAATAAGCCTCATTTTCGGGGTCCTTTCCCCAAATGTATACTGTCTGAGGGATAAAATCCCCAGTGTGATCCCTAAGAGCTACATTCAGAGCTCAGCTTCTCCCTCAGGGGTTTCCTGTAATCCATAAGCTTGCTGCTTAATTGAAAAGTAATGAAGATATCCATGCTTAGCATTTCCCCCAAGACTGTTGGCTGCTGCAGCCAAGCTTTTTCCTAGACATGCAAAGAATGTTTAAAAGTGTTCCTGTCCCTCGGGTGTTGCCAGGGAGCTTTGTTTACTGGCTGTCCAGGAAATAACTCTATCAGTCAGACGTGGCTGCAGAAGCCAAAGACCTGGCTGGTACTTGACTATAAAAAACAATTATCCTTTCTCCCTTTAGACTAGCAGGGAAGGATTTAAATCTCAGCTCAGCATAGTGAATCCTCAGCCTTTCTTAGGGAAGGAATCTGCAGTGTCCCAGTAGTGTACCTGGGGTTTTTGTAGAGGAATGACACTATAAATAAAGCCTAGGAAGACCTAACAAGGTTAGTACTTTACCTTAAAGTTGAGAGCAAAAGCTAGTTCAAAGGGGGATGCCAAATGCTCCCAATAGTTTATTTCAAACAGTCTACTGGAAGCTAAGACAACTTCTGCTTGCAACCTATGCAGAAACAGACAAGTGGGGAATGGATACACATCAGGATGGCTGGATGTACAGCAGGACACAGTGAAACCCCAGGTCTCCTTTCATAGGCCATGTTCAGATGAACAGGACTGCAGAGGTTTGTTTCACCAGAGATGACTGTGGCCATTTAACCTGTTATGGACAGGTCTACAGGGGCTTCACTGGAATTTGCTTTGCACTCCAGGTCCCGAGGCTGCAGCAGAGCTCTGAGCTCTCAGAAGGGCAAAGGTAAGATGAATTTTGATTGATGTGCAGCCACTTGTAGTTTTCTGGCACATTCCCTGCACAACCACTTGCTCAGGTGCACACACATCATCTGGGTTGTAAACAGCTCGGCAGAAGGACTGTCTTCAGCCTTGTATTTGTACAGCACCTAGCACAACACTGCTGAGACCATAGCTTGCTTGCCCATGATAATCTCTAATAGAAATGTGAAAGATCAAGCTAAGTAAAGCAGCAAGTGTTTATAGAATCATTAATGTTGGAGAAGACCTCTAAGATCATTGAGGCATTGACCCAACACCCCCATGCCACCAAACCATGTCATCAAGTGCCACATCCACATGTTTTTTGAACCCCTCCAAGGATGGTGACTCCATCACTGCCCTAGGCAGCCTGGGCCAATGTCTAACCACTCTGGCGGGGAAGAAACTGTTCCTAATACACAATCTGAACCTCCCCTGGTGTAACCTGAGGCCACTTCCTCTTCTCCTAGCACTAGTCACCTTTAAACCAGTCACCTAATTTAAAGGAAATCTGTGCATTCTGTGACTGCCAGAAGCTGCATTTTGATAATACATACATTTAATGCTCTCTACATTTCATTACACTTAATAGCCAATGCTTCCTGAGGCAAATCACTGGCAAAAGAAGTTTAGGTACCCATTGGAAGCCTGTTTTAGAGCTGAGTCAAAGCAGCAAGTCAGGCAACAAAAAAACCCTCCTCTGCAGGACCTGTTTGCTACGACCTCTTTGGGGAGACAGAAGGGTCCATTTGATGGGGCTTCCAGTTCAAGGCTCAGAAGATAAGCAAATATTTCAAATGCTGAGCAGGCAGTTTTCCATCTGACCATTTGGTTCAGGAAAGTTCAGAGGTTGTTTTTGTGACACACTAGGCTGAGGCTATCATGGAAATCATGATAAATTAGTTTTCCAATGGACTGACCTGGATGTTAGCATATTTTTTGCTGAACATTATGGGGTACTTTGCCTACTACAGAATTGATTTTCCAGTAAAGTTTAGACTCCTTTCTGATTCCAGTGGAAATCTGCAAACCATTTTCTTTATTATTATCATCATGCAGCACTGGGGGAGAGCAGGTTATGAAAATCCAGAGCGTTGCAGTGTACTAGTTTAGCAGCTCTGAGAATAACCTGTCAAATTCTTTGTGTGTCTCTGTGCAGACACTCATATATTCACATAAACAAGGACATCTGCAAAGCCCTAGAGGTCTTTGAAAGCAGAATAATACTTAAGCAACTGGATGTGTCCCCAGCACTTACTCAAGTATTCAAAGACATTGGAATGAGACCTGGTACTTTCTATTTTTTATGCCCCCTGTAGGATAGTTTTTCCCTTTCATCCTCTCACCTTCAGCACAAGTATTTTGTTTCAGTTTCCAGAATTCTTCTGCACAAAGCTATTATTTTATCCTTCCCAACTTTTTCTCCAAGTTTAACTCAAACTATCAAAGCCTCCTAGCAGTAAAAAAAAAATAAAATAAATTTAAAAGGTAATCATAATCAAGGAACCTGGTTATATTTATTTATTTATTATAACCCCCAGACCCCTCTCTGCAGGGCTGCTCTCCAGCCATTTGTTCCCCAGTCTCTGTGTACATCCTGGGCTGTCCTGTCCCAGGGGCAGAATCCAGCACTTGCGCTTATTGAACTCAGCTGGTGAGTGCCCAGCTCTCTGGTCTGCCCAGATCTCTCTGCAGGGCTTCTCTGCCTTGGAGGGACTCAACAGCTCCTCTCAGATTGGTGCAATCATTTCTTTGTCAGTACCAAGATACCTAAGAGTGCCCCTTTCTAGCAAGGGGACACGGTGCTGGACCAGGAAGCAGCCCTCAGTGCTCAGTGAAGACTTGCTTGCCACTGCAGGTAATACACCACAAGCAGGAAGGGAGCACTGGGGCATACAGATGAAATGCAGCTCTTTGGCTTTCTCAGTCCTTCCAGAGAGGGTTCGAGTGCTACAGCACTTTAAATTGCAGCCTGCAGGAAGCAAACAACAGCCACTAGCACTAAACTTGCCCTAGAGGTACATGACAACAAAGGAAGGCACCTTCTGATTCCATCAGCCTGCTCAACCCCCAGGCTGGCCCACCAGTGTGAACTGATGCTGCTGTCCAGGCTAGTGCAAATTAAAACTATCCCAATGTAAAAGCTCACAACCACCTTGGACTCCTTTCCCCTCTGTAGTAATTCACTTTGCAATCACACTTTCCTCCCAAAGATCCAACACTTGGGAAAAACTGAGCACGGGGGCAGCAGTGCTACATGGAGGAGGCAGGAAGGATGGAGCAAGTGCATCAATGCATCTAGGGGTGGGCCAGAGCCCTGTATCTAAAAAGATGGTTGGGGGTGTGTTTGGGGTGGGTTTTGTTTGTTTGGGGTTTTCTGGTTGGTTTGGTTTAGGGTTTTTGGTGGAGCGGGGGGAGGGCGGGGATTGTGGGGGGGTGTCCTGTGCAGAGAAAGGAGCTGAACTCAGTGATCCTCAGGAGTCCCTTCCACCCCTGGATGTTCTATGATTCTGTGTTCCAGCAGGGATAGCTTTGACTGCTCTCATTCATCCCTCTGTGTTCAGGGCCTGAGGCTACCTTGCCGCTGATACACTTGAGTGGCAGGCACGGATCTTCCCTGTCAAAATAGCCAAGTGTTTAAGTAATGACTAGTGCCACTTGAGTGGAAAAAACTAGGAGAGCTGTCAATACAATGGGTGTCAGAAGCAGATTGTTACTCATCCTAATCACAGTAATTGTACACAGGGACAGGCAGGGAAGAAAAGGAAATGAATGCCTATCTGCTGGCAACAATGCAACTTCATTTAACCTTAACAGATCAGGCATCGAGATCATTTCTTCCTGGCACTCTCTGCGATCCCGATGTCAAAACAGCTTCTCATTTGCAATGTATGACAATTTCCTCACATCTGAAAAGACACTGCTGCAAGTCAATAGACTATAAATTGCACTTGGAAATGGGATCATCTTAACTAAAGCCTGCCTGCTTTCCCCAGGAGGCCCAAGCCTGCTTCCCCCTCCTTTTAATAATTTGTATGTTTAGGTGTTCGGTCAATTTACTCTACACTTGTAACGTCTTATAGCCAAGACCATCAATCAGATTCGGTATGACAAAAATATCCTGCTCTGATATTACAGGTTATTAAAGGGATGATGGGAGAAGCCTGCATGCATTTACTGGTGCCCTTTTTTCTCATCTCAGGAAACCTGTCACAGACCGAAGCTTGTGATTCATCTTCTCTTCACTATCAACAGGTAGCAGCCAAGAGTGGACTTTGATGAGCTGCTTTCACGACTCTTTTCTCCTCACCCTCTATTGTCCTCTAGCTTCTATCCCCTACACACCCCATCCCACACCACATCTCTCCTCACTCCTGGTAGAACATACGGGCTGGCTGCTGTGGTGAAGGCCAACAAGGTAACTAGCTAACAGCTTCCAAAAAGGCCAGTGAAGAGTCCCAGTCCACGGGAGGGCTTCTGGGAAGCGTCCCATCAGAGCCTGGAGCACTGCATTTTTTTCAGGGAGACAGATTCACCCGGCAGACATTTGCATAAAGCTCTAAAACAAATGCTGATGAAACTCTACCCTTCAGACAGTCTTCTCCATGCTTTTTAAAGGAAACAAAGATGCTAGATTATATATCATATTCTTATGCATAATGAAACACAGAAACAATTTTACTCATTAGGACTCAGACCATTTTCTTTTAGCTAGGGCAAATGGGGGAGGAGTGGAAGAGAAACAGCTCACTCCCTGATTGCCCAGGCTACTAACTGTCTGCACACAGGGTGTCTATTCATGACACTGCACATCACCACCAGAGCCAAGTGTCAATCCCCAGATTGAAAACGAAAGGGCTGAAATAAAGTAATAAGCACAAAGAACAATGTGAGGCCTCCAGGCTACCCTGGGATTTCGACAAGTGACAGCCTGGGTCAGCAAGGCTCTGAAGGGATGCAGCTGCCAGTGTCACCCTGACAGCCTGTGATAGTCCAATAGTCTTCATGATTTAAGCCAAGGGTCTTATTCCAATATTGTAACAGGTTCTATCTTCCTTTGGACTAAAGATGATGCTGTCTGCCTCAGCCATAACACCACTGCAGCATCTCCATGCTGGCAGATCTGACACCCAGAGAATCTCAGAAGAACAGACAGTTATGTTCTGCACCACATCCACACAGTGGTCAGGAACAGGGACACTGCTGGTGGAGCTCTGCTGAAAAACAAGATATACACAGCCCACCTTACCTCTGTGCTGAAGTGTGCTTGTTAAGCACATCCAGAAATACCTAAGTTACAGTTCAACTCGAGCCCCATCACCTCTTCTCATGCTTTGCCATCTTCTGTTCCTCTCTCATACCCTCAGGCTTCCATCAGCTGGTCACACAGCACAGCTCCATGCTACCAAGGAAGGACAACAAGCTATACCCAGGGAGTGGCCAAACTGCAGAGACCCAAGTGAGACACACTGGTGGTAATCCTCCAGCTTTGCTCAGGACCAAGTCAGGACACTGTGTAAAAGAACTCTGTCATCATGAGATACAATCTGGCTTAGTCCCTAGGAAACATGAGGCAGTCAGAGCCCATAGTCCTCTGGGGCCTTTCTGGATGTGATGTCTAGGAAATGGTTACCAGTTCCTGTCATAACCCACTGATGTCCATGGTCCTCAGAATCCTGCACTCCTCTCTCCTATAACCCTTAAGAAGAAATTCAGGACTGTTTTTGGAATTATATCTTGTTTATAATTTGGTTCCTGTTGTCTGTTGTAATTCATTTCAAACTCTTCTGTTTAAAATCAATTTATCCAGGTGGTTTCATGTTGTTTTTTATTAGAAGTTACTATGCTGCAAAGTTGCAGGAACATTTAGGGAACACAAGACAGCACCAACCCCAAAGGTTTAAACTGCATTTCTGACTACTGGTCAAAATGGCATCATTGTCTAGCTGTGAAGATCTCATGAGGTGACACAACTGCTCTCAGCTGAGCCTGTGGCAGGAAGTGGTGGATTCGCATGGGTTGGTCTGCTGGTTATTCACGTTGTCCAGAGGTAGGTGCCTGCCAACAGCAGTCACACAGCAAAACACATGTAAGAGATCCATGAAGCACAATTACAATATCATTTCAAGAGGGCTGCAGGGCAACAGCCTCATCTAGAAACACTGAGGAGGGAAAGCACGAATTTAGCGAATGCAGAACATGTTTTTTTTAAGCTGCAACAAATTTAAAAGGAGCAAACCAGCATCCCCAAAACTACAGGCAATTTCCCTAATTTACTATTATCTAGTGTAGCAGAATTTTGACAGCCAGGGCCCCGGGGTGAGTTAGTGCAAGGCTGTGTTGGAAGATGCTGTGATCTTTGCACAGCCAAGCCATCTTTTTTGTGTTGAACTCTGAACACGCTGCAGCATCTGCGTCCGTGGAGAGATGGCCCAGGAAACAGCCAGAATATTAAGTACCCAGTTCTATGGCTCCCAAAGGAGCCTGCTGCTAATATTATACATTACAACAACATTGCCTGAATGGTTTATTAATGGTAGCAAAACAGAGTGAATCCGACATAGCATGATAATAACAATAAATGTTATTTATAGGGTGCCTGTCCAGGACAGCGCTCCAGGCGCCTCGCAGAAACACACTGAAAATGCTGGCACTGCAGTATGAAAATGTGCCCAGAGCCTCAGCCAGTAAAGGGACTGGGTGTTTAAATGGGATTGACTTACATACACTGCCTCTAGCAGCAAATTTACTTTTGAGATGGACAGATACTTCTAAAAATCACTGGTGGTTGGCTTTGCCCAAGTGGTTAGAAGCCACCTTAAGCTGATATTAAAAGATGTTGAGCCCAAGCCACCTGCAGGTTCCTTTCAGGACTCAGAGCAGGTAAAGAGAAGCTACTGAAGCAGTCAGTTGCATTGGATTTCACGTGCATGCAATTAAAACTGCAAGGTAATAAAGGAACATGGGTTTGAAATGGAGCTAGAGTGCAAGGCAGCCAAGACAAACCAAAGCACTCCTGGAGTCTTTGATCTTCCTTTTATACTGCTGGATAAACCATGCTGCATATTTGACAGCCCTTCTCCACTTCCCTTGCACTTCCAGCTTTGGAAACACCTTTTCCTGCTCCCTTTCTTGGAACCCCTCTGCTGTGAGGACAGGCTGAGAGAGTCAGGGTTGTTCAGCCTGGAGAAGAGAAGGCTCCAGGGAGACCTTAGTGCAGCCTTCCAGTACTGAAAGGAACCTAGAAGAAAGATGAGGATAAACTATTTATCAGGGCCTGTAGAGACAGGAAGAGAAAATTACTTGAAACAGAGAGAGAGAATAAGATTCAGACTAGATGTAAAGAAGAAACTTTTTTACAATGAGGATGGAGCAGCTTGCCCAAAGAGATGGTAGATGCTCCATCCCTGGGGATTTCCAAGGTCAGGTTGTCTGAGGCTCTATTGAAGATGTCCCTGTTCATGACCTTAAAAGGTCCCTTCCAACCCAAACTATCCTGTGACTACCAGAAGTTATTACATGTGTTGGGATTTACCTCCTTGAGCAGCTTGCTGCTGCTCGCTGTGCAGATGAGGCTGTGCTGGAGCATGCAGCGGCTGTCTCCTGGCCTCTGAGCCTAGCCTGGCTTTCCATAAGGGGTTGGAGATGGTATTTTGTCTCATACCTGCACCACCTCTCCTTCCAGTGTCCAAAGCCTCTCCTCAGACCCCTGGCTCTAACCTCAAGAGCAACAAAGCTGCTGGAGGCTCTAGAGGACAAGTGTTGTGAGGAACAGCTGAGGGAACTGGGGTTGGATAGTCTGGAGAAGAGGAGGCTCAGGGGAGACCTTCTCACTCTCTCCAACTCCCTGAAAGGAGGCTGGAGCCAGGTGGAAGTTTGTCTCCCAGACAGCTAGTGATAGCAGAAGAGGAAATGGCCTCAAGTTGTGCCAGGGGAGGTTCAGATTGGATATTAGGAAAAATTTCTTCCCTGCTTGGCACTGGCCCAGGCTGCCCAGGGCAGTGGTGGAGTCATCATCCCTGGAAGGGTTCAAAAAAGTGTAGATGTGGCACTTGGTGATGTGGTTTAGTGGCATGGGGGTGTTGGGTCAATGGTTAGACTCTTGATGATCTTAGAGGTCTTTTCCAACCTTAGTGATCTTACAATTTTAGGATTATACATGTGTGTGTGCATATACACAGACATTTATCCCCATGCACTACTCTAAAGCTCTTCTTGTTGTACCATGGGGAGCACACTCTGGTCCAGATTCACTGTGCCAGAGGCACAACTGCAGGGAAGCTCCACTAGCTTGACATTGATGCTACCATGGAAAATTAAAGGTGATTTGCACTTACATACTTTAAACAGAAGTCTATGGTTTGATTTTTCTGGAAAATGATGAAAATCTGATGTCAGTCATAGGAAAAGGTCTCAGACTCCATGGGACAGAACCTGGCAAATGGGCACAACCTGAGGAGAAAAAAATGAAATTCATTTTTTAAAAGACATCTCGATTAGTACTGCATTTGTGGGTTTCAAGCAGCAGCAGCAGCATCTTAAACCACCAGAAAAACTTGGCCCCAGATTCTCTGTAGAAGGGATATAATTACACGAAAGCTGCTCATTGTCCCAGGGGTTCTCTGTGACCACACAAGCACCTTCCACCAGCTCTCTCCACGCACCAAGAGCAGCCTTTTCCTTTGACTGTGAACAATGACAATTTCTCCATTATCAAAGAACCTGGGGGAGAAAAAAAACCCCTTTTGTCTTTGTACAGAACACCTCTGGTTTTTATGCTTTATATAAAACAATAATGAATGTGGAAGGATCGCTAAGTTCCAAATCAATCACCCTCTTTTGATGTGATTATTAACTGCACATACTCCATTCTTGTGGTTTATGGTATCATCAGAACCCCTCAATTGATTTATACCCTGGTGATCTAGTTGTCTCCATTCATTATCCCATATTTAATTAATACATGCCTCAGAAGGAGTTGTCAAAAGACAAAGTTAATTATAGCAGGAAAAAAATATCTCGTTGAAAACCCGTGTCATATTTCAGTTTAATGACAGCTCTCACAAAAGATCATTTCAGATGCTTCTGTATTTTTTCTGCTTCTCTGAAGAAATACTAATTGTATTTTCCCACCCAATTAACAAAGACTTATCTATCAGGCACTTAGACCACAAAAAGGTTCACAATAATTAATAATTTACTAAACAATTACAATTTTTGAGCTCTGCTTCAAACCCTGATCCTGAAGCGTGGAGGCTTTGGCAACAGATGAGGAGTTGTTCTTCCTGAGGCTCACGCAGCACCCATTGGGAGGGGAACATGAGGATTGTACAGCCTGGAGGTAAACACAGCAGCATTTTCATTCAAAATTATTCCAGCTGTGTGAGCAACCTTTTCTGAGACGCCTGCCCCATGTTCAAACAAATGACTCCTCCTGGAGGAATGCTTGCAGAAACAGGACATATTAAGTTCACGTTGGAAAATATTGATATAAAATGAACATTTTAAGCCTCCAGTAGAAGTAATCACTGTGGGAATTTGAGTCAAAGCTTTGCCCTCATCCAATCAGAGGTGTGAGGCTCACACATCCAAACCAAGCTCTCCTGCTTGTCTCAGATCAGGTAAGTTCATTTTTTTTTCCTGCCAGGGCACACTTACAAATAACAGTAAGACATTTGCAGAATTTTAGTGAGTTATGTTGAGTTATGAATATATTGAGAAAATCCTACAGGCTCCCAAGGACAACTTATTAAAAGAAATAAAAAAATATTAGTCTTAGTAAGCTGGGGATTAATGCTGCTGTGAGTGTAGCAATTGCACTCCTTACATTACAGATGCTGATGCAAGGAAACTCTTAAGCTGGTATTTTTAATACCTGTAGTTCAGGAGTCTTCTCTCATGGGTTTTACTGCTGACCTTTTTCTCTAAGCCTAACAGGAAAATCCCAGAGGGATGGCAAAGTTAGAAAAATAAAACACGACAGAAAACAATCTCAAACTATCCCACCCATTAAAAATGTCCTTATTCCATATGCTCACACCTGCCCTTGCACAGGCTCCTACTGCTCACTGCACCCACCTGGATTCTGGGACCTCATCAGGCGACTGATGTCCAAAACCACAAAGATTCCAAGATGTTTTGGACTAGTGGCTGCTGTCACTTCCCAAGTTTTCTACACAACCAGCACTGCTTAGAAATCTGTGAAGCAGCCACAGCACCAAGGCTGACAGAATTCCAGAAGCACCTGGACAATGCTCTCAGACCCATGGGGTGAGTTTTGGGGTTGTCCTGGGCTCGATGATCCTCGTGGGTCCCTTCTGGCTCAGGGCATTCTAGGATTGTGACATGCATATAATGAACAGAAAAAAATAAAGAAGAGAAAAACCAAAGACCACAAAATCAGACTAGATCCTGTAAGTATCACAACCAGGAGATGAACCATGAACAGGTCACTCAAGAAGGGAGTGCACTTCTGCAGTTCTTGCAATGTTTGACCCTTCATGATTTCCAAGAGTCAGACTGAGCACAGAATGCCCCAGTTTACTGCATTCAACCTATATAAATCTATTTATCAACTTTCAGGTTTTTCTCTTTACTTTTACACTTTCAGTGCTTTTTCTCCTTCAATGGAGATGCATCCACAGGTTGGGGATTTCCTAATACAGCTGTTTAAGTTGGCTTATTGGCACAGATCACTGAATAACGTGTGATGCCCTTCAAACCATACCTCAGCTGGGACAGTGCAGTGCCCAGAACAGAGAGTCTGGCTGTCAGGGTGGGGAGCAAACATCTCCCATCACCTTCTCAGGGGCACTCCCTCCTCCAGCACTTGTATGTTTAAGGACAGGAGACACACTAAACACACATCTAAAAAGCTCCATCGGGCTGCCTGCGTGCATTCCTGCCACAGATCACCACAGTCCTCATGAATTTACAGAGGAACCTCGTAAGCAAATACCTCTTCTTCACTTGTGTAGGAAAAATGGCAGGGGAGAGGAGAAAAAAAAAAAAGGTTGTGAAGTGTCTGCTTGGGAGTACATACAAACTAAATCAAAGGTATTGTTCAGAATTTACAGCAGGTCACCTCTCCTTTTTTCCTATTTCTTTTCAATATCGAATGAAGGGCTGACCAGCAAGGTCAAACTTTCCTTATTAATGAGGCATTGCTAGAGCTTTGTCTCATTAGGGCACTCAGAACTATGCATTTACTGCAATTTGCAGCACTTAATAGAGAAAGGTCAGAGCAGGTTACGTTCAATTTCCACTTGGCAGAGGGAGGAAAAAATGGAAGCAATTCATTTGCACAAATTTGAATAATTCTTCTCAGTCTCCTTTTCTTTATCTCCATCTCGATAATTCCTGCATCTTAGCCCTCTCACAATCATCCCCAACCTGCCAGCAGCCAGCTTTCTATGAGGGCTGTAATGGAGCTGACAGATCCTATGAATCCAGGTGTCAAAATAAAGCCATTCGGCTCCCCCCTCCCTCCTCTCTCTCACAACAGGGAATAGGAGCTGCCTCTAGTGAGCTCTTAAACTTATCATAAATGTATCAAGATTGCTGTGGGCCACCAAACAGCTGTAGACAATTAATCTTCCCACAATTCTCCGGCAGAAGAATCGCTCTCCCCGCGCAGGAACATCTGCCACGCCGAGGTGATTATTCATGGGCGACGCCGCAGCTCTCCACCTCGAGCCAGCCGCGGCAAGGCAGCAAAATTTATCGTTTCTCCCCTGGTTCAGTAAAAATAACATTTCAGCTGCATTAAAATGTCATCCATCAGCATTGTCCCAGAGCACAGGGCCCCATCTCATCCAGAGAAATTAAAAAGTATTCATTTTAATGGGAACTTCTGAAGCTTGCAGTGACATTGCTTTTTTTTTCTCTCCTCCCTCCTCCAACTCTTCTTTTTTTTTGTAAGCAATATTGAGGAGGAGGAGGAGGAGGAGGGCTGAAGGGAAAGGTTATGTGGTGCAGCGAAGCTGAGGATTAAATGTGCTACTAAGGAGTAATGATATACCAATTACTGGGCTGCTGGTTCTTATTTATTCATAACCCCTGAACGCTTAATCAAAAATCCTTGAATCAAATTGAACAACTAAAGCAGGAAAGTTATTTCACAGAGATAATGTAATTCTTCAACTTAAAAGAAAAAAATAAAAAGGAGCCACAGCCAGAGTGCCAAATGGATATGAAGGCAAGAGGTGGCTCTTGCCAGAATGGTGGGGTTAGTCTTTTAAAACATTAGCTTAAAGGAGCAGGGAAATTTAAGCCGGAAACATAGTGGTCGTAATTTACAAGTGAGTTTCTATTCTCACCCTTAGAGCAAAGCTGATTAATGTCTCCTTTGGCAGCGTGCTCCAGGGACAGAAGTGTGCAAAAAACTTACTGTGGGAAGTTAAAGTGCTCTATGGTTCTCGTGGGTCACGGGCAGATTGCAAGTGTTGGGCTGCTCAGGTAGCACCTGCTCTGGCAGGCACCAGTAAGTCAAGGACTGCTCAGGAAGCAAAGTGCCATTAGAATGATAGAATCACAGAATATCCTGAGTTGGAAGGGACCAGGGAAGCAGCCACAGCACCAAAGCTGACAGAATTCCAGAAGCATCTGGGCAATGCTCTTAGACACATGGGGTGAGTTTTGAGGTTGTCCTGTGTATAGACAGGAGTTGGACTCAATAATCCCTGTGGGTCCCTCCCAACTCAGGACATTATGATTCTGAAGTGAGGTGCAGGGGTCTCAGGAGCAGAGTGATGGTGAGCAACTCCAATGGGAACAAGCAGGCTTGTGTTGCCTAAAATGTTTGGGATTATCAGGGAGTAATTATGGTTGGAAAAGTCCTCTGAGATCATGGAGTCCAACCATCCACCCAACACTGCCATGCTCACCACTAAACCATGGCCCCAAGCACTACATCTACACGTGTTTTGAACACTTCCAGGGATGGTGACTCCATCACCTGCCTAGGCCAATGCCTGATAACCCTCCAGGTGAAGAAAGTCCTCCTAATATTCTGTTTCCTGTGCTACAGGAGGACTGAGTCATGTCCCACATCAAGGGCGGGGAAGGCTTGAGCTGATCTCTAACGGATCCTACAGTTTGTACTGTTTGCTGCAGAAAAAACCCAACAAATTGTGATGCTCTGAGGCCTAGCCCCAGCACGGGGACAAATAAAATCATTCTGATGGTTTGCATACATCCTTTCAGCCCCACTGCTGATTCATTGGAAAGGACAGGCTCAGCTCTTGGGTCCTGACTGACCTCCCTTGAATTATGAGGGGCCTTGCCTGGAAGAAATATTGCTGTTGGCAAGATCAGAAAACAGCAACAGTGCCTGCCAGGCCCTCTTGAGACTCCAGCGATCAGCTTAAGTGGCACTCGGAAGGACACGAGGCTCAAGAGCGAAGGAAACACTGAAGGGGAATTGCAAGTAACAAATCCTGTATGGATCCAGAGAGAGAAGGCAACAGCTAGAGAGAGGTTATCTGAAAAATACATTGGATGTAAGGAGGAGATACAGATTGGCTCATCAGTGTAGAAAGGTAAAGGCACTGGATGCTTACTAGACTCCTCTGTCGAGTAGAAAGATGAAGTTTAAGGAGGTAAATGACACCCCTATGAGAAGAAGCTGGGTAAAGAAAGCAGAGGGGAAAAGCTCTGGGAAAGCAAAGTATAAAATTACCTAGGAAAAAAAAAAATCATGTGAAGCTGAATAAGATGAAAGAAGTAGCAGAGAAAGCAGTCACCTGATACAGTGAATTTCCAGCAGTCAAAGCTCCACCATCCACAACCTCACAGTCCACTTGGGAAATCCCACCTAGGGAACACTGATCAAGGTCCCTCCAGGCTTCCACAAGCCATCTGAACTCTCCTGGACTCAGTCTATGAGCAAAGACAGCAACCTTTGGGTCCTGCTGCAGCTTAGGAAGCACAGTGATCCCAAGAAATACACACTTTGCTTTTTCACAGAGAGTCTGCTTTCCTCTCATCTTGGACTATGCTCCTTAACCTTAAAAAAGAAAATGGGGTTTGGCACATGAAAATGCAGCTCTTTATGAACAGAAAGTGTCCACAGGCTGTGGATCACCAGCTTTTGTGTGCTGCCTGGAGGCTTCTATCAACCTATTTGAGTTATAAGGTAAGAAATGGGTTTCACTAAGAATGAAAACAAGATCATAGAATCACAGAATTACTATAGCTGGAAAAGCTCTCTGAGATCATGGAGTCCGACAACAACCCAGCACTGCCATGCTCACCACTAAACCATGGCCCCAAGCACCACATCTACATGGGTTTTGAATACTTCCAGAGATGGTGATTCCACACACCCCCCACCCCAGAGCAGCCTGTGTCAATGCCTGAGAACCCTCTAGGTGAAGAAACTTTCTTTTGAAGAAAATAACTTTCTGGGTGAAGAAATTCTTCCTAATATCTAACCTGAACCTCCCCTGGTGCAACTTGAAGCCATTTCCTCTAGTCCTATCACTCCTTGCTGGGGAGAATAGGCCAAGCCCCTCGGTACTGCATCTCTCTCTGACAGCTACCAGTAGTAGACTCCTCAGAAAACTGCCCAAGATCAAGACAGAGCATTTGTTCTCCTGGGTGTTATTCTCAGTTTCAGGAAGGAATGTTTCAGGGATCTCCTGGGCCAGAGGGTGCCTCTTCCACATCACTTGTAATATCCAATCCTTCTCAACAATGTAATTGTGCTTTTGTTGAACTAACAGCTTTGAGCAACTCTAGAGAGCTGCCCTCAACTCAGTGCTGTCCCCTCCCACTTCCACACATCTCTGGAGAAGGGCATTAAAATGGATGTTGGTCAGTGCTACTGGCAATGGCCCAGGCAGAAGAGCATCACATGAAGGGCTCATGGTGACATTGGCCCTTCTTGGCCATGACCCATCTTCAGCTCTCCAGCTTCTCCCCACAGCTCTCAGTCTGTTTGCCTTCCAAGGAGGCCAGGTCTCTGGAGCATTCAGAGGAGAGACAGAACTCCTCCACGTGACCTCTAAGTCTCCAGAGGGGAAGCTGGCTGAGGTGTTTAAGTAGGGAAACCCTTTGCTGGAAGTTAGCAATATAAGCATGATTTGGCTTTCAGTATAAAAATGTTTCAACTCAAATGGTAAGCCACAAGGCTTTTAAAATTTGGCTCTTTTTTAAGCTGTACAATTACCCTTCCCAAGAAATGTTAGGACAAGACAATTAACCATGTTATTGATTTACTAAAATAGCAATCTTACTGTGACTTCATCAGGAAATCTGCTGATGCTGGGCTGTAACTGCAGTCTTTGGCCACACCAAGCCTCCCTTTCCAACTGGGAAGGTCTCTCTCACCTTGAAGATGCCTGGGTTTCACCATGACACAGGCTGAATACATGAGGGATTCGTGAAGAGCTCTTAATGATCATTATTAACTATCATTGTTAGCTGTCTTATCAGCTATTATTAGCACCTCTCTTACAAAGACAGGCTGAGAGAGTTGGGGTCTCTCAGTTGTAGAAAAGAAGGCTCCAGGGAGACCTTCTTGTGACCTTCCAGTACTTAAAGGGAGCTTATCAAAAAGAGGGAGAGAGACTTTTTACGTGGGCAGACAGTGACAGGACAAGGGGAATGGTTTTAAACTGAGAGAAGACAAGGTTAGATGTTAGGAAGAAATTCTTTACTCAGAGGGTGGTGAGACAGTGGAACAGGTTACCCAGAGAAGTAGGGTATGCTCCATCCCTGGAAGTGTTCAAAACCGAGTTGGATAGGGCTTTGAGGAACCTGCTCTAGCATGTGGCATCCCTGCCCATGGCAGGGGGGTTGGAACTAGATGATCTTCAAGGTGCCTTCCAACCCAAACCATTCTGTGGTTCTACAATTCTATGAATCACCACCTGAGGCCCAGAAACCCCAAAGAAAGCTCATGCTCATAATACAGATCTGCACAGCATCATCCAACATCCTTGCTCTAAGAGTAAAGATGTGCAGGGGAGCCCCAGGCTCATAAGCTGCAACACATCCTAGCAGCCTGGCTATGTCCCCAGGGAACCTTCATTTTAGTAGCTCAACCAGGATGAAACTGAACCTCTGTTCTCCCATCTGAGGCTGATCACATGTTGGATTTAACTCACCAGGCTCCACGAGAAGCAGCACAACCGCACTTCCCTTTTGCTGTTAGGATCAGTGTGTCAGCTCCAGCCAGAGGAGTTACCTATGGGCTCAAAACAACAGGGAAACCTTTGCAGATAAGCACTCTTTTAGCCACTTGACAGGTGAGGTGATGAGGAGATTACTGATGATCTGCTTAAAGCCATGTGAGACTGCAACCAAACTAAGAACTGTCCTCAGCTCTGCAGTCAGCCTCATCCATCAAGCTCTCCTTCATACTCATCTTTCTTCCTGGTCCACGGTGAGATGCACCTACCTTCCAGCAATTTCTCAGCAGCAACACCTGTGTGCACTGAAAGAAGCAAGTTAAGGGAAGCTGAGGGTCTTCTGATAACTTAGTAAACTGACCTTTTTTTCCCCCTCTTCTACCAAAGTCATCACAAGGAGAGACTCTGCAGCGAGAAGGAAGGAGGTGTTTCTGCAACATCAACTCTCAGACAACAGCACCCATTCATTCACCTTCTAGCAATAACCAAAAACATGAGGTGTTCACATTAGGGAGCCAAGGAGAGAGCAAATCAAACCTTTGCTCATACTCTTCCCATACAGCTAAACACCTTATTTTTTTTATTAATATGATTATTTACTATAACTTTACTTCATTAGTGTTAAAGGCATTTTTTCATCTTAAATGTTGTGGGTCTTCTAAAATAGGAGACACTGGGGAAAAAAAATAGAGGTTTGCTTTATCAAACACATTAAACTCTATCTGATTTTAAAAAATTGTGAAGCACAAATTATCCAGAGCTTAGCACTCAGTGTCTCTTCCTTGGCCTATAAAGTCAACAGTTATGGTGTTAAAGTTTAATCAATCCCATAAAATGTTACTCAGAAAGTGACCCTGGTGTTATGGCTGAAGTACATCTCCTACATTAAAAAGCACTTTTGTGGAAGCCAGAGCAGTGCTATTGAAAGAGAGAGCTAATAGGTATCTAGCTGAGGTTATGAAAGGGAGGTGGAAGTAAAGGAGAGCCTTGGGAAAGGCAGGGGAGTAAGAGAGGAGAAAATCCCTTTCTTCTCAAGCAGCTCCCCACTGAGTTAAATGTAAATACTTGAATGCCCAAGTCTGGAGGATAAAAAGCTCTTCTGACAGTTCCTCAAGAGCAGAGCTCTCCATGAGTTTCACAGTAAAGCTGGGTGCAATTTTCAGTCAACACAGGAAGATTATAGCTAAAAAGCCATCACTGCAGACAGATGACAGAGCATGCCTGACTCCCGCAAAGAGCTGGTTTTGGATACTGTTAAGATGAGGTTAATTAAACTACAACTTCATCAGAACATTGTATTTGCTGGCAAAAAAAATAAAGCCAGAAGATCACTAATTATGGTCCATGAACATTTTCCAGAGAAGCCCAGAATGGTTCAGTTCAGAAGGGACCACCAGAGGTCATCTAGGCCAGCCCCCCTGCTCTAGCAAGGTCCCCTAAGACTGTGTCCAAATGGTTTTGGAATCTCACCAGAGAAAGAGACTCTGCAACCTCCCTGGGCAACCTGTTGCAGTGCTCAGTCACAGTCAGCAAGTTCTTCCTCCCTTCCAGTTTGTGCCTGTTGCCTCATGACCTGTTTTTTTGATCTTTATCCTCCTGATTATTAATTCATTTCTTAACATTCAGCTGTCTTCCACTGCAACATGCAAGTACTGGGCAGGGTGTATCAGGCCTTACCCCATTTTCTACTTCATTTATGTTTTGGGTTGGTACAGGCAGCACCCTTTGATTGATACCAAGGTACATGATAACTCCATTTGGATATTGTCATCAGTGATGACAATGAAAGCACATAAGCACTTCTGAGGGAGGTAATATGGCTTAGAATCAGAAGTTAACCCTACCAAGGAATTCAAAACTGCAGAGCCTCTTGCCAGATATCTGTATTTCACCCAGAATTTAGACCCCACCATTCACCAATAGATTCATACAAGTCTACCAGAATTCAGGTCAAGATTAACTATGTTGAACCTTTGGTGCAAACAGAACATGTCTTCCAGACCCATGTCCAAGCATATGCAAACCACTAAGGATATCAGAGGCATCCAGAAACTACTGAAGTTAGTAGCTTACCAGAAGGTCTCCTATGTTAGCTGCTATGCATGAAGAACTAAATAGAATCAGAGAATCATTTAAGGTTGGAAAAGACCTCCAGGTTCATCAAGTCCAACCATCAACCCAACACCACTATGCCCATAGAGACAGTATCTTGAGGACGACTCAATTTTAAGAAGCAGCTGAACAAAAACTATTTTAAGATGGAAGAAATAGTTCTCTTCCAAAGATCTGTCTCCCTATTACCCAGTGGTAATGTTTCAGCCTGTTTGAACTGAGCTAGTTAGTACCTTCTATAGCATTAAAAGATGATCTAAGCCTGATCTGGGGTGGATTCCAGTACTGCTAGTCCAGAGCATCTTTGACTCCAGTGAGGACTTGCTTGTAGTTCTGAAGAAGAAAACAGGAAAGCTCTCATCTTTATGAAAGAAAGAAAATTTAAAAAGTTAAGTCTCTCTATTGCAAAATTAATCCAGAGATCAGCACTGGCCATGTCCCTCAGCCTGCTGCACCCTCCAAGAGGGACCTGCTGGCAGCCAGCCTTCTGTCCATGGCTGTTCTCCTCCAGGACCTGCTACAGCATCCAGAGGGAAACATTCTCCAAACTAATTTGTGTTACAGCTCAAACAATCATGTGTTCATCTTCAAGTGACTAATTTACAAGGCAGCAGATAGTTGAGATGACTCAGAGAGAAGGTAAGCATTGGCTCAGAGGGCTTTGCACATTGGACTGCACATCAGAAACAAGAGCACAGCCTAGAGAGTAGATCATGGCAAGTTCCTCACCCTTCCCACCTGCCTGCAGCTCCAACTCATCTCTCAAGGCCACAGGGTGCTAGAGCTCAGCTGAACGAACTGGAGCATACAAAGGCATCGTGATGTATCACCCAGGCTCATACCAAATTAGATTCATCTGAATTTCACTTGGAACCTCTCTCTTCACACAATTTGGAATTCCTCCAGGTTTTTATAGCATTCAGAGCCCAGGTTTTGCCTGGTTTAATCTTGAAATGTATGGCAATGCAAGAAATGCTTTCATAAAAGAAATCCTCTAATCAGAAGGGAAATCATCCTAAGAACTCAGTCCTCACTTCGAAGCAGCACTCCCAACTCAAACCCTCAGGCATTCTGTACAGTGCTTATACCTGACTATGCCAAAACTTGCCTCTGATGTACCTAACCTGACTGCAAGGCAAAGGTACTGAATAAAATGAGGAGGAAATCCACCTTATTAACTCAAAGACCTTGAACTCTTCATGTAAAGGTGCAGAAGTCACCATCAATGGAACACACTATCTCAAGTCCTTAACAAATGGACCCAGATCTCCAGAACAACCAAAGCTGCCAGCACTAAATGCTGATTAACTTGCTGTATCCATCTTCCAGTCCACTGGGGCAGTTTAGATGCTTTTATACCCCCAGGCTATCTTTAAACAGCTCTAACCACAGGTTTTCCTCCCTGCTGAGAAGCTGCTGCAAAGCCATGGCTACCACCACCAAAGTTTTCCTTCAGTATTTAAAATAAACATTTTGCCCTCCTTTCCACCTTGCCATTCTCAATTTTTAAGGCCTATATACAATAAGTAATTCTTTCCTCTTTTTTAATTCTTCTCCTGATGAAAGACAGTATTTGTAGATCACAATTTCTTACTCAAAATGGAGATGTTTGGAAGGCAAAGTGTAGACCATTTGTCTCCCTGCCCTGCCTCAGAATAACAAAAATCAAAGTAAACTTCTCTTTAAGTAATTCCACACCAAAATAAAGCTCTTCATCATCATCTCAACTGGGAACATACTGCTAGTGAACACACAGACAATCTTCAGTGGGAGGAAGGCCTAGCATTTAGCAGAGATGCAATGAGTTATGAATCAATAACTGTAAGTGTGCCTTTGCTACACAGTTGAGATACAGATTAGTGTCTGAATCTCCCCAGCACAGAGGGAGGACTCCTGTTTCTGTATTCTCCTGACCAGCCTATTCAAATGATGAGCTAAAAAGGGCTGCTTTTTTTTTTCCCCCTTAAATAACTTATTAGTTAAAAGGATGTGAATTAACTTAGAATGAATGTTCAATTCATATAGTAGAATCACCATCATCATTATTACAGGAAGCTCTAATCATTATGCAGCCACTAATACCAGGCATTCTGCTAGCTTGCCTTTAATGAACATGACTCACATTTCACTTTAATGATTCCTACACTCCTGTCTCCTCTGTGCCTCCTCCTCCCAGCCAGCCATGGGGGAAGGGTGGCCTGCATAGGTTTTTAAAGATGAAAGGCTACCTTTTAAGAAGGGAGTCACTTCCAAGGACTCTGTTTTATAGGAGCTCACACTACAGAGCCTTGGAGAAATCCGAACTCCAGAAAGCATTCAAAGCCATCTCCTTTCAAGGAGTCCTCAACTGTGCCACCCAGAATGATGGCACACCAAAGGGAGAGCTCCTCCAAGGGGCCAAACAGTCTGCAGCATCTCCTCCAGAACAGCCACCTTCTCACCCTGCTCAGCCAACTCACTGCTTCCCACCAGAGAATGCAGCAGCTTAGGCAGAGCAGAGTTCACAGGGAAGGTGTTAGCAGAGGTAAAAATACAGAAATACAAGTGCATTGCATTAAGGACAAGCAACCCAAAGAGCCTGTGGGATGATTCCAAAGAGGAGCCCAGCACTTCACCCTTTCTCACCCAAATACAGCTTCACTGTGAAAATCAGATAGTGAGATATTGAAGCTTCAGGTGACCAAAACCGTCCACATGATCCACTTACCTCCACCCCCTAGGGTCTTAAATGTCTTCACAGCTTAGACCATTTCTCAGAAGATCCACCTCCACAGTCAGGTCACAGTCAGAAATACCTCTGTGGCAACCACTAACTGTTGTTTGAGAAGCATTACTAATAAAACAATAATTGCTAGCCAGGGACAAGCACAAAGGCAGCTCTTCACGTGTCCACTCTCTAAAGTAAGCACCCAACCACCTTCATGGAACAAGGGATAGATAAAACTGCTGATTTTTCACAGGACTTCCACTACATCTGAAACGTTTGTTGGCAGGAACCACACAACTGAACTGCAGAATTCATTTCCCTATGCAGCCCATCATTAAAACAGGATCCTACCTGAGTGCTAGAGCCAATTCTATGCCACCACAACCTTCCCAAAGGATTGATCTGCAAGTGTTGGACGCAGTCAGGTCCTGTTTCTATGGGTGGTGGTTACAGGTGTAAGGAAGTTCCTTTAAACACCAAGAATTTTTCTATTGCGCACCTCAAGTCAGACTAAAATGTTCTACAGCACTCCTGAGAAAGAGACAAAGGAATAGCAGAGATGACTTCACAGACTCTTCCTCTCTGAAGCCATCCCAAGGCATCCAGGCACTGCCCACACAGTGTCCAAGCCCTTCAGGCCAAATCCAGACATTTCAGCTGGTGCTGGAGAGCATCTCTTCCAGTGGCTGTGCAACAAGCAACTGTGAGCCCAGGAGCTGGGCTCTGACCTCACAGGCTTCCTCAAGTTTGCAATTGCCCCCAAATGTATTCTTGTCAGCAACAGACAGTTTTCAATACATCACCTGCTTTTCGAGTCAAATGAACACTTCCCAGGCAGATTCTGCCTCCCAGACAACTCCATCCTCACTGAGGCTCCCGTGGTTGTATTCCAGGAGAGAGCAAGAGCTCTCATTTGTGATTTTAGCTGCAGGGACAGATAGATAATGAACTGTGTAGGCTTCTCCAAACAAAATATCACGTCCCCTGAATGCAGCTCCCTGACAAAAGCCATTAGGCTGCTGGAGCTGGGCCTGTGCTTAAGCTCAGACATGTATTGTTAAATGTGACATGCTCAATTTATCATTAGTTATGAAGTGAAAACGGATGAATACACATTCAATTTAGTTCAGCTGCTTTCTTCATTTATCACACTCTTTCATCATCCATCATTCTTCCTCGCCACCCTTTTGATTTGAACAAATAACACACTTTCATAAGTTTAATCTAATTAATCATAATTGTAAGGGAATGTTCCCTTAATGAAGCCTATATTGGGCTTTATCAAGTTTGTTGCTATTTTAATAAAACCTGTTCCAGATAAAATCTACAAATGTTCTCAATGGAGCCCAAAGCAGCCCTATCTCTCCCCACTCATTCCTGAGGCTGATGTTGATGTATCAGCACAGAGAGCTGCCCAAGCATATTGCTCTGCTCTAGAGCCACTCTTCCAATAAATTGGAAAGCGTTCATCATTTTATCAGACAAGTTAAAAAAAGCTAATTGAAGTAGAAACAAATTAGAAAACCAACCTGAAAGATTTTTCATCCATTTATTGCTATGAAATATATAAAACTCCCTATCTCCTGAGGCCATCTGGCACACCAGAGATGCTGCAAAGAAGTTGCTCCTTAGCAGCAGCAGCAGTGTTCAGAGCTGCTAAGTTTTGTTGCAGTTCTCCAGCCCAGAAGAGAGCCACTGTCTAGCAACACCAGTGAACATGAAGATGTGTCTTCACGAATCAGACCAAGTCAAGGAATCTCAGTTCTTCTGGGGACAACCTGGCTTTGTTCACAGAACGTTTTAAGTCACTGTGACCCCAGATTCCATGTGTCCCCACCACTGCCTAGGCCAGGCAAAAATCTCTTCTTTTGCCTTGCTGGGATTTTTCAAAGGTTCATAAAACATTTTGGAGCCTCTGTGTAGAAAGTGCTGTGGGGACCAATATTACTGATGATAATTATTAATAAGCAATTTTATGTGATCCTTATGAACACACATGGACTCCTCCCTGCAAGTTAAGATCACCTCCCTTTGCTAACACTAACATACTCATTTCTATCTGTTTCCACTCTTAGACTGGCGATTAATTCTGAGGTGCAAAAGCAGGAACAGCACAATAGAAAATGGACTTCTTTTCCCACTGACAGATTTCCCATCTCTGGGTCACTAATGACAGATGTCTCTTTTTCAGCATCTGGTTGAAAGCTGTGCTTTGCTCCAGGGATTTTTGCCCAAGTCAGTTCCCTGGTCATAAGATTACTGCAGAAGTATTGGCAGATCCATACTCCACCCACCCAACCATTTACCCATGTCTTCCTTTCCAAGTGCAGTTTTACCAGCTTTACTTCAGCCTTTTGCCAAACTAGTGAAAAATTCCAGCAAGAGGAAACCATTCTATGCCACTAACACCACCTCCATGGAGCTGATGGGTGAACAACCCAGAAAGCATCTATGCCAGCATCTTACTCTGGGGTGAGTCAGGACAGGATCTTTTCTCCTTTCATCAGGAAGGAGGAAAGGCAATGTAGTCCTACAGCTTGTTCCCTGGTTTATGTTGAGGAGTTGCAGAGCTTTTTCCTTCCACTTTGTGAAATGAATGTGTGATGGTTCCTGGCAGACCGTTAAACAGAATGTGATTGTGAGTCTCCCTTGCTGCACACAAGATGAGAGCTGCACAGCTGCCAGGGCTCCCTTCAGCCCTGGAAGTTATTTCACACACCACACAAGCAGTGGTGAAAAATAAGGATTTACCAGCTACAAACAAAGACAAAGGTAACACTAACAGGAACTAACTTGGTGTCTGACATGGACTAACTGTGGCCAACTGCCTTTTTGAGCAGCCCCTTGAGATACAGGAGTACAGGGTTTAACAATCCACCAAGGACACAGAAACCCCAGCAGTAGTGCCAGGAAGAGGAAATAACCCAACAGCAGCAACAGGCCCTTGGAGCTGGAGCTCACTGCAATAAATTCATTTGTAAAGGAGCAGACACTCAGGAAAGAGACCTGGTGCAGCCTCTGCATAGACAGAGTGATTTTACAGGAGAGAGAAACTTCAGACATTTAGCACAGCTCTGCATTCCTCTGAGAGGAGAAAAACTGAAGGCACAGAAGGAGGATGCAATGCAAGCTCTTCCCTCCACACAGGGAAGTTCCCACACCCTCCCAGCTGCACTCCTGCTGTATTCTCCTTTTCCACCTCCTCCTCTTACTCCCATCTTATCCACAAACATTACATAGGCCACTGAGGTGACCCTTTCTGTTCCTTGCCCTAAGCCCTTTCGCTCTTTTTGTTAATTTTTGACTCACAAAAAGGCCTAGAGAAGAGAAGGCTCAAGGGAGACCTTAGTGAAGCCCTCCAGTACCTAAAGAGAACCTATGAAAAAGATGGGGACAGACTTTTTAGCAGAGCCTGTTGTGAAAAGACAAAGTGTGAGGGTTTGAAACTAAAGGAGGAGATTCAGACTGGATAGAAGGAGGAAATTTTTCACAGTGAGGGTGGTGAGAGCCTGTCCCCAGTTGCCCAGAGAGGTGGGAGATGTCCCATCCCTGGGACCATTCCAGGTCAGGTTGTCTGGGGCTCTCAGCAATTTGATCTAATGAAATATGTCCCTTCTGACTGCAGGGGGCTTGGACTAGGTGACCTCTAAAGTTCCCTTCCAACCCAAACCACTCTCTGATTTTATCAGGGAAATGGAAATGAGCAGAAATGATATTCCCCAAAGTGCTAAAGAAATCTGGCCCAACTTTTCTTAATGAGGAATCTCCCATGAAAAAAAAAAAAAACACAACACACTTCTTCCAAAATGAAAAAGTAAAGCAAAACCTCAGAATCTATTTCTCTGCTATCTTGTCATAGTTGTTTTGAAGGAATTGATGAGTGGGAAGATTTTTATGTGTATTGAAGTGGTTTTCCTCCTGCTTTTCCTTGGAAATGAATGGGGGGGAAAAAGGAGACACCTTAACACAGCTCAGGTCCAACACAGTAGTTTTGCTAAGGTCCTTACAAACTCCATTCTTTTTTCCTTGAGAAGCACAAAAGTGAAGGAACTTTGCCATTTTTACATGACAGTTGCCACAAGACTTCCACCAGCTCTCATGCAAAGTGGTAACATTCCTGGAGAAAACTGCACCCCTCTGAACATATTGAAGCTAATGGCCCAAATAAACCTTCTCCATCTGAACAACACCACTGCCCAAGCGTGCTGGAGACACCATGGTTGCAGCAGTGCTGCTTCTCTTCCAGTACAGCAGGCCCACAGATGCAGGAGCTAGCCTACACACTTTGGCTTTACCTACACACCAGAGACTAGAGCTGCTGGAGGGTTCCCCTCACAGTAAGACCTGGCCCCTTACTCAGAGCTAGTGGCCAAGACAACCTCAACCCTTTTTCTCTTCCAGGAATTTTCTCTTCTGGTTTTTCCACCCCTACAACTCACATACGACAAGGGACTTGAGGCTACTCAAGGGCTGTGTCCTACTTATTATTAGCCATCTTGCCCACTTCAGAGCCTTCAGCCTGGTGAAGCTGGTGGAAGACCCTTCTATTTAAGAGCTAACTCATTACAAAGAATGATCTTTGGTTGTTGTTTGGCCAGGAAGTTCCTTTGTTGTTGACTACCTGGTGCAAGGTATTTACTGGCAGCAGCAGCACAGAAATCACTTGGACTAAATTCATCAGCATTTAACATCCTATCTGCAGCAAGATCCACTGCTTAAAAAGCATCAGCAAATGTTGTCACCACATCATGCTGCAAGCATGAGATAGGAAGAGGAGATAAACATCCTAACCATGGTCTTTGTCATGCACATGCCAATGCTAACTTTGCAGTATGTGGCCATGATAACCTTGCTTTCTGCCTGACTGAGACGGCTGATGAAGTGTGCCTCTGCAGCACAGCGCTGCCTGCTCACACCCTGCTGGTGGTTAATTAGAGGGACACTCAACGGGGAAAGCACAGGGACAAGTAGTTATCCAGGTCCAGCAAGATCATCACTCCCTCACTTGGACACAATGCTCTTAAGACACATGGTGTGACTTTTGGGGTTGTCCTGTGCAGAGACTGGAGTTGAGACATGATGCTCCCGGGTCCCTTCCAGCTCAGGACTTGCTATGAGTCTGTGTGACACTGACAACCAACAGCCTCCAGCTCCTGAGCTGCCCTGTAGCTGTTCAGAACCCACACTCAATATAAGGGAGCATGACTTAAGAGCTTGACTTAAGACATCTTAACAGCATGCTACCATCCAAACTTGTCTGAAGTAAGCAATTGTATTTTCTTCTGTTTTCCAACTTTTTGGTTAAAAAAGGGTGTTCTGCAATTATGTAAAAGAATATTGCCAGAGAATTGAGCTGATCAACGACCCCCAGGAAAGAAGAATGGCATGCATATGGATGAGTGAGCAGGGAGCAAGAGAAAAGGCAATGGAGGGGTAGAGAAGGAAATAAGTTGAGCATTTACTCTGAGCTGCCTTAGTGTTAGCAGCTGATCCCAGCTTCTAAAGGAAGAGAGACAACCCAGAAGCATCTACCTGAAAGGTAAAAGTAACCTCAGACCCTGACAATTACTAAAGAAGAACATAATTATTTCTTTAACTGAATAGTCCTGAATCCTACCACAAAATCAATCATCTCTTTTTGCCTAAGAAGCTTTGACTCTATTTTAGCTCAATGAAAACAAAATCAATGAAGGCCAATTACAGCCCATCTCGTTAGAGTATGCAAATAGTGCACCATCAAACGAGCTGCTCTTGCTCAGGGCACCGTGGAGGAAGATACTTGTCAGGCAAACCCAAACATGAGCTGGTGCTGGCCCCTAGCTGCCTGTGCTGTAAAACACCAGCAGGGATGCAAAAGCAGCAGAGATCCAGCGTGCCCAACAGCGGTTCTTCAGCAGCTCTGTGATTTCAGGTGCAGGAAGCCTACCAGTGTGTGTCAGAGCAGACCCAAGGTGAGTGACCAGAAATGGTGCATGGAAAGCTACAGAAAACTGGGTGAGGCAACCCTCCTTTCACCATCTCACATCAAGAAGCACAAAACTATACTGCAAGGAAAGGATTTCATCCAACTGCCACCCACATCAACTAAACATCTTGCTCTCTCAGATGACAACCTCTGAGCCTCTAACAACAGAATCCTGGCTACCAACACAGACAGCAGTATACATCCACCCTGCCACCACGTCCATCTGAAGCTGCTTTCCCCCCTCCAAGCTCCAAACAAAACTGGGGCATTTCAGGAAGCTTTGTCTTCTTCCCTGTGAAAATTCACAACATAAAGGAAAAGGTTGCCATACATGCAATGTATGCTCCATAGGTGTCCAGAGACACAAGGCTCCAACACAAAGAACTGGGCTGAGTTGAACTTTTTTTCCTTGCCAACGCTCCACAGCTCTCCAAGCACCCCAGCTACAGCACAGCGCTGACAGTGGATGGTGACTGTGCACACATCCTTGCAGCATGGATGCAGTAGGCGTGTGCCTGCCAGACCATGAGATCCAACTTCAGACACCCACAAAAACCTGCTCTTCCTGGGTCACAGAATGGTTCAGGGTGGAAGGGACCTCCAGAGGTCATCTAGGCCAACCTCCCTGCTCCAGCAGGGTCACACATCAGGTGTGTGTCCAGGTGGGTTTGGAATCTCTGCAGAGAAGGAGACTCCACAACCTCTCTGGGCAACCTGTGCCAGTGCTCAGTCACCCTCACAGGACAGAAGTTCTTCCTCATGGTTAGGTGGAACTTCCTCTGTTCCACTTTGTGCCTGTTGCTTGACCCCACTGAGAAGAGCCTGGCTCCATCCTCCTGACACCCTCCCTTCATCTACTTCTATCCATTGCTAAGGTTACCTCTCAGCCTCCTCTTCTCCAGGCTGACCAAGCCCAGCTCCCCCAGCCTGGCCTCAGGAGAGAGATCCTGTTCATCCTGACCGGTTCTGCCATAGCTTACTCGCAACAGACAGAATTATTCCTTTCAAGAAGTCACTTGCAGGGACTGAGTTTCCCAGTTCTCTGGCTACAGCCCAAGTACAATTTGGGCCAAAAGTGTCCAGCACAGTGGCTTTCTGACTCTACCCTTGGCTTTACAGAGAGATTCATCTTTCCCTTGCTTATCTAAAAATTATGATCCAATCCTTTATTGCCTCACTTGTCTGTGTTGCCAGCACTTGTAAACTGTACAGAAGGACTTAAAATGAAATATGCAACTTCTGCAAGACCAGTGAGCCTCCAGTTTTGTTTATGGTCTTGAAACTGATATGACAGCAGAGCCCAGGCTTCTGGGTTGTGTATGCTTGGGGTTTCTGTTTGGGTGGTGGTGTTTGTTTTTTCCTCTTCTTGTTACTTTCTGTCACATTATAGAATGAGGTTGGGTTTTCCTGAAGCACCTTGAAAAGGAACATAATTTTGCTGTATTTGAAGCATTACTGCTCTTAACACTAATCTTGGCACACATACCTAAGAAATGTGAGAAGTCAACCCTTGGGGGGGGGGGGTTCAACTGCTCCCAACACTCTCCCTCCTTTTGCATATTTCCAGGTAACTCTGAATTCTAAGCTAAATCTGGTCATTAGCATTTATGTCACTAAAACGAAACTCCTATTTAAAGACTGTGCATCTCTAGCTTCAAGAACTGAAAACATTAGAACTGAAACAAAGAAAACAAGTGGAGAAAAAAAAATTGTCCATTCCATGGTAAGCAGCTGTATGCAATGCAGAGCATTCTCTTCAGAGAGCTTGGAGAACAATGAGCAAACCCTTGTGCATAGCAACATGATGCTCAGAAGCACAATGGCCTCCTTGAAACAGCATCCTTAGGAGTTTGTTTAGCTTTCTGCTAAGAGAACAGTGTGAAACAACCACTCTCACTTCAGGATGCACACACAAATGCACACAATTAAGCTGTCAGAGCCTGCAGGAAGGGAATCCTGACAGCTGCAGCCAGGTCTGCTGGAATTGTCATCACATTCCCATAAGAAACAAAACCAGGCCTCGCAAGGCCATTCTGGAGGCAGCACTTCCCCTGTCACATCCTGGGATGTATTTCCTCTGCTTTCTCTCTGGGCCACAACCAATTCAAATAACAATTTTCTTAATGGTTCTGAGTTTTACTCCCCACAGAGTCCATCTTCTTCAGGCAACACAGTGACATGTAGAAACAACCTCCTTCTTTAGCTGTTTACTGATCTTTCTCTCTCTCTTTAAGCCTGCAGGAAAAGATGCTCCCCAAACAGGCAGAAGATAGCAGCAGAGGAAGATGAGGAAGGCTGCTTTACTGAAGGGAAAACCCCAAAGACAGCAACAAGCCTGGAGAATCAGCAGGAGTTACCTACCTTAGAATCACAGAATCAGTCATTAAGGTTGGAAAAGACCTCCAACATCACCACATCCAACCATCAACCCAGCACCTCCATGGTCACCAAAACCATGCCACCAAGTGCCTCATCTTCCTCTCGGCCCCCCACAGTCATTACTATTGTTGAGCAAGACCAGGAAGACATTGCTGCTGCTGACAAGACCATGCTCCTGAATTCCCATCCCCTCCCCTAAGCACAGACCCAGCATAAGAAGCAGAGTGCAGAAGTGGAAGTTTGATAGCAGTTGTGGGAAGGGATCCATCCTTGCCCAGGCAGCCCACTTCCACAGCTGCATGAGGAAGATGAAAGTATGCCTTGCACAGGTTGTTCTGTGCCAGAGCTGCTCCCACATGGCTTTGCACTCCATCTCACTTGCCTCATGCAAGGCCATCAAGGATCTGGGCTAATCCACATCCTAGGATGATGAGAGGAGCACACAGCCAATCTCATTGTTCTTCTCTAACTGCAGGAGACAGGAACTTGCCTGATAGGTCTCTTGGGGAAGACATTCTTCCCAATATGTAATTTGAACCTCCCCTGTTGCAACCTGAAGCCATCTCTTTCAGTCCTGTTACTTGGGAGAACAGACCAAGCACCACCTTACTGCACCTCCTTTCAGGTTGGCCCAGGAGACCTTTCCCACCACAGAAAGGCACAAATTGCAACCTGGCTACCTCTCACTGAGTAGGCAGCCCTATGCAGCCTACAGAGGAGAGGAAGGAAGCTAGCAGGAAGATTTCTCTGCCTCCTCACCCTGTTGCAGGGCAGCTCTACAGAAGATCAGGTACAGACAACTCCACACCCCTCTGACCCAAGGTGGCCGCATCATCAATCTGCAGTTTGGAAAACTGAGCCCATCCTGTGCTTCTGAACAGAAGCATCAGTCTTATCCATGGGACTATCACATCTTTTGTCTGTCTTGTATTTATAGACAAGATCATTTTTCTTATTAGCCAAAGGGTACAAAGAGGTCACACAAACCTTTATAGAGCCTAAAAGCCAAATATTAATTTTGAAAGACTGTAATAGCTTTGTGATCTGCACAAAAAACCCCAAACCCATCATTCCAGATGATGTCTTCCATGTATTGGCTTCTCTGTGAAATGAATTTACCTTTTCATTACTATTTACTGACTGTGCTTGTATTTCATTTGTATGGATTTCATCCAGCAAATCAGGGGAAAAAAAACAGCCTCAGAAAATTTAATAAAAAGATGGAGACAGTGAACAATCACTGGAGTCTGTATCTTGACTCCTGAGGTCACATTTCTGCCTTTTTTATTATGTTCATTCCAGGGAAATAAAAAAATCTGGATGGGAACAAATGAGAGCTATTAATGGCACACACTCTCCAGGAGCAGCAGTGCCAAGAAAAGCACAACTGACAAAATGAAGAGCTCACCCTCCCTGATAAGCTTCAGCAGCTAGCTTCTCATCCAAATCAATATTACAAATCCCTGAGACTACTCAGCAGCCTCCTGTTCCTAGTTCTATCCATTGCTGAGGTCTCCTCTCAGCCTCCTCTTCCCCAGGCTACCCAAGCCCAGCTCCCTCAGCCTGGCCTCAGGAGGGAGATGCTCCAGCTCACCTTAGTAGCTCCCCACTGGGTCTTCTCCAGGAGCTCCATGTGTCTCTTGTACTGAGGATCTCAGAAGTGAACACAGTTCTCCAGGAGAGGCCTCCCCAGAGCTGAGAGGGACAGGATCACCTCCCTTGAGCTGCCGGCAACACTCCTGCCAGTGAAAGCCAGGAGAGCATTGGCCTTCTTGGCCGCAAGGGCACTTTGCTTGCCAGACAACATTTCATTACAGTACCTTATTGCCATCATCCTTTGACTTAGCAGGCCCTTCTGCCTTAAAAGCCAGTTTTGCCCTAAGCAAGAAGCAAAGTGCAGCCTCTGGCCCTCTTCCCAAAGCTCACAACCCTGCTGTGAACATGTGCACCTAAGAGGGCATCTCCAGGAGCACAGCTAGCATTTCAGAAACAGGGCAGTTCAGTGACTGATGGTCAACTCCAAAAGCAGCAAGAAAGCAGAGGGACACTAGCCCATGAACTGACTGATAAGAGTCTCTTAGGAACCATGTATTTAAGCCTTCACCACCTACAGAATACACCACAACCAACTCCTTAAAAGAGATAGATATATACACACACCCCCCAACATTAATACATCATGTATTTTGATATGTGTTACCTGAGCTGTTGTGTCTGTATGCATGCACACACACAGACATGTTTTTAATGAGGCCAAGTTGTCCTTACAAAGCCTCCACACACCTGCAGTCCAGGAATGCTCACAGCTAACACCCACAAACGATGTCAAACCTTCACTAGCCCAAAGCTCACATGAGCAATCTTAACAGTGGAACTGAGTTCAAAGTTGAACCAGGTTCACATTAAGCAAGAAATCTTAGCTGTGTCTCTCTTACCTTCCCCCTCTAATCCTTTCTATAGAAACCACTTTGCCCTGCTAAAACCTGAAGACATGTCTCCAAGAGCCCTTCCCAATGTGTCCTCCCAGGGTCACACCCCTCTAACAGGTTTCCCAACCAGACAGATACACTGCATGCCTGTACACTACTCAGTGAGTAAACATCTGTCCTTGTCTTAAGGACATGGGATGAGGGTTAATGAAAACCAGACCAGGACTCGTTCTGGGGGTTCTAACTATGACTGTGCTCCAACAGCATTTGAAACTTGCCTGTCAGGAACAGTATTTTTTCCCAGCACTGAACTGAATTTCTTTGCTACAGGAAAAGACTACTTCCAGTCAACTCAGTTTGTGACAAACCCAGCAGCTCACAGCTGTTTCCCAGTTACAGATTCATTAGCTGGGTCTCCCTGTTGTGACTTCATGTTATAGTTTCAAGTTCAGTCTGCACAAGTCACTCCTGACTGAAGGGAGGATAACACTAGGCTCTGTGTGTTCCTTACTTAGTCTGAGGATTGTTAGAAATCAGGTCAGAGCTCAACTAATATTGGTCCTTTGTGTCACAGTGAAGTTTCCATGATCTTAATTTTAAAAGTTATTACTTCCTGAGTTCTTTGCCCACATGTAGGAAAGAGGATAAATGTCACATGAGACCCATTAGAAATATAGAGTTTATTTCTCCTTCCATTCAGACAGCAAAACATTGCAGACTTGCACATGCCACACACTGTATCACAGCTGACTTTGGATCCTGTGTTTATAGCTGTGATATTGCTAGCCCAGATCAACAGAAAGTGTGGTTCTGGAGTGGCTCTTGAGACCTTTAGCAGCCACTAGCAGCAATTTCTGCAGAAGAGTAGTCTTAAAAACCCACTTCATACAAACCCATCTGTCACAGCCAGCTGCTGACTGTACCTTACTTACCTTGAGAGCTCCAGATATCAAGAAAGCAATTTTGACAGTAGCAGTGGACAGGGGGATTGAGGCCTTGCCCCTTACCTTCCCCCAGGTAGCAGTTTTCACTACAGACAATACCATGTTATAAGGCCACCAAATTCCTCATGGTCCATGAGCTGTGCTTTTGGCACCACTTCTCATCTCTTAGGGCCTGCAGCCCTTGCTCCCCTTTCTTCCTTGCACATCCAGGTGCAAGGTAACCAAGAGTCAATCTTACAGTTCTGACAACACTAGCATATGTTAACCCATCTACAAATAAAACCGTGGGCAACAAGAAAAGACAATTTGTTTAAAGCTTCAAAGTACCATGAACAAGAGGTATCTTCACAACCAGTGTCCTGACAGCACCTCTTCAGTGTAATTCCCTTCATCCTTACAAACTCAGGAAAACTGTGTGGTGCTTCCTTCCTTCAGTCTCTGAACTCTCCACACATTTAGCCCAAGAGTATCAGGAGCTTCAGTGCATCATCACATGTGGATGGGGAGGGGCAGGGGAGTGAGAAGAGTGAAAAGGGTAGGGGAGAGAGAGACACTGCCCTGGCAGACTCTGCACCAGCCATACAGAGAATATGCATGGATGTGAGGAGGGATTTTGTTGCTCCAGGTTTTGCAAGTTGTTCTTTAAAGTCAAAACCTTTATTCCTGCTAAGGCTGGTTGTGCAAAGTTAGTTTTCAAGGACCAGCAGTCAGTCTGATTCTGCTCCTGTATTCAGGCCTCCTATTGATCCATTTCTCACTAGCATCTTGCTGTAGTTTTTCTGCTGCTCTTCTCTGAAAGTATCCTTGACTTTTGCTCGTTTCAGACCTCCATCCCTGGAACACAGCAAGAGAGAAAAGTAACTCCTCATGATTGTTACCACTATTGCTATCAAACTCTGATTACATCACTCTGAATTCTTAACACAAAAGATTACTAAGAAGGCTTTCCTTAAGAATTTCTAGACCATCCAAGTTCAAACGTTTACTGAGGCATTTACCTTCAGCCATAAGCCTTATTCAGTCCAAATTTTGAGTGCAGCCTACTCATGGTGGTAACAGGTTGCACCAACTATAGAAATAAATCTGACCCACTCTGGGATGTGGTTTCCCCAGACTGTAGATGCAGTCAGCATTGTGCAACACCATAGCTGACTTTTGCCTCCCATCAAAGGGCCAGCTGGGCCTCACAGCTGAATCTGTTTGCTTGTTCTCTTCACCAGAATCTTGCTCTCATGTTTGTTTCATACAGTCCTGTGAAACCTAGGCATTATGCTGCTACTTACTGATGCAGGACATGAGAGAGGGAGCAGAAAGCCTCAAGCCTTGTGCTTTGGTTTTTGTTGTCAGTTTTGCTCAGTAACTTCACTTCTACTCCTTAATCTCAGCATGAGTCTCAACATGAGAAACAGCTCCAAAGGAGCCCTCTTCAAAAGCACCAAGCCTTTAGGTGAAACTCACTGCACTAGAGCTTCATGCTCCAAAGACTTTATGCATCTCCATTCTTACTTTCATAAACATATGCATGCATGCAAAGTCAGTTCCTCTTTTTCCTGAGGGATTAAAGGTCAGGGAGGAAGCACCTCTTAAACTACCAACAGACAGTCCATGAAGTCTGGCAAGGATGGCACCACTCACCAGGGAAGCTCAGTCAGTCCTCCTTGGCGAGCAATGGCTGATCTCACTCTGTTGGCAAACTGAACAGCATCTTCACCTTCCTTCAAGGGTCATAAATTGAACATAAAGCAGAGAGAAGTGAATTGAAACAGACTTCCACAACACTTCTCATCTGCTGCCTCAGCCAACTAGCTCAGTGCCAAACGATCTGTCCCTTATCATGCCAGTCTGATATTCCAGTGTGGTAATAACTCAGCTCATTTTTCCCCTAAAGTGTTGAAATTGGGGAGAACTTTGCTCCAAGATGAAGGAACATTAACAGCATTGCTACTGTGAATAGCATTGCACTTCCTGCTATCCTTTGCATATTTGATGCACTGCTGAAGGCACCAAGCTGCATCAGGAAAAAGCTAAGCCAAATCGGAGTCAGCATTAACAAAAGCACAGCACACAACTCTTATTTGGAGACACGGGGTGGGCAGGGGTTTTAGGGGAAGAGACTAAGAAGAGGCACTTGCAGACCACAGTCAGGTTCTTAGTGATCAGTCAGGCAGATGCTAGGTTACCTCTCTAACCATGGGTGGCATGTACCACACGTTGCAGACAATGGCCCAGCTGGTCATGATCCGCAGCAGATAGCTCACGATGTTGTACTTGCTGCTGTTCCAGAAGGCATCTCCAAACTGAGGATCATACTGTAAGGCAGAAACAAACAGTGATATACCTCCCCTTCCCCAGAGAGCATCACAGCCTGTCTCAGATCTGAGGTGGATGTTTCTAGCCCCATGCCAGAGTAAGAGAACTCACAACTGACATTTGCTCAGAACCAAGCTTCAGAAAGCCTGGCCTCTGCTCCAGTGCTGCTTGTCATTCCATGACAGACCCAGCAGCAGATGTCACCATTTGCCCAAACAGCCAAGCCTGCTGCAGCCTGCATTGGGAAGGACTAGCTGGATCTCCCTTCCTTCCTGCCTTCTAGAAGTTGACCCCACCAGGTCCTACCAGCCAGGCTCCATAGGCTGAAGGACTTCACTTTCTCATTTCAGCCACAACATCCCCAGCATTACCTGACTGCCAGAGCTACTGTGCTTTCACTAGCAGCTATACTGAGACAGCTGCCTACAACCCTGACCACAACAGATCCCAAAGCTGGAAATGCAGCAGCCAGCTATTTCCTCTTACTTTGATTGCAACAGGATAGATTGTGCCTCCTATTTCAAAGCTCCCCTTCTTGAACATCATCACAGATGTGTTGTTTATGCAGGTGCCTGTCCAGGAGAGAAACTAACGTCATTACTTCACACAGCCTATCACACTTCAGCAGCAACATTACATCAACACACAGGTCTTACAGCCACGGAGGAACAAACACAGGCCCTTAAGTTAAGCATCTTTCCCCTGCTTGTTTTCCATTCTTTGTCTTGTGACTGACTTCCTAAGTGAAGCCAGAACAGGTCTGAGACAAAAAAGCAGAAGGCTTGTGGCTAGATCTGTAGAATAGATTAGATATCCACAGGGCAAAAAGCCAGTCCTCCCATTCTTCTGCCTACAGCTCCTGCCAGGAGACCAAGCAGCCAGGGACAGCAATGTGTTGTCTTCACAATCTCATATTAAAGATTAAAACCAGGAATGCCCTAACAGAAATCTGAGCCAAAGGTGAAGGCACACTTGAGCACCAGAAGCCATGAAAGGAGAACAGGGATGGCATCTGCACTGAGTGGAGATAAGGAACAGGTCACCTTCTTACCTTCTGGAAAAATTAAGATCGGGAGCTTGCTTTTATCTGCCACATGTTCCCTGAGTCTGTGGAAGCAGAAGGAAAGCTTGAATAGCAGCTCCTTTCCACTCCTCCTTCTCCAGCCAGGTGCATTAACAAAAATCTTTACATCTAATATTTATCTGAAATCAAAGGCCTTCAACAGACATAATTTGTACTTGCTTCTCTGTTTCTGCCAAACCTGAGCTTTGTGCAGAGTACTCCTTAGGCCCCTGGTGCATTACACTGGGGCAACACTGTTTTCTCCCCTCCACTACTGACTGTCAGGGAAGCCAAGAAATGCATGCCATTAAGTCAGACCAATTAATTCTCACCAACACCACCTGCAAAAAACTGCTTCCATATGAAAATAAAGCTTTGTGCAGCCTTCCATCCAGGCTCTGCTTCCTTAACGACCGATCCAAGAGGATGACTCCTCAATGCCTACAGCTCACACTATTTGAGTAACAGTTGGATGAGCTGGCCAAGCTGTCCTGCTGTGCAGAGGCCAACAGGATGGTGAAGAAATTAACCTGTCAAAGTTAACCTAACAGATCTTTAGAAATCAGCAAGAACTACCAAGCACTACCGTCGATGTCTGATTGTTCAATGGCCCTTTGGGGATTACCCAGCCGAGCGAGGCCCCTCGGGCACCAGCACTGCACTCACCTCTTTGTCACTAGATGGCGGTCCTTCATTTCCGAGCGTTCAAACCAGACGTGAGGGCAAGCCTTGACTGTGGCTCTCTGAATAATTCCCATCAGTCCACCATGAACCTGGCCAACCTGCAAGCCCAAGAAGGCATGTCAGCATGAGACACCTGAAAAGCAGAACTTCCTCTTCTGAGAAGGAAAATCTGGAGCATCATGACCTCTCTGGTGACCAGTGACAGGACCTGAGAGAAACAGCATGAAGCTGTGCCTGGGGAGGGTTAGGTTGGAAAAGGTTCTTCCCACAGAGGGTGGTGGAGCACTGGAACAGGCTCCCCAGGGAAGCAGCCACAGCACCAAGGCTGACAATAGTTCCAGAAGGATCTGGCCAATGCTCTTAGACACATGGGGTGAGTTGGTTTTTTTCACAGACAGGAGTTGGACTCAAGTCCCTTCTGACTCAGGGTGTTCTATGATTCTGCATCCCCCCCAAGAGACCCATAGACACCCTGGAGACTGCAAGGCAGGATTGGGCAGTGCCCACAAAAGCTATTAAAATGCATTCACTTGAAAGGACCTAGACACATGTATGGAAGCTTCTCTCAAGTATTTCACCAGCTGAAGAGCCTGGCATGGGCACTGCCACAACATCTTCACCAGCACGCAACCTGTAGACCAGCTTCAACACTTTACCCCATTGACCAGCACTCAAGTTAACATATCCATCATGAAAGTTAAGTACTGAACTCCACAACCCACACCCCTCCCCCCTCTCCCCCCTGCTGTGGCCACCAGGGATCTCATTACCATCGCGTAGCACCCATCGTTGGTCAGAATGATGGCGTCTATCGGGGAGGTATGGTTGGCAACACAAATCCCTCCCTTCTGTGGTTTGTTTTCCCTGCAATTACATAGATCTTTGTTAGACTACCAGTGCACCAGGCACCCCACCAGACACACAGCATAAAGCTGTCACGTCCATAAAGCTGTCAGATGAGTTAGCAGCTAGTGGGACATGAACCTGCAGGTCAGGTGAAAGCTGACCCATGTCAAATGGGATGATGACACACACAGATCTGTACTTCTGCTTCTGCTGTTCTAGCATACTCACTTGTTATGGTAGTGGATGGTACCAGAGAGAGCTCTGACCAGGATGCGGGAGCAGGTCAGGTGAACCACTTCACTCAGGTAGCTCTTCACACTGAAAGAAACCACAGGCATCTGCAGCATCCTGGACAGCAGCTACACACATGGGTAATACTCTCCAGCCCACTCAGCATATCTCAGGCCTGGTATTTTCCTGGTCCTCTGGAGCACCAAGGGATATCCCCAGCTCTACCACTCACTTGCTACAGCAGCTCAGCCAAGGCATGTCATAGCCTTGGTCTCACTAACCTAGGCAAGGCTGTCATCTCCTCACTGGGTATTTTTTACCTCAGCACTGTTATCTCCCATACAAAGCTCCCTTTGTCTCACATGACAGCAACAGGAGCCCATCAGAAAACAACCGCCTCAGTGCTAAGCCTGGTAAGAAGCCACCCTCAGCCCAGGTTCAAAATGCCACTGAAAGCAAGGCCCCACGTTTCTGGGTGGAGTGGACCATCAGTACTCTATCACTTGTAAAATCTGTCTGCTCCTAATCTCGAGCTGGCTGCACTGCTGCAGCTTGACAAATTCACCCCTCACACACCACACATTGTACCCACCTGCTGTTTGGCAGCTGTCCCACCATTGTTGTCCCCACAATCATTGAGGTAATCCCAATAGCAGCAAGGGTAAAACTACAGACAAAACAGATATTAAATCAAAGTAAGTAACATCACTTTCCCCTGTAAAATGGAAAGGGATTGCAGGAATTCAGTTATTCCTCAGATATTTGCCATATCCAGCTCTCCAGCTCAGCAACCCACCCCCAAGCAGCCCGGAGCTCACCGCAGGGGCAGCAGGAAGCAGTACCGCACCACGACCCCCATCACCCACACCACCGTCAGCCTCAGGCTGATGTAGTGGAAGTTGACATTAGTCCTCGTCAGGAGATTCCAGGAGACCAGCTCTTCAGAGGAAAACCTTTGGGTGACTTCATCATCCACAATGGCCTCAACCCCTTTTCTGCAGAAGTAGAAGATGTCAGAGAACTCAAAGTCTACTTGATGCAGACGGGCAATTTCTTTCTCCATAGGTGTTTGATCTCTTTCAATGATCCCTGGGGAAGGAAAGGGCAACCAGATGAGGAAAGACCTCCAGACAATAACAGTCACCCTCCAAGCCACTCATTGCTCTGCATTACTCAAGGGGACAAACTGCCAGAGTCCCTCCCATGACAGCAAGATCAGATGGGCAGCTGAGCACAGCACACTCTTCAGCAGGCCAGTTCTAGCTCCCCTTCCTCCCATGAATGCCTTGAGCAGCAAATACAGCAAGTGCTCTTGCCTACTGAAGGTGAAACAAGAAAGCAGACCCTTTCCCACCATCTGACAAGTCCTCAACTCAACACTTGACCCAAAACCATCTCGTGTTTCCAGAGGAAATGGAGCCCTCAGCTTTCCAATGGGTGCTCTACGTATTCAAGGGGATCCAGTCCCTTCTATGGAGGCTTCCCTGTTCCCTAGGCCCATCTTTTGTCAGGCACTAGTGTTCAGCTGAGAGGTGCTCTACTGCTACCTGCCAAGCCCCAACACCTACCCAACCTCTGTGCATGGACCACCTGTGAACCAAACACACCCCCCTCCCTTTACAGCACAGGTCTTCTCTACAAGCACAAACAGGAACACTCTATTTTTTATTTTAATTTAAACCAAAGAACACCTCTCAGAAACACTACAAAGTCAGAGAAAATTGGGCCCAGAGGTCCTCTGATACAATTTATCTTGGCACTAACAGTTGCGTTGTGAGTTGTGTTGTGACAGAGTTGAACTCTGCCCACACAATGTCTAGCAATAGAAGAGAGACCTGGAGAGCTCGGGATTGCAAGTGTTCCCTCTTCTCCCCCCTTTCCCTTTTTATACTCATGGTCTGATAAGCTCCAATTTCTCACTGGAGTTCTCAAAGGCAAGGACAAATTGTGTAAGCTAAGTATAAAGATCAAGTAGCTGCTTTCTGGTAAGCAAGTCTGGCTCCAGAAACTGATGACTGGAGAAATCTAGAATAACACTGAACCAGAACAACCCTCCCCTGAGACACTTAGCTAGGATTACAGAGGTCCAAGTTCAGGTTGCCACCCTGTCAGGCACCCTCTGAAAAATTGCATAATCCCTGTGCTTCCACATTGAGATAAAGGGGGAAAGGAGGAAGAACCCAAGGGCTTCAAGCTACAAGGCACTTTCCCACAAACACATACCCCAGCATGTGGAAATGTGCACCCCAAGGAGGCCTTGCCAGCAGAAAAGCTCTGTGAGCTTATTTGCTGTGCAAATCACTTGCAACACTTAAATGACAAGTGACATGGAAAAATCTTTGTGTAGCACTGTGGCATACAAATGGGAAGGCACAGGAAGCTCCAAGAGGCGATGTCACAGATCAGAGGAATAACAGGCAGGAGGTGTTTCACTGCAACAAAGCCTGTTGGCATCTTCAGCTCTGAGCTTGGCAGCCACAACTTGCAATTCCACCAACAGAACATCTCTGTGCTTTGCCCTATAAAATTCACATCACACTCAAACACCCACATGTCCTTTGGGATCCAAATTATACAAACATGCATCACATCAAACATTCAGTAGGATGTACTACATATTCCAAACCCAAACCACAGCTCTACTCTGTGGTTCAGTTTTACCCTCAGTCGGTTCCTTAAGCCTCTAAGCTATGAAAATCCAGGACTGGAGGTGAGTCAGCCTGATCTGTCTGCTCCATGCTCCTGCTGGGAGACAGGTCAGCCAAGAAACTGCCCAGGGGAACTTTCCAGCACCCATCACAAGCCTCTCTCCAGTTCCAGAAATCTGAATGTTTCCTCCTTATCCAGACCTTGGTTCAGCATCAGCCAAGCTCCAACTCCTTGGCTGGAATCAGCCCAGGGTTGAAGTTTGCACCCTGCTGCACAGCTGTAAGACCTTACCTCACCAGCCTGGGCTGTTCCTGCCACACAACCCTCCCAGGCACAAGCTGCCTTGGGACAAGCTTTCAGCAGCACCTGAAGGCATTATGAGCAGCAGAACTGAAACACACTGCTCAGGTGATGTACTTAGCCTTCTTGTAACCAGGAGTAACATTTAATGGCCTTTAATCCACCAGCTACAGGCAGAGCTGAGTTTGCCAAAGACCACTCAGAGGCAGTACTATCCAGGAAGACAGCAAACACTCTGAACCAAAAGAGCATCATAGCCACTGCTTCACTGTGTCCTAGCACAGGCCCCAACCCTTCAAGCTCACATACTCCAGTAACTAATGATACCAGGCTGAGATTTAGTACTGCCTACTTACAGTCACGTTCTTTGCACAAACCTTTGAGAGATTTCACTTTAAAACCTCAGACTTCACAGCATTTTGTGGGGTTTTAAGCCACCAGCTTGAGGAGGACTGCCTTTTGACATAGCCAACACCCACAGCAACAGCTCAGAGCTGGTTGCCACCTGCAGTGAGGCAGACATCTAGCCTGCCAGTATCTGCTCAGCCAAGAGCTACCACTGGGCCTGACACACACAGTCCTGTAACAGAGGGACCCTGGTGACAGCATGAGGTACACAAGCCAGCATTTTCCTTGGGACTGCTCCTTATCACAGCAGCAGTGCAGAGGCACCGGCTGACACATCTGCCAACAGATGTGGAATACACTGGATTTGGCACTGCAATGCCTCCTTGGACATGCTTGTGGGTGTCCTTCATGTTCCCTTGCAATGCATCTGCAATGCTCCCTCCTACCCTAACTCTCCTCCTTCTAGTGAGGACTGGATGGTTAGGAAAGATGGAAGAGGTGCTACACATTCCCCTGCAGCACTGAACACATGCACACAGACACTTACCTTTGCCCTGCTTTAATCAGCTACTCTAATTTGTTATCACTGGGAATTTCTCCTCCCTCAGTAAATACTGTGTCATGCCACTGGGCCTCTCTGCCTGCACATGTTCTGTCACCTCATCAGAGGGCAACTTATATCCTGCACTGTTAGACCTACACCTGTCTCTTACATAAGACCACTTGAACATGGCCTGCATGCAACCATCTCAATGAATGACCTCAGGCCATTTTTATTACCTGCCACTACTGCTCCTGACAGCAGTGCTCTCAGATCACTCCACCTTCTGAACTAAAACACACAGTAGCACTACACACACCTGGGCCACACACACTGGGGCAACAGGGACTTGGGAGTTCTGTGGCAAGATAGCTCACAGAACATAGTCTACTAGCCAGGTCCTCCCTCCCTTCACCTTTCTTTTCTAGAGACAGAAAATATGTGCCAGAATGATCAGATGTCTAGGAAGACATGAGTTGGACCTCCTGCCCTCCCATTGACCTGTGTGGGGATGGGACACTTTACAGGAAGAAAAAGGATATCTTGCTGCATCACTGATAACCTGTGAAACAGATAGAAGGTCACTGACATTACCTGAAGGAATCACTCACCTTGCCTTCCCCCACTCAAAAAAACAACCCACAGCTTTCAGGACAGCAGTGAGGGAGATGGAAATGTACTTTTTCCTCAGCCATTATGAAGTCAGCAATTAAGTAAGACCAATTTAACCTGGTTTAAGAGTTGCTGTTCAGTACCTCCAGTTTATTATTGCAGGTGCTGACTGACAGTCGGATCTGCTACTACTGGAGCCTGTTTCATGCCTGGCCTGGCAAACTCTGACTGCTCCCACTGTGCCCACAGCTCCCAAGTCTTACAGCCAACTCTGACCTAGTACAGCCTACCCCAGCAGACACACAGTGCAAGTTAAGATGTAGTCAAAGAATTAATTTCAAAATTAGGCTAAAGGAAGAAATATGAAGCAACTCTTCAGCTGTCTTCTACAGATAACGTGTAAGAAGTTCATCTGGCAGTGAGGTACCTCCAGGGGGCAAAAGCTGAATAGCAGCAGACTGGAAAAGATAGTAAGGACAGGACCACACTTCCAGCCTGCTGTCCTACCACAGAAAAAGCACTTAACTCTGGAAAGAAAAGGGCTGCTCACTAAACATTCAGGTCTCCTCAGAGATATTAAGTGCATTCTGATGTTGCTAGCCTGAGACAGCTGGCCAGCAGCCCTGCAAACCGTGACCTAAAGACAGAGCAAGACAAAAATCAAGTCAGACCATAACTCAAACTTCTCTCAACTGAGGACAGTCTCCATCTTAAGATCTGCTTTGTTTGGTTAATGTTGTTTCATACCCTTTATTTCCCTTCCCCTGATTTTTCAGCCATTCAGTACCAGCCAGTAAAAGGAGGTCATTCTGCAGGATCAGTTCATGTGCCAGTAGCATTGCAAAACAAGGAGATGTAACAGCCTGTAACCACCCCACCTCTTCTCCAGTTCTCTCATGCATGCATCTAACTTCTTCATTTGGAAACGACTCTGTTCTCTTACTTCAGAACCTTGGTCTTGTCAGTGTGGCTTTACCCCAAGCTCTCACCATTAGCAGGAGTCTTCAGCACCTGTGGCCGTGGCTTCTCAACACCTTTTTCTATCCGGATGGTGGCCCACTGTTGAAGGGGAAGAAAACAGCAACTTCACAAATAGAACAGTCACTTCAGGAAAAGAAAAGCAACAGTTAATCAAAGACAAGTTGTGACTTTCAAAGAGTATCTCCAACAGGTAGCCATCACCCATCTCCCTCAGATGTGTCCAAACCCACACAGAGTTCCTCTGAAGAAACACTGCCCTGGTGTATTTAATAACAAGCCCCCACTCAGTGCCAGTCAGTACTTCCTAACACTGCTCGCCAGCCTTCAGAGACCCACCCTGCTGCTTCAGGTGTTTCAGTTGCAGTTCAGATATGCAGCCACTAAGAACCTGACAGGCCTCCAACAGCCTTGCTGCTTTGCACCTCAGCCACTGAGTCGTGGCCCACTCCAGGAGCTGAGCTAGACAAAAGCCCCTGAGGACACAGCACATGTTCAGAGCCAGCAGATATCACACTCGGTCTTCTTTCAGAGTAGTTTCACCACAACGAAGCAAAACAAGTCCTAACTGGGTGCAGTCAAACTGAGGCCTGCACATAGCTAACACCACTAAAACCACAACAGCCTCTGCAGCCATGAGAAGCCTCCTTAAGTTCAGTCTCAGTCCAGAGAGGACTGCACCCACAATTTCTCCAAGCTTACCAAAACTGAAATTCCCCTTGACCCTGAGACTGCTCCTTTCTCAGCATTTTAGAGCTCTGAGCAGCAGATCCACTAGAGACATCGCTGACTCTAGGGTAGTGCTGCAGAGAGCCCCTTCCCCTGCCCTTGGGAAAGGCTCACTGGGGTTAAGCTGCTCTCTTCTAGTGAGTGGGCTGGGAGGAGGAGACTGAAGTGCAGGACAAAGCAAGCTCAGCTCCCTGCAAACTCCCATGGCAGAACCACACCAGCATCAGGACTTCTTCATTTCCAGTTTAACTTGTTCTCAGACCAAAAGGTTTTCTTGACCTTCAGCTGACTCAGTTCCACACAGTGCTTTTGCACAGCCCTTCTATCTCCTGCGTCAGGCTTCTTTATTGCTGGGTTAATGATTACAACCCTTTTGCCACCCCAATGCCTGCCTGTGATGACAGAGTAGCTCTTCTGGCCTGGATCCTTCCTTTCTCTACGTGGACACCTTTTGTGGAGGGAAGAAAAGCTCAGCCAAAGGGGACTGAGGTTGTGGCTCCCTGTTTTGCACATTAATTCCCCCATGAGACTTAATCCCATTTCCAGGAATACTGTTACAATAGGTGACCTGGCAGAAATGAGATCACAGCATCATTAAGGCTGGAAAAGACCTAAGACCATGAAGTCCAACCATTAACATAACACTGCCAAGTCACCACTAAACCACATCCCTGAGCACATCTACACATTTTCTGAACCCCTCCCACTGATGGTGACTCCACCACTGCCCTGGGCAGCCTGGGCCAATGCCCAACAACTTTTGCAGGGAAGAAATTGTTCCTAATATCTACTAAAGCATGCAGCTTCCACCTCTCCCCTCCAACAGAGCTGTGGAGCATTCGGGGATGCAGTTCCCTTTTGCAGTATCCTGACTCATGGCATTATCTCCACCACAACTTACCAGGAAGAGCCAGGACTGCTCACTCCAAGTCTTGCTGAATCACAATCTACCCTGCCAATACCTTCACTTGTTTTCTCAGTTCTGCTGTTGCCAAGGCAGCAGATGTTCTAGGAATTAATTCTTCCTCAGCACTTTTCAGCTACACATCTGCAGCAGTGCTATGGCCATAAAAGTTTTGGGGAACACCTGAACAAAATGTTGTTGAAGAAAGAAGCTATTCCCAATGCCTCCACTGCTACACTTCTACTGATTTGATATGGGGGTACAGGCAGATCAGGAAATACTGACACAATTATTCTCTGACCAGACTTGAACCACTGTCTGCAATGAATTGAAACCTCCATAAGCAGCTAATCACTCCACACTGAAGAGTAAGAACAGGCTTGGTTAATGGTCTCTGTCATACAACACAACTGAGAAAATAAGCTGCCATCCTCCAAACCTTCTCAAACAGAGGTTATCAAAACCCAGCACTGCCACCTTTTGCTTTGCAAAACCTGGAAGAGCAGTTTGCTGCTGCCACATTCCCTTCACAGTGCTCTTGCTGCAGAAACCCTGCAGTTACAAGTCAGTGCTGAACAGTGTCAGCAAGCCTGAGCCTCAGCACAAGCCATGACAACACAGCCTATTGAGACATGCCTTTGTAAGGCTCAGAGGCTTGCAACATCCAACTGAACCGCAGAGTCTTTTGACACTGCTATGCAGAGGAGGCAGTGGACTCTTCCCAAAGCAGACAGGAATTCCAGGGTCATGTAACCCACGTTTCTGCTTCTTAAGAAGCATTTACCTACCCTATTCAGAAAAGTACATTCCTGCTTCCAAAGTGGTCTGACCTTTGGACCCTAGGTTCATCTAATTGCAGAAAGCTGCTGTACCTTATCTGGTGGACAGGGGACAGAGGCTAAGAGAAAAAGACTGGAGAGGACAGTTCTCTCCCCCTTCTACCCACGCCCTCCCAGGTCATGGGAGTACTGCCACAGTCGTTGACCCCAGTGTGGCTCCTGTACAAAGGCTCAGAGCCTTTCAGGGAACAGCTCAATGGTTGAGGCAGTTTTACTCTTGGTGCCAGATCTCCCAGGGGACTTAAGCATGCTTCATTAAACCAGGAACGGATGAGACCAGCTCTTCTCTTGACCAGGAGCCTTTGGGCACTCCTAAGGGCCCACATCTACCAGATGCTAGAGCAAACCACTTTTATGTCAGTCTTCTTCCTTCAACCCATCTGATTTCCAAACACTGCACGTTCTAGCCTCCAAGCAGCAAGATATGCTGCTTAGCTTTACTTAATCTAATCTTTCCACTGATTCTGTGTCTGAAACACAGACACTATCATCAAAGCCAAAATGTGAACTCTGATCAAATGAAAAGCTTCTTTATATCCAGTTTGGAAAACAAAAGCCACCACACACAGCAACTTGAGTAATTTCCCTTCCTTCCTGCTAGCTAGGGATTTGCACCATTCATCACATTTCATCTGGTTCCTATGCTGAGGAACAGCTTTATGCTACAAAAAGCCATCACAATGTAAGCTGATCCATCCCACAGAGGGGAAAATTATGTGTTTGTGTGTTAGAGATCAAAAAGCATGAAACAAAATTATAAGCCATAGCCTCCACTCTCCACAGGAACAAGCAAAAAGCAGACTGGCTTACAGCTGCACTTACCCGTCACACTGACACACTTAAGTGGCTTCTCCCAGCTTTGAGCTGGTGCTGAGCACCCTGCTGCAGATCTAAGTCTTTAGTCTTTTTAGTCTTTTCTCCTGAAGTAGTTTTGGGGAATGAGTAAAACACACCAGGATCCTGAACAGACTTAAAACCAGTTCTAAGGTACCCTCTGAACTGACTTAAGTTGGAAAGCAGCATGACCAGAGACTCCACAAACAGCACCACAGGTCTGATAACTGCTCAGGACAAAGCAGGTTGGATGCTTTAATCTCACAAGGCAGTCTTAAGATACCACACTTCACTAAGCAAGAAAAACTATCAGCTTTTCTCCAAGAAGGTTTCCCTCCTCATAGGAAAGGCAGAGCAAGCCAACAGCTACCCAATGGCCACAAGGCCAATCTCACTGGTGCTCCACTAAGCAATTCCACATAATCTAGGAACTATGCAGTACTTCAGAAAATTCCACTTAGGCAATAAAAAAAGAAAATCACACATTATTTACACTTAGAGATGTCAAAAAGCCTTATTGCCAGAGAGCAAAGCCAAGCATGTCACGTTCCCCAAAAGCACATCTAGAGATGCTTCGTCAGGCTCCATCACAAGTCATCAGGAGCACTTCAGGGACTTCCTCAGTTTCCCTAACAGATGAAGCTTTGCCTTTCAAGCCATTTATCAGCTTTAATCATGCCTGGTGACTATTTGGGAGAGAATTACTGCTGACTGAAGTCTGCAGTCAGAGTTGGATCAGTGGTGCTTCCCTGTTTAAAGAAAGGCACTGCCAGGTCGTGTTCAGAGCAGAAGTTTGTATGGCAGTTTAGGGGAGCTCTCTCCTTGGAGGCTCTCCAAACACCAGTAACAGACAGACTTCACAGCACCTCCCACATTGTTTAAGGCAGGAAGACCTGCATGACAATTAAAAGAGCTGTTTTGTGTGAGGAGCAGAGGAAAACAACAGCACCGAGGGAAGTAACCATGTCAGAGAGAGCAAGAGGTGGTCTCATGGTCTCCCATGCCTTCTTTCCCTCATTCTGATGGGACAACTTTGTCACTGCATCCAAGAAGCTTTCCAAACTCCTCTGAACACACAAGCTGTACAGCAAGTCCTTCTTGGTGGACAGGTATCCACAGACAGAGTCCAGCTGCACAGGAAAACATCAAGGGCATGAGCAACAGAAATCTGTCAAGCAGTTTCTTTTACACCAGCTTCACAAGCTGTTCCTTTGAGGGAAGCACTGAATCCAGCTGTTACTTTAACAGTGTTTGCTGTTATCAGACATCCCAGTGTTCACATGCTGTGCAACTGTGAGCAGTTTCAGATCAGAGCTGCTGGCCAGAAAGATGCCATGTTAATTAGTGATGCACACCAGCAGAGAGCAACCCCCAGCTCTGCCAACCTGACTTAGGTGCAAGGAGCCTTGATTATGAAATCTGTGGAAAACACAAACTGGCCTTCAAAGGACTGGGGTCTGGGTTAACACAGCCCAGGGTTTTACTCCAATTGCAGCCAATTTGCTAAAATACTATTCCAGAAGTCAGCCCAACCCCTGTAAACAAGGCTGAGTCATTCCTATCAGGCACATCTCCAACACATGCTTCTTGCTAACACCTGAGCAGGAAGCCTTCAAAGTTGTGGTCTCACTTCAGAGCTCCCCATTCCTCCTTCCTCCAGCAGCCCTTGAAGGATACCAGTTACACAGACAGAGGTCTTCACTGACACTGTGCATCCACCCTAGCCAGCAAAGCTTGATTCAGAGGCCAGTGAGTTAAAGAGGAAACAGTCAAAACCCCACAATGACTCACCTATTTATTAGCTTGCACCTTCTCCTCTTCCCCACCCTTACACTCAGCACCACATGCAACCCTGATGGTGGTTCATGGGTAGAAGCTGCAGCCTGGCACATTTGGGACAGGACATANTTGTTCTCCAGTGGCTAATATTAAACCTAGATGGATCAGTTCCAGGACGTGAAAAACACCTACAACTTCAAGTATCTGTTGTGCATTCAGCACAGCCAGCAAAACCAAACCCCCCCAAGAAATGCTTTCTCTGCTAATTGCAAGCCCCACAATCAATGAGCCTGCAGAGATGATGGAGGAGGGCGGTGGCATGCACATTCTAAGTGCTTGCATCCATCAACAAACAAGAACACTTAAGTCTGCCTGCTGCATTGCATTCCTCTGGGATTAACACAGCTGCACATGCTTTTCTGCTCTCTCTCCCCCTTATCACACAGGAAAAGCTACACCTACATCCTCCACATAATGCTGGTCAAGCACAGTACTTAGGGTGCAATGCAGCCCAAGAGAAGCACATCCTGAACACATGCAGCATTTCGCTTAGAAGCAGGTGCCTGGCTGAGGCAGCCCAGCACAGAGGAAAAGCTATTGTGCACCCATAGATCTCCCTTGCCAGTAATGTCAGATAGTCAAAGTTCAAGAACACTTTGCTCCTCAAAAGAGCCTTTCCCTCCCTTTCCTTGGGCCATGCTTGCAGCACTGGGAACACCCTTCTGCCCTGTTGAAAAAGGCAGGAACGGATTTATTTTTATTGGAAGGAAAAAAAATCAGGCACAAGTCCAGTATCACCCTCAGCCTGCTCCATACCTGCTCCTGGATGACAACTGAACACCAGACTCATTTTTATAAGCCTTTTCCTCTGACATGGCAGTGGACCAGCAGACACCACAGCAAGCTCTAGACTCTCCATCTACTCAGACGATGGTGCCCAAGCCTTGGACCCTCACAACAGATCAGCCTTAACAAGGCACATGTTATTGCCTGACAGCATGCTGTGTAGGAAACAAACCACTCAGCCACTGTGTCCTCCCCACATGCCAACATGCTGGATACAAACAGGCCATGCCAGAGAGCAACTTGGGATTCAGCTGAGGAGCAGAATAGCCACCACTCTGCAGACTGCTCCTGCCATCTGGACCATCAAGAAGGCAACCAAGGCAGCAGCACGATCCTGACTGAGCACTATACAGACCCAAGAGCCCACCCTCCTGCAGAGAGACAAAGGAGATCCAGGACTAGAAGCCGAAGGGGAACATTAAGGAAGCTGTTAAGTTAACCACTGCACTGAAAAAGGTCTCAGTATTCAGATACTGCAGACAACACAGCCACCAAACCGACAACTCCTTCTCAGGAGAAAGCCTGCACTTAATTCAACAGCCCAGGAAGTTTCAACTGGGCAACTGCACAGGGGTAGCAGCTACCTGCTTAACACTTTCCACTGTTAGCATCATTTCTGCCATGGAAAAGTCAGGTGCAACACCATGTGTCTTCAGGGGCTCTTGCAGGCACTGCTTGGAACCAGCTGGCAGACCATCAGCCTGTCTCTGTTAGGCTGCTAACCAAGACAAGACTTGTGAGCCAAGGAACAGGAGACATTTCACAACAAAATACTTTCTTTCAGGGACTGTCCCCATGCAGGTATTCTGAGGGCATAAAGAATTCCCAGGCAAAGCAAGGCCAAGTTGAGATAAGGGGATTACCTAGGTGGATTGAGCTGCTTCACTCCCCTGCAGCAAGTCCAATTTACCAGACTTCTCAGAACACTTCCCAATTTGTCATTGGCTTTTCTTTTATAGATATAATATATATTTTATCTCTCTATAAATATATGTATAATACTCAACATTTATGTGACATTTAACGAGGTATTAATATCCTGTATTTTTAATAGAATGAATGGCATGTAATTCCAGAAAGTATTTCATGCAAAAGTAATGGCAGCTCTCAAGATCTGTCATTATTTCCTCCCTCAAGCATCAGAAGAGCTCTTACATCAGAGGAGCTCTTACAAGTTGCCACTATCACTAACTATGTCATCAACTGCTTCTCCATACTTCTGCCCAAGACATTCTGAGTCACCTCTTGTTGCAACTTTGGAAGACACTAAAAAACAGTGATTGATGACCTAAAAACAAACACCACAAACTGTGGTTATTCACAGGCAAAGGTAAACCATCCAAACAAGACTATCTTATTGGGCCACACACACTGCTCCCTCAGGCCACCGTGACCTTCACCTCCTCAGCTTCTGCTATCCAAGTTTTTGCCAGTAACAACTGCATCTTCTACCCTCAACAGTTATCCTCCTACCACTCAGGGGCCTAGGAAGTACTTCAAGCAGCTTCATTCTCACCAAAAGCCTTAAAACATTTTAACTTAGGATGCATTTAACAGATGTCATTTTTGTGAGGTGGTTAGTTGGGTTTTTAGCCAAGCACCAAGGGTCTTGTAGGCACGGAAGTACAAGATCAAGGTTTGACTGACAAAACTCCTAGAACAAGATGAAATTAGACAAAACCTACTCCATAGTCACATACTGATGTATACTGCACTGCCACAGACTGTGCCTTGCAGCAGTTTACCCCTCCTTACAACTGTTTTGTTGGTTTGGGTTCCCTCCTCCCTGGAAAAAGCATAACAGAGATTTAATGCAGACCATTTTTTAAAGACACTCTTCCACACCACCACTACCAGCTTCCACACACGTATGAACTATGCCCTTGTCCAGAAAGTAGCTTCTTTGCGAGACATTTGCTTTCCCAGGGCATTTGGGGGAAGATGGTGATGGAGGTGCTCGACTGGGATGGGAGCCTGCATCCCTGAGCATCAGCACTCCTGGCATCTGCCGTCGCCGGCACTGGGCCTGTTGCCAGACACTGATACCCTCCCAGAGATGACCTGGAACTGCTCCTGCCGGGTGGGAAAGAGCTGACGCCGAGCTGAGACAACCGCGCCCAGGGCACGGTACAGCCTTAGGTAACATTTCTTTTGCACTCCTGCAGGTTCAAGGAGCACATGCTAGAGTCTGCACAACCACGGAATTCATTCAGATTTCGGTTTCTGCCCAAGGGCTTGAACTCTAAAACTACTAACGCACACCGCGATGTCCGACAGGAGGTGACCTAACCTCTCTCCTCCAGAGCCCTCGCTTCCCAAGAGGGCGTCAGGAGACAAACCTCCAGCGCTGCCCAGCCCTGGAAAGGGCCTTGCTGGGCAGAAACGGTCATCCCCAGCCCCTCACACCTCCCCGCGGGGCCTTGCCGCCCGCGCCGGGGCCCCGCAACCGCCCAGGGCGCCGCTGGAGGGGGCGGCGGAACGCTTAGGGTTCCTCCGGGCGCAGGGAGCTGAGCTCAGCCAAATCTGCTCAGGACCAAGCACACACACGAGGGGAGAAGCGGCTCGGGCCGGGTGAGGGGAGACATGCGCAGCCCCTCTGGAGTGCCGCCAGCCTCACGCCGAGCGACGCCTCCCCGAAGGAGCCATTTAGGAGTCAGTCGCCTGGAGACGGCGAGACCAGGCCCCGCGGGCTGCCCCCGCGACCCGGGGAGGGGCCGAGGGGACGGGCGGCCCCCACCTACCTCCAGCGTCTTCACCAGCACCCACATGTAGGCCTCGGAGATGCCCAGCGAGATGCCCAAGGCCGAGGGCACCACGATGAGGACAAGCACCAGCACCAGCCACACCGCGCCCAGCCGCGCCGCCGCGGACCACAGGTCCTCCATCGCCAGTAGCACGCCGCGACCCCACCGCCGTCGGCCCCAAGAGGGCGAGCGCCCTCATCCCCCGCCCTAAAGCCCTGAGGCCGCCCCGGGCCCGCCCCAAGCCCTGCCCCTGGCCCGTTCTAGGCCCGCCCCGTGCCCGCCCCGATCCGCTCGCCTGGGTTCGGGCCGAGGCCGTCACACCGCTGCATGAAGTTGAAGTGGATCACAGGCGTTCTATTGAACTACATGTGTCTGCAGCATCTTCTTGTGAAGGGGAGCGGAGATGCTCCTTACCGCACACATTGCTTTGGAAACACAGGGATGAATGTCACAAGCATAGAGTGCCCTGAGCTGGAAGGGACCCAGGAAGGACAACATTTTCCAGCTTCCTCTCCATATTCCCAAGAATGTTTAAAAGTCAGAGAGGCCTCACAGTGACATCAGACAGCTCTTTAAGTGCCCTTGGATGAATCCATCAGGTCCCATAGACTCACAGGGATCTAGCTGGAGCAGCAAGTCCTGCACACCTTTGGATTAACACTCTTGCAATCATTGTCTCTAGCTTGGGGCTCTGGGGGCCTACAAGCCACACCTCAAATTCTGGGGTCAGTTTTGGGCTCCTCACTCCAAGAAGGACATTGAGGTGCCAGACTGTGTCCAGAGGAGGACAAGGAAGGTGGTGAAGGGTCCAGGGAGACCTTATTGTGGCCTTCCAATACTTACAGGGAGCTTATAAAAAGGAGAAAGAGAGACTTTTTACACAGACGTAGGTGGGTAGCTTACTTTAAATTTGCATTTTGTCCATTGCTTCACAAGTACAAAGTGTTACAGGGCATTTAGTACTTGTTTATGATTTTTCTTCTGCGGTGCAAATGGCAGAGGCCAAAAGCTTCATTGGTTTGTTGCTTGCTTTTACATGGCATTAAGGAGCAGAAGTCTCCATCCAAAGGATAGATGTAGCCCAGGTAGCAACAGTGGACACTGTGCAGCTATTGAGAAAAACAATACAGCATTGACGGTAAGGTGTCCTGCAGACTTCATCTCCATTACCTATCAAAAGCTTCATTAAAATAGCAACACCTAGAATTGCCACCTGAAGCAAGAATTACAATGCAGATAACTCTGGGCAAGGCAAAGCTTTTTGCTTGCCAACAGAACCTTGAAAACTGAAAATAAAGCATTTGTTTGACTTAGCCCCTGTGATTGTCAACCTCTGCTTTAGTGGAATGCAAAAAAGTCTTGAGCCAGCACAGCATCCCTCAAATTTGGTGGCATGTGGCAAATTGCTGAGTCACAGAGGGCTGAAATCTGTCAGTGTCCCTGAAGCATCCACAGAAAACACTGCAGACCTCTGCTCGTAACCTTCAGCATGACGTGGGACGAAGGCATCGCTTTTCTGCTGCAATAACTTGGCTCTTGGACCTACTGCTGCTGCCTGCAGGCTCTGTAAACTGCTAGCAGGAGATCAGCAGTCTCTACCAACACTTGTGGGTTAGAGCAAGGGAAGGTGACTGGTTTGATCCCTGCTGTCATGAGACACTAGTGGGGAAAAAGCACTGGTGGAAACGTGTTTTGGGAGGAGGCACAGACATTCTGCATGAGCTCAGCAGAAGCAGGACAGAGGCAAGACTCCCAGGTAAACAGAAACTCTTAGTTTATCACATGCAGGTTTCACCTTCACACTCGTATGAGTAATTCAGAAAGCCACTAATGTTAAGCTGGGGAAAAAAAAATATCAAAGCTGGTTTTGAGCTGCTTGAAGGACCACCTTCCCTGCCTGGGCCAGCAGAGCAGAAACATGCCTGCTAACCCCCTCCCAGCAGTAGAGCTGCTGGCAAAGTCCTATCGTGGATGTGCCAAAGTCCACCCTTTGTGTATCATCTTGGACTCCCATCAAAGAGCAGCTGGCTGCTAATTGCAGAAACTGTTGACTTGTTTGCTCTCTTGTCCAAGTGGCCTTTGCCTTTGGAAAAGATAGAGTTGCTAGAAGCCACTGATCACCTGTCTGCTGATAAATCTGTTTCAAATCAATTCCATCATTCCATGTTATTTGTTTGTTCTGTGGCCTCCCGCCTCACTGTGAGCAGTGAGCCTGTTTTCCTGAGAAAGGAGGACTTTCAGGCACTAGGACCACACATTCAGGCAGTGAGGAATGGCAGGTAGCCAGCAAAGCACTCAGGGGAACTCTGCACTCTAGAGTGGTGACTTGTCTGTGTTAGGCTAACAGTTGGACTTGATGATCTTAGGGGTCTCTTCCAGCCTTAGTGATTCTGTGTGACTCTGTGACCAGCCTCACCACGATGCTTTTCTGATCATTCATTTCCACATTCCTTTGGCTACACTTACTTTATCCTGCTTAATGCTCAGAGCCTACCCAGTTTTGGCAGCATGAAGCATGGCTACAAACTTTCCAGGTTTCCAGGATGAGGGAAATCTTGGTGAAGCACCTCTGGAAGATAGCTTGGCTGGTGTCACCTCCTGTGGCAGTCACACTCTACCTTGGCTGAGGCATTGCACAGGCTGCTGGCTTCTGGTAGGTCAGATAGAATGAGAAACAGCTTTTCATTTGTCTCCTGTCAGTGGAGCTGGGCAGCTTCAGAATATCAAACAGCTTCATCTCATGTAAATATCTCAATTTTATTGGAAATAAATAGGGTCAGGGTAGTTATGCTAGTAGTCCCTTTTATCTTCTGCCAGTGAGCAATGGCAGGTAGCCAGCAAAGCACTCAGGGGAATTCTACACTCTCTGTCTGTCTCCTGCCTGTAGGCAGGTCATGCTTTCTCTCCACCACTGTATTTGCCATAACTCACTCTAAAAACTGATACCCTTTATACAAGTGGTCAGATGTTTTCAGCTTCACTTTGTATCCAGAAACCCAAGTGGAATTTTACCTTCTGCTGTCAGGGACTTCTGATTCTTATTGCACTGAAAAGAAATACAAGCAGCCTGGCTTCTACCTGCCCTATAAGCCTGGCAGTATGACCTGATGGAGCTGCAGCCTTGTGTGTTGTCTCCAGCCAGGATGAGGGCTCATAAGCTCTGCACACTACATAAACACAGCACCCAGCTGTGCCCCTTCTCAAACCATTGAATTTCCATGATTTAAAAATGTAGGTTTCTAGGAGTTCAGCAATCCAGCTACAACTAAAACCCCATTAAAAGCCCTGAGCTTACTTTCTCCTTAGAATGACTGGAAAAATGTGAAGACTGGAGAGGGACAAGAACAGGAGCATGCAGAGGCTGAGAGGATTCTAGGTAGAGCAGCTAACAGGAAACAGACTGCAGAAGAGACAAGAGACCACAGGAACTACACACACATCCCACCCAGCCTGGAGTGTCTCAGAGGTGACCTGGTGAGAAACTGAGTCTTTAATGCTGGAGGAAGAAAGAGGGAGAATAATCTTCTCTTTCCCCTGCACTCAGCACTGGAGAGGCCACACCTCAGATCCTGGGTTCAGTTTTGGGCACCTCACTACAAGAAGGACATTGAGAAGTCCCAACAAGGTGAAGGGTCTAGAGCACAAGAGTTGTGAGGAGCAGCTGAGGGAACTGGAGTTGGTTAGCCTGGAAAAGAGGAGGCTCAGGGGAGACCTTCTCACCCTCTACAACTACCTCCTTGAAAGGAGGTTGGAGCCAGGTGAGGGTTGGTCTCTTCTCCCAGGTGACTAGGGATAGGACAAGAGGAAATGGCCCCAGGTTGCACCAGGGGAGGCTCAGGTTGGATATCAGGAACTATTTTTTCCCTGCCAGAGTGGTTATCAAACATTGGCACACGCTTTGTGGTCATTAGGCCTCCCACCCATAGCAGGATTTTTATCCCTTGGAGCATAACACCTGATGTCCCTGACAGTCTTGGAGACAGGACCTTGAGACCTCTCTGAGCAAGCCAGACACCTGAACATTTTTCAGTGAGATGTCTCCATGCTCACTCATGCAGGCTGCTTATACACAAAAGTGTAGAAGCTTCAGTGCATGCTTAAAGCTTGCTTCTGTAGTAGAGAAGCACCTGGAAGAAATGCAGCCATGATCATCTTCCCTTCGTGATCTTAAAACCATCTGCCCTCACTCCAGAACTCCATGGTCTCTGCAATGACTTAAGCTTCCAGTGTAACAAAATTACCACATAAACAAAACTGTACTTTTCTGTTCATGCCAGTGTTTTAAGGAAGGACCAAACATGCTGATGTCCAGCAAATAAACTTACTTTTCCACCTCCGTTCCTCCCCCCCGCCCCCTAAGAAGTTATATTAAGGCTTGTATAACCCAGAAGAGCATTCATCAGGTTCTAGTGCTTGTGGTGGTGAGGGCTGCCACCTCCTGGTCCCACAGCAGGAGCCACCTGTCCCCGTTTGACACATGACACAGACTGTGCAGTGTAATGTGTGTGCCTGAGGTCCCCCTAGATTCCTGTGTCACACCTGCAGTGCAAAGGGTGAGGCTGCCACAGGCAGAGAAGCTAAAAGCCCAGATGTGTAGGATAACATCTGGATATAAGTCAGGCTCAGCTCAAAGATAATGTAAATGTATTTTTATAGAGATCCTTGTAGGTGTATTTTGTAAACTGGTGTTACCAGAAGAGAAATGGAGCAGTTACCTGACATATACAGTTTATTTTTTTTTTTACCTGCTGAAAAGCAACTTTGTGGAGAAGAACCTGGGAGTGCTGGTGAGCAACAAGTTCACCATGAGACAGCAATGTGCCCTCATGGCCAAGAAGACCAATGGTTGCCTGGGGTACATCAAGAAAAGTGTGAGCAGCAAGTCAAGGGAGATTCTCCTCCCCATCTACTCTGCCCTAGTCAGGTCACAGCTGGAATCCTGGGTCCAGTTCTGGGCTCCCCAGCTGAAGAGAGACAAGGAACTGCTGGAGAGAGTCCATTGGAGGCTAGGAAGATGCTGAGGGCACTGGAGCATCTCTGGCAGGAGGAAAAGCTGAGAGCCCTGGGGCTGCTTAGCCTGGAGAAGAGCAGCCCCAGAGGGGATCTGCTCAGTGCTGAGCAATATGCTTCCAGTGGAAGATAACTTGCCCATGGCAGGGACCTTGGAACTAGATGATCTTTAAGGTCCCTTCCAACCCAAACCTTTCTCTGATTCCATGCATATCTAAAGGGTGGCAACAAGAGGATGGAGCCAGACTCTTCTCAGTGGTGCCCAAGCACCAGGACAAGGGCAATGGACACAAACTAGAACACAGGAATTTCCATCTAAACATAAGGAGGAACTTGTTTGGTGTGAGGGTGTTGGAGCCCTGGCCCAGGCTGTCCAGAGAGGTTGTGGAGTCTCCATCTCTGGAGATATTCTAGAGGCAGCTGGAGGTAATCCTGGGCAACCTGCTCTGGGTGACCCTGCTTTAGCAGGTGGTTGGCCTGGATGATCCCCAGAGGTCCCTTCCAACCCTCTCCATGCTGGGATCCTGTGTACATACTTAAACCTTCTGTAAAGTTACAAATTTTATGAGTAAAGGAGGTTGCCTGCAGCCATGTATGAGCAGCATTTGAACATAAATCTGTCCTGTAATTGATAAACACAGTATTTAATGCATGAACAAATAAACACTGATGACATAGTTACAAAATAAGCTGTTTAATAGTTTTCTGTACAAACTTAAAAAGGTAGCACTTACAGTATTTTTTTCTTTTTATATTGGGTAGCTATTTTCTAAATCATCTAATAACCTATTTCTTAAAAGTCCGATATGCAAGGATATAGAATTTCCCCCTCTAACAGTCTGCTCAATATCCACCATCTAGATATTAAATGTGTTTCACCACATGCATCTTTCAGACACGAATACCAAGGGATAGCAACTTATGTCAATAATCTGCAACTGCACAAAAATGATGAGTAGTGATTAGTAAAGCAATTATCATATTAAAAGAGTTCAAGAGGGCTCAACATACTGTAAAATTAGAAAGCAGTCAATACCACAACCATTATAGGGAACACCATCGATTGGATGGACTAAATGCTAGCCTTGATGACAATTGATCACAGTGAGCCCTGCTCACAAAGGAGCTGGGGCACTAATTGAGGAACCATCCTTAAATAGAATACTAAATAGAGGAGGAGGAAGAGGAGGAAGGGGGAAGAGAAATGGCTTCAAACCTAAGGTCCTTCATTCCTGTTGGTACAATAACATTAAAAAAGCAAAGAGCCAGGAAGGTCTCTGTGTCTACCATATGTCCACTCACTCCTAAGCCTACTTCTCCAAAATCAAATGAATGTGTGAACCCTGCATGGGCACCTCCAGAAACTGCACCACAGGTGAAAACCTCAAATCCTGAGTTCAGTTCGGAGGCCCTCGCTCCAGGATGCTGTTGGCCTTCTTGGCCACCCGGGCACGCTGCTGGCTCATCTTCAGCCACTTATTGACCAGGATGGTAAGTGTATTATGATCAGTGTTTGGGCTACCCAGAGTTATTTCTACGTTTTCACGGTTACTTGGAAACGTAGGAGGAATACCAGGGTCATTGATCGGAACCTGGGGCCGCTCTGCACTAACCGGAACACTGGGAAGCGTGTGCGAGGGAGAGTTTGCCACCTCCGGCGGCGGCCACTAGGTGTCGCCCTTTGCACGGCTCTCCTCACACTGGCTGTCACGGAAACAGTTCACGGCTCACGGCAGGCGAGAGCTGCCTCGGTGCCAGAGCCGGCCCGCAGGAGTCAGAGAGGGAAGAGCATCTCGGAGGTCCTAAAGCACATGGCAGTGCTACATTTGATCCTGCAAAGGTACAGAGTGCAAAAGGAGCAAAAAGTGTAGAAACCTGGCTCCTGCAAGACCAGTGGGAGATTAGCAAAGAGAAGTAACGCAAGTGTCAGCTCTTTGACTATGAAAAATAAGCTGCAGTTTACCAGATTCTCACTCAACGTCCAAAAGAATTTTACTAATATACTGTAAATCTCCCCATTTCTAAAATTATACCTTTACTTAATACAAAATGCTATCTCTGAATGGTTTCCCTGCTGTGTCATGAGCAAAATATCTTACAGGGACAGAAGGAAAATATGTCAGTTTTAATATAAAAAAAGTAGCCCACTTCCTGGTGGAGATGTCATGGAAAAATGAGATAAAATAAATAACATTTAACAAACATTTCTATCTCCCACAGCTCCCTTGTCTGTCACTAACTGGCAATATTTCCTCTGTTGCTCTTCCTTGAAAGACTCTTTGACCTTTTTCCTTTTCAGTCCACCATCCCTGGAAGATACAGAAAAGAAACGTCTTTGTTTCTTGAGCCTTGAACTCGCTTCAGGGTCAAGGCAGGAAAAACATCACAATATTTAAGCTAAGCAGTCAAGCACTTCTCACCCAAATGTTGCCTTCTGCAACAGGCTGCTAGAAGGGCTGTACTGCCAAGACTTACCACCCAGCACTAACCATGCCTTCCCTTTAGTCCAGCATTCAGCAGGCAAAGAACTTACTTCCACCAGATACTAGCTGCAGGCTAGATCCTCCTGTCAGCTCCATTCCTCTTCTTATACAATGTTAGTCTCTTTATGCTAGCAGAACTGCTCAAGGAATTAACATGGTCCGAGTCAGTTAGTGATGGATTACAGCCTAAGCAGAGCAAGTCTGGAAGAAGTTCTAAAAGATTCCAGGCTGAGGCTGGAACATTACAGAACACCTCCACATGCTTTAAACCCAGCAAACCCATAGGTGTAGCTCCTTACCAAGGAAGCACAGACATTCCTCCCCGAGCAGCAATGACAGCCTTGACTCTGTTGGCAAAGTGAACAGCATCCTCTTCTTCCTGAAACATATATATATCTCTACATGAATGATTGGGTTTGCAACTTAAACATTTCCTCCATGTCTCACTTGAAGAGCAGACATCTGGGTTTCTACCACAAGCCAAATGTGACCTTCTGGACAGTTCCAGCTGGTCTTGGGGAATGCTGTCTGGTTTGCCACCACTGGGTGCCAAGAAGAGCTAAGTGGGAGACTCTGTGGTTTCTGGGGCAGCCTCAAACACCACAGAGCACGAGGCTGACAGGTCTGGCCAGAGCAGGAGATGCATCTGCTGCCAGTTCTTCACTCTCAGCCTGAAGCTGAGAACACACCAACAGGATCTCCTTGGAGGAGATGAGGTGCCTGGCACAGGGTCAGGGCCTGGTGAGTTCAGGATCAGTGAGTTACAGGGAGGACACAGGAGTCTGTTTGCCCAGACTGCAGAGGACTGAAGTTACATGTGGTACAGCAGCTTCCCTGCCAAGGCTGGGGCTGAGCAAAGACCAGGGTGGGAGGTACCAAAAAGTGGGGCACTGATGGAGGAAAAGCCTTGACCTCTTTGTCCTTTTCCCTTTGGCACCCAGAAGCAGTGGGCCGAGAGGCTGTGCCAAGCTGTAGGGTGAAGCATTACCTGGATATTCTGCAGGGCTGAGGAACAAGGAGGTGGGAGGAAGCTGGGCAGGTGGAAGTAGAAGGGGAACACAGGAGGCAGAAGCACCCCAGCATGGAGTGAAGAGAAGGTCTACATATCACTTCTGGAGTAACAAAGGGAGGTCTGTGCCAGGCTGAGGGGAAGGACTCCTGCAGCACATTTTAACATCTCTTCCAGTCTCTGGGAGGAGAGGAAGCAAGGCAGCTGCACCCAAGTGAAGCAGCAATTGGGGAGCAATAGGGAGCATGGTGCAGAAATGGCTGACTCTCTGCAAGAGTAATTTTGACTGGAAGATAACTAAGCCACAGAAATGCATGCTCACTTAAAGGGAAGACTGGAGCGTGGGTCTCTGGCCTTTTCCCTTCAGCTGCCACCAGACTCACAAAGCCAATGCTAACACACCCTGCAGAGCAAGGCAGGCTTCCTCCCAGACTACATTTCCAAAGCATTCTCAAAGCATGCAGCAGCCCCAGTACCTCTTTAACCATTGGTGGCAGGTACCACACGTTGCAGACAATAGCCCAGCTGGTCATCATATTAAAAATATAGGTGATCATGGAATGCTTGGTGCTGTTCCAGAAGGCATCTCCAAAGCGGGGGTCATACTGGAAGAGAAGAACCACCAAAGGGCATCATCTGCTACCTTGGGTGCAGTCACACAGGCTGCTCAGAGTCACAGTTTCACTTGTTAAACCAGGTGTAAATCTCATCACACCCCCTAAAAGCAGCAGCAAATTCAGAGCAAAGCTCCACATTTCAACACCTAACACCAGACTCCAGCCTTTAGAAGCAATGCAGGAGCTCACACAGTGACAGACTCACACCTCAGCCATAACCAGATCCATCAGCTCCAAAGGTGAGGACTTATGCCAAGGCCAAAGGTTTCCTTGAGGACACTCACACCAGTTTAACAATTTCCATAAGATTAAGCAACATTATAGTTCCAGAAAACGTTATAACACATCTAGAGCTAGAGTCACTTGGCTAAAGGTACTCAGAGGGCCTGGAGAGTGCCAAGAAAAGTGCCTTTAGCCCCAGAGTCCACGAGGGCCAGGAGCTCTAGGACAGAAACAGGAGGTGACCCAGACACACAGCACAGCAATGCCAACTGTGCTTTTCAGGTTGCTGCTCATCAGGTGTAAGGACACTCAGTGAAACATTTCCCATGCTGCACTGGACTGCCAGACATCAGGCACCATGGAAGGATTCCATGTTCTCAGGGCTTAGTCACAGAACCACTGAATGTTAGGGGCTGGAAGGGACCTCTGGAGATCACCTAGTCCAACCCCCCTGGCAGAGCAGGTTTGCCTAGAGCAGGTTGCACAGGATGGCACCCAGCTGTGTTTGGAATGTCTCCTGAGATGGAGACTCCACAGCCTCCCTGGGCAGCCTGGGCCAGGGCTCTACCACCTTCCAATTTAAAGAAGTTCCTCCTTATGCTTAGATGGAACTTCTTAGTCAGGGAACAACTCCCTTTTTAGGGATTACACATGAACAGCTTCTCTGACACGAGAGGTTCCTGCAAACACTCCTTCCATGTGTGGAAAACTTGCTAATACATTACCTTGATTGCTACTGGATGGATGGTCCCTCCTAGCTCAAAGCTTCCCTTCTTAAACATCATCACTGATGTGTTGTTTATGCAGGTACCTGGCCAGGATTAAAACAGATGAAGAGTTTAATCCACTCTCACAAACCAGCAGATGAATCCTGAACTGTCTTAAGGAGACTTAAGTTACCAAAGGAGAAAGTAAGCTTTAGTTCTGAAACACAATCTCAGAGCCTGCTCTCTCTTCTATTATCTAGGCATTAGAGCAAGCAGACTGTCAGAAAACTGTTGTAAAGTATCAGAATGTGACTTTTAATGGCTCACAGGAGCTAGTTAACTCTAGAGACTGAAGCCAAACACCTCCCATGTGAAGGCTGGGGATAGTGAGCTGCACTGGGTGGCAAGATCTGAGAAGAGCAATAAGATCAGTGATCCTACCTTCTGGGAAAATCAAAATGGGTAACTTGGCCTTATCAGCAATGTGTTCCTTGATTCTGTGGAGACAAAACCCACATTTCAGTGTATATTTCATTTTGATGGAAGGCTCCTGTTTGTACTTAGTGACCATGAAACAGGACAAGGAAAGGCCTTGCCCAGTTGATCTTTGCCAGTCAGGAGCCTCAGCTGGACACGTGCCAGTTGCAGGCCTTTGCCTCAGGTTCTCTCCTGCTAATTACAAAAGCAGGTTTTCTACAAAGCTGCATGTAGCCTTATTGCACGATTTTAACCCAGTTAAAGACAAACCCATGGTGGTACCTGAAGCATGTAAAAATCACTTCCCCTCTGTCTTTGACAGGTTCTAGCTCTGAAGAGAGCCAGAGTTTTCTTGGGACTGAAGTTTATTCCATATTCCAAGTTCTCATGTCATCTGGGTTCATCACATCAGTTCTATATCTACCTAATGATTCTCCACACCTAGCTAAAGACATGGAGAAATTTTCCTGGTTTACTCTATTTTTCTATGCTTACTACAGCACTTCAAAACCCCTGAGTGTTACCACTGAGCCCATTACTGACACACAAGGTGAAGTCTTCTGGGACACCTGTGACTCAGGAGCATGCAGTTCCTCTCCAGTCTGTGTTTAAGAGCAAAAACAAAGCATCAGAGATCCAAAAGAGGAGAGAATGATCTTCCATGGGAGGATCTTCTCCACTGTTCTAAGGACAAATGGTGAAGGACACTGAATGTTAGCTGTGTTGCACCCCATTCCATGAAGATACAGGATGACTACCAATAGCCTCTGTAAACAGCTGAGAACACAAGAACTGACGTAACTGAGACAAACCCTCTTCGTGTCATGGAATCACAGACTGGTTTGGCTTGGAAGGACCTTCAGAGGTCATCTAGTCCAACCCCTGCAGTCAGCAGGGACATCTGCAACCACAGCAGGTTGCTCACAGCCCCATACAAACTGACCTGGAATGGTTTCAGGGATAGGACATCTCCCACCTCTCTGGGCAACCTGGGACAGTGCCTCACCACCCTCAGTGTCAAAAATTTCTTCCTTCTATTTAGCCTGAATCTTCCTTTTTTAGTTTCAAACCATCACCTCTTCTCCTGTCACAACAGGCCCTGCTGAAACAGTTGTCCCCATCTTTCTTATTGTCCCCTTTAAGTACTGAGATGTGGCAATAAGGTCTTCCTGGAACCTACTCTCCTCGTTGTCCTTGAAGTCCAACATGTTTTCTCTGCAAGGAATCAGTACTGTATGCCTGGAGAGCAGTACAGGCATTGTGAAAACACACTGCACTTCTCCAGGATGCTCTTCCAGCTTCTAGTAGCTAGGTGGTACCTTGGTGGTACAGCCAGCCTCCCTTTATCCTGCACTCAGCAGACAGAACCAGTTTCGGTGCTTGGAGATGCTGAAAATGTAGCAGGGCAAGCTGCTCTGGGTGACCCTGCCAGTAGGGAAGCTGGACTAGATGCACCCCAGAGGTCCCCTCCAACTGTTTTGCTTGTACCTGTAAGTAGAAAGCGGTGCTGTATTTTTAGGACAGGCAATAAGAACTGCTGGTAAAGCACTGCCCAGGTTGCCCAGAGGGGTAGGAGATGCCTCATCCCCGGAACCATCCCAGGTCAGGGTGTCTGGGGCCTCTGAGCAGCCTGCTCTAGTTAGAGGTGTTGCTGCTCACTTCAGAGGGGTTGGACTAGACGACCTCTGAGGGTCCCTTCCAACTGTAACCTTCCCATGGCTCTCTAGCCCCTCCTACCCTATGTGACTGTGGCAAGGGAGGAACCTCCCCTCTACCTTACTTTTTCCTCACCAGGTGCCGGTCTTTCATTTCCGAGCGTTCGAACAGAACATGCTGGCTGGTTTGCAGGCAAGATTTCTGAATGAGCCCCAGGAACCCTCCATGGACCTGGCCAACCTGCAAGCCCAAAAGAAACTGGTTACTATGCAAACACACACACACTTACATGATAAAAATGTGGCTACAGATGCCTCAGTTTCTAAGCTCGTTCACAAACGACCCCGAAGCTCTTGGCCAAAAGTGTGCACACCCTTGCTTGTGTCTATCACTTTCCAGTCCAGGACAAGCATTTGAAGGCTACCAATCCCACCCTTTCTACCAGAGAGTTTATCCTCTTCCCCAACAGTACATCTACAGGCATTTCAACATCACCACCCCTTGTTCATACCAAGGAATAGCATCCATCACTGGTCAGGATTAAAACATCTAACGGAGATGTGTGGTTGGCCACACAGATGCCTCCTCCCTGTGGTCTGTTCTCCCTGCAGTGACAACCACAAAGGAAATTACTGCTTGTTTCTTCTTCACCCAGTGAGCACACATCCACAGCTGAGACTGAGCATTTCAGGCACACAACTCTTCTGCAGATCCATAGAAATCAGAACACCACAAAGCACCGTAAATTACTAATATTACCATGGTAGCCATTGAAACCTCTGGCACTGCATTACAGCAGACAAGTTACCTTCTCTCATACTTTCAGGAGTCCCCTCACATTTCAGTAGTTTGGACATTGCAACAACACCAGTTTCCTTTTAGCTGAGAGCACAAGACTTGACTGGAATAGGCAACACACAACAGAAAACACAGGAGGCCATGCAAACATCCTGACAGAGTCTAGATGACCTGAACAGCTTCTGGAACCAAATTGCACCATCATAGGATCCATGCAGTAATGGAGTAAGAATCCTGCTCTGAAACTTGAGGCATCTGAGTGCTTCAAGAAATCCACCCCAAGCCAAGCAGGTGAAGGTGGCAGCACTCACCTGTTGTGGAAATGGACAAGGCCAGTCAGACACCGGATGCCTAGTGTGGCACATATCATCTGAACCTGGTTGCTCAGCCAGCATTTAACTCTAGAAGAGATGAAGCCAGACATACATTCCCAGCTCCATGTAGTCACACACAGAACAATGTCAGCTCTCCAAATTACTCCCAATAGCTTATTACACAGCCTGCCACACACACAAAGTATGCCATTGCCATACTCTCTTTATAGTGCCCTGAGTTTACAATAAAGAGAAGGAAAGGACAAAACCAAAATGACCCACAGTAATTCACAGTAACCCTCCAGACTCAAGCAGATTTCTATTCCAGCACAGTATTGAAATCCTTACAGAAACAGAAAAGAAATGGAGAGAGCCCTCAGCAAACACCCACCTGCCATTTGGAAACTGTCCTACTACTGTAGTGGCCAAAACCAGCAAGAGGATGCTGAAAACAGCCAGGCAGACCCTACAGAGTGAAATAATCTTCATTAAATGTTAAAAAGCAACATTGGAAGAGCAAACAAGAAAACCTGTACCCCTCTGGTCCATTTCACAATGCTTCCCTCCACTATTAATTGCATCTAATCAGCAATATGAACGAGCCAATGGGATACCTGGAGCATGTTTCCACTCAGCCCTGCAGGAAGCACAAAACCTTGTGCTGCCTGGAGCCTGTCCTTGTGCCACACCTTGATCTGAAGAGATCACATGGAAAGGAAGCCACCATGCCCAAAGAGGACAGCGAGCAGTGGCTATTGGTCTTCAATGCAGCAGAGATCTCTCAGTGCCAAAGCACACCCAGAGTTTCATTTCTAACAGCCTCTCTGTGGATTTCAGAATGCATTTCCACCCTGAGCACTAAGCTACTCTATAATAATGAAAATTAAACATGATTGTTTCTAATCAGAGGATAATCGAATGTCCTGAGTTGGAAAGGACTCACAAGGATGTCATTATGGATATAAACCAGAGGAGGGCAGATTTAGATTGGATATTAGGAGGAAGTTCTTCACTGTTAGGATGAGGAGACACTGGAACAGGTTGCCCAGAGAGGCTGGGGAAGCCATTGCTTAAACGTTGTCTTCTGAAGCTGCATACCTAAGCTTGCTCACACCCATGTGCTCTGCTATGTGACTGACTGGTGTGAAATCCCTCCATGCACTGCAGCTGTCTTTTGATCCACTGCCCTCCCATCAAAGGGATAAGACATCTTAAAAGCTCCTGCTCTTCATGAGAACACTGGAATATTTTTAACTCTTTGGTCAATATGATCATAGGATGGCTATGCTTAAGAGTTCAAAAGTCTGAACAATTCCTACATTCCCCAGTGGTGGTCTCCTGGCCATCCAGCCCTGTGCTGCCAGAGCATTGGCTCTGCTTCAGAGCCAGGTGTTCAGCACACAGTCTCTTGTTCAGACAGCTAGGGCCCCACGCTTTCAGCTGAAGCAGATGTCACTTTATATAAAGGATCTCCAGATAACTTCTGTAGAGTTTTGCTGCCCTTTAACTGCAGATTAATTGCTAGTGAAACATATGGCAGGTGAGAAGTGCACATCCTCAGCACCTCGCTTGTCTTGGGGGGACACTGGACTTTTGATGGCATCTTGGAAACAGTCAGGTTCTCCTTCCTGCTCTAGTCAATGGCATTATGACTTCACACCTCTGGTAAAAAGGAGCAGGAAGCAAAGCCTGCCCCAGGAACCCCCCCTGGCTCACCGGAAAGGCATCAGGAGGCAGTAGCGAACCAGGATCCCAGTGAGCCAGACGGCGCTCAGCTGCCAGCTGACGTGCTGCAGGCTGGCATTGGTTCTGCTGAGGAGGTTCCAGGACCCCAGCTCCTCAGAGGAGAACCTCTGGGTGACTTCATCTTCTGCAACTGCCTCACAGCCCTTCTTGGAGAAGTACATGACATCAGCAAGGCTGAAGTGCCCTCGGTGCTGGCCAGCAATCTCCTCTTCCATGGAGGTTTGCTCTCTCTGGATGATGCCTGCAGGAGGAAACAAGTCTTCCTTCCCCACAGTGGAATGGACAATATGGACACCAAAGCAAGTAAAATACAGGTGCTTTTTAGAAACAGCCCTTCTCCAGCTCCAAGCACCTTGGTTGCATTCTTATGCCTCATTTACACAATGGCATTTAGTTCTCTAATCCTGTGCCGTATAACACTGTTATATTGTGGGAGAAAGGAGAAAAGCATTCAGATCAAGCTGAAGACAAAACCTCAAGCACAAGAGGGTCATTTACCAAACAACACATGTGCACACACCTAGAAATGCCAGCAGTGCCCTGCCTAGACCGCAGACCCTTCCTGGTGCCTTCACTCACTCATGTTCAGGCAGTGTTTGTAGAGCTCTTGGTCTCGCTGCTGCTGATCAGTTTTCCTCTTTTCCCAGCTGCAACAAACACCTTCCTCTGGTATTTCTTCCTCAGAGCCTTCTCTCTTCCTCCATCCCACCTCCTTTGACACTTCACTACCAAGAAACTGCCAAGTGCCTAGCTTTTTCCCCTGAGAGGTACACAGTGCAACCCAGGGGCACGGTGCAGGAAGAGTGACAACACATTCCTGCTCCAAAGCTGTAAAATGCCCCCAGCCACCCAGCAAGGCTCAGGGAGATCTGCTGAGGTCACTCTGAGACCAGATGCTTATCTGCCTGCTTACAGTGGCCAAAGTTGTACTGGTTCATACTAGTTAACCCTTGGCTTTTTTGTTTGCCTTATTTTTGGGGAGGGAGAGGGGAGGAAGGTGAGTATTGGATGATATTAAATATGCTTTATTCAAAACACATTGATTTTATCTTCATCAGCATACCACCCTCTGATCAGAACCAGCAATCTTTCCTCCAGCTGCACTTCATTCAAACCTTCAATGTCCAGGAAATGACCAGAGCTGAAATTCACTGGCTGACAAACCAGCCAACACCACTAATGACTGTAACTCTGCAAGTAAAAGGGTTATCGGGAGACCTTAGCCCAGGCTCCTTTGGTCAATGAAGAAAGCAAAAACTGTTGGAAGGAGAGAAAAAATAAAAATCACTCTACCATTTTACTCTGGCTTACACTCCCCACACCTAGAGAAGAATGCAAACAACTGAGACCCATGGTGTAGCTCCTGTACTTGAGGGACACTGGCTTTCTCCATGCTAGGAGTTACAAGAGGCAAAAGAGAATCCACACAGAGCAATGTCAAGGGCAAAGATTACTGGTTCCTCCTAATCTTGTAAAGAGCCCTGATGGAGTCAGAAGGTACAAAATACTCATGAAAACAGGGAGAGCTTCCCAAATGCTTACCAGCAACGTCCTCCTCTACCCACACTGACACCTTTTGTTCAGAAGACTCACTCATTCACAGATTATCTTGCTTACAACATACTTCAGGTCTCTTTTGCAGGTGTGTACCTCCAGCAGTTATTTGCCCATCAGACTCCATTCTGGCCACTCCACTTCCCTCACTGAACCTCAGATGCACCTTATGGCTCTGTTTGCTCTTTTCTCAAGAGGACATTAAAAGAGTTGCCTTGACACAAGAGGAATAGAGCTGCATTACCTTCATTCAGAGATCTTACCAGTGGAGATTAAAGTCTCAGGTGCCAGCACCTTCTGCTTTTTTACTGCCTCCTCAATCTGCAGGGTGGCCCACTGTTCCCAAAACAAGAAAAGCAGATGTTGATGGTTTCATTTTGTCATTTCCAGGCATTCTCTAATCACCTTAGGTGACCTATCTGAGCCTCTTTTCTTAAAGTCAGGTCTTAGCTGGTTGTTTTCCAAAGGCAGCCTGAAGGCTCCATGCCTCCCATTTCATTTGTTACATAGATTCCCTTTTGCCTTCAGCAGGAAAAACAGTTTTGGCTATTGTTCTAATATTGTTCCCAATACCCACCCTGAACCTCCCCTGGTGAAACTTGAGGACATTTCCTCTTGTCCTATCACTAGTCACCTGGGAGAAGAGACCAACCCCTATCTCACTCCAACCCCTTTTCAGGGAGCTGTAGACAGTGAGAAGGTCTCCCCTGCGCCTCTTCTTCTCCAGGCTAACCAACCCCAGTTCCCTCAGCTGCTCCTCACAACACTTGTGCTCTAGACCCTTCACCAGCTTCACTGCCTTTCTCTGGCCAGGAGACAAGAGAAGAGCTCTTTTCAGACACATTTTTTTAGTGTATATTTTAGAAGTCATAGCTTTGGTGATGAGCTTTCACCCTTCCCTGTCTTTACCTTTTTGTGCTAAACCAAGTTTCTCCTCCCTGTGCAGAGCAACATAAAACTCCTCCCTTAGCAGAATTAAAAACACCAGTGTGCCTGATTTCTGAAGCTTTTGCATTTTTGAATGTTTTCATTAGGCCTGTACAGACACAGCAAGATCTAGTCCTCATGAGAGCTACCATTTGTATATTTATGTCAGGATACCTGCCCTACCAAGGACACAGGATGCTTACATGGAGACTCTGCTCATTGTTAAGGAACCAATGACCCACTCAGCTTATGGCCTCACCTGCCACAAAGGCTTCCCATCTCCAACAGATAAAGATAAATCCTTCTGCTTCAGGATAAACTCTTGCTAAATAGTTTATTTCCCTCCTACTGAGATGCATTTAGCTTGATCTCAAATAGTCTTCACCATATTACAACATGTTGCATGTACCAACAACTTTAACTACCTCTTTGTTGCCCTTAAGTTGAGCATGTCTCTGCCAGCTCTCTGTAGCTACTGAAGTTTAAGTCAATAAAAGAAAAAAACACTTTATCAAGGCATAATTAGGATATTTTAGCTACTCTTAGTAGACTTTTTTTACCAGACATTAGGGAAGAGGAATAAAAAGGGAGGTGGGAAGAAAGAAAATGGAAAAAGGGAGGGGGGGAAGGGGAAAAGGAGAAAGGGCAGTGATGAGACATTTTAAACTCCATGAAAATTATCTGTTACAACACCATAAAAAAACCCCAAGGGACATAGAGCCCTTCACCTTGCCTCTGTTTCCCAGTTATTCCCTAGGAAAGGTAAACTGGTCCCTCATCTGCCTGCAGCTTCTGCAATCCCTGGTGAGTCACTCTGAAGTGAGGCAGGGGATGCCATGGGAACAGCAGCCCACACCCCCAGACACGAAAGAACACAGGGCACAGGGACAAGAGAGTTGCAAAAGAGAGGAAAGAAGTGTGGCAAACCTAACCTCTTTGTAACACACTGCTGGCCCCCATCCCTCCCCCAAAATCCTTGAGGATAGTTGTGGGGCATGAGGGAGGGAAACAGAAAGAATCACCCAGCTTGGCAAACAAAGCCCTTGCTTTACTCTGTGCTTTCCTCTCTACCACCCTTATCTTACCCATCACAGTCCTACCTGACGAGGCAGCTGCCAGCTGGCAAGTGCTGTCAGAAATGAGCTTGTTCCTTGTCTGGAAGCATCTGGAATACCTCCTGGAGGCTGCCTTTTGGATCCCAGGTAGAAAAAAGGTGATCACCACTGACCAAGCTGCCCCATCAAAGTCTGTTAAGCTAATTCAAAGGAGCAAGACAAGAATGTATACAGTTCACTAGTAAAGCCCTGCCAGGCTGTTACCTGCTTCCTCATAGCACAGAGAAACAGTGGGGCAAAAAGGGCAGCCTGTAATGAGCTGTCAGCCAAGGCTACAAATGCAGAGGACAAGGCAGATGGGGAAGAGCTTTCAACAGGTGAATGGTTACACAGGGCTTGCAGCTTGGACAAGAGCTGAGACAGCAAGTGACAGGGGTCTACAAAGTCTGGACTGGCACAGAGCAGGTGCCTAAGGAACAGCTGTCCATTTTCTCTTCTAACACAACAACTGGAGAGCACCATTTGAAAGTGTTGTGCAGGATGTGTGAAGGGTAATATATTTCCACAAAACACAGCTGTGGAGTTCCTTGTCCAAAGCATATTGCCAGTGATCATCTGAAAGGAGAGCAGCTCCATAAAAGGATGGATGGAAACCACCATGGGACACAAAACTCTGATGAATCAGTGTGGGAGGCTGAAGCTACAAGCAGCTGAGAGGGTATTCCTGGCACTATGGCCATACAACCACCTAGCTCTTGGGCTTTCCACCAAGCAGCTGAGCTGGTACCTGTCAAAGCCTGTCTGTCTGGCTAGGCCACACTACGGACTGACCCAGCAGAGCAGCTTCTATGTTGTTCTGCATTCTGTATGTTTAATTTGGGCTTAAAATCTGCAACAGGGCTTTGTGATCATCTTTGTTTGGCACAGTGTTGAGACAGAGCTGTGGTGCTGGTCTGTTGCAAGACAGGTAATGAGAGGATGTTTGAAATACCTTACAAAACCAGAGATGTTGCAACTAACACAGAATTGAAGGGTTAAATGGAGCAACCTCATTGTAAAGTTTGCTGACTGAATGAGAACTCCAGGGCTGTGTTTTCCTCCCTCCCATTTCTGAGGCAATGAGGGCACAAGGAGCCCAAACATCTGGTGGCTGATCCCAGCTGGAATACTGAAAACTTGTCAGCTTAACTCCAACAACCCATTGGTTTGAGGCTTCCTGTCATTACACTCAGAACAAAAATGACATGAAAAGCTACACCATATGGAATGGTCACTTTTGAACATCTCATTCTTGTGCATCTTCCTCCCTTTTCCCTTTCCAGTACAGCCTGCTGTGTTGCTCAGTTCTCCATGTTTCCATACTGTGGAATGATTTGGTTGTGCCTCTCTTCCTTTGTTCCCATCTGTTACTAGCCCTTCTCCCAAGTCCTCACAACAGCTTTTTCTAACTACTTGGCTTTGTTCTCCTGTGTGACAAAGGCCTTGGGGTGACTGCTCCACGTCAATACAACTCCAGAGAGAAGGTCAGTAGGTCTGTAGCACAGCTAATGATCACCATCTAAGATCAAGCACATATGATCTGTCCATCCAACAGTCCCTTCTGCCTGGCCTCATTCCCCCTTTCACATCCCACACAAGAACCCAAATCAAACCTGGGCATGCTATTGCATCTCAGAGGATGTGTAGGCAATGACTGTCCACAACTGGATGGTGAAAATACTCCCAAATCTCCTAATTTCTCTAGGCAGGGCAGGTGAAGCAGCTTGAGAAGGGCCCCATAGATTTGTCTGGGGTAAAAGCACAAGCACAATTCCTTTGGGGGTTTATGCAGTGGCTAGTTCAGGATAATCAAGTATGTGAAAAGCACAGCAAGGAGTTTGTTCCACTAGCTTAAGTGTCTGCAACAACATCTGCCCACACCGCAGTGGGAGTTTACAGCACATTAGCCACCTCCATGCACAAGTGAGCTATTGATTGAAAGAACATCCAGTCACTAGCTGGATGATGCCTGTCCTACACAGATTTCTCAAGAAACAACAACAATTCTCCAATTTCATACAGAAGCTCAGAACTCTTTAGCATTCCAGAAGATTCCTGTTGAATTCCTGTTAATTTTGCTGCTCTAAATAGCAGACTAAATCAAATGTAGCACAGAGAACCCAGTCATAGAATAGGCTGCCCAAAGAGGTGGTAGATGCTCCATCCCTGGGGGTGTCCAAGGTCAGGCTGTTAGGGGCTCTGAGCAACTTGACCTAGCTGAAGACATCCCTGCTCGCTGCAGGAAGGGCTGGACAATATGACCTTTACAGGTCCCTTCCAACCTAAACTGTTCTGTGGTTCCAGAGTGTTCAAGGCTGGATTTTTTGGTTAGACACCAGCCCTTTGTCTGGTACTTCCTAGAGCACTGATACTCCTCTAGTACAGCCTGTAGTGTGCTACCACACAACTAAGCACCTGCTCTAAGCACTTTCAGCTTATTTCAGCCAGTCCCTGCCCAAGAGATCCTAAGCAGTGTTAAAACCAAAAAGAAAACAGAAACACAGAAAAGACTGACAGAAAACAGAAAAGAAGAAGAGATTTAAGAGAGAAACAAGGCAGCATTGGCAAGGTAAGATGGTCATGGTACCAACTCTCACATCATTACAGCCACCATCTATGGCACAAGAAGTGGCTCTAACAGCTTAATAACAGCCATAACAATACTAGGAATCATTTTCCTGCCCCAAGTACAAAACGTATTCATGATCAACAGGCTTATGCCAGAAAGACAAAATGAATCTACTGGGAAAGGGAAATGCTTCCCCTTTCAATAGGATGAATTCACAGCACCTACTTTTGGCTGCTGGCAGATATGAAAAGTCAGACCTGAAAAATCACATCCAGTTCTGGCTTATCAAAGCCTCAGAAAACTTCTGCTGGTATCAGCAGAGCCAGGACCTCAGCCAGGACCTAATAATCTCTAGAAAAATGAACCTTCTTTAGAAGGTTGCATGGAATCCTCAAGTCTCATACAGCAGAAGTTGTGACTGCTGGAACCCTCGGATTTGTAACTGGAAGAAGCCAACACACAGAGTCAGTATCCCTACCTAGAGCAGGACTCATTAGTACCATGTAATTAAAACAATCCAAATAAACCCAATGAAACTTATGTACATCTCAAATACATGTTCTGGCTACTTACCAACCCCCATAAACTAACACATCCTTTTATTTGCATTTGATTTGTCCTAAGTAGAGCAAGAAGTATTCTAACCAGCTTGAACTAGAGGCAACATACCATGGGATCTCTGCTTTAACCCAAGAAAACCTCAAACCAGCACCAGATCATAACCCAGCACTTAACTAGGTATCACCACAGACTCCATTCAAGAGAGCAGCCATGTAAGTTAAAGCTGCAAACAACACAGCCAAGTTAATGGAATTCTTTCTGCTGACTTTCATGGCATCTAAATCAAATGTATAGATTTTAATCTTTTTACTAAACATGTCCTGCAGTCATCCCATACCTTTCAAAACCCCAAACTCAACTTACCTCTAACATTTTTACTAGAATTTTCACATAGATATGAGAAATCCCCAATGACACTCTAAATATTGAAGGCAACAACACTAACACCACAAACAAAATCATCCAGAGAGACAAAATCTTGCCTACTGCAAGGCCAGAGCCCTCTCTATTTTCTTCCATGCTTGCTCCTTCAAAATGCCAAGCCACTGCCTTTCTGAGAATACATGTCCATCTGCAGTGGAGAATCCAGACAGCTTCGAGAGGCAGAGGCAAGTCAAAATGACACATTCTAAGAGCCAAAGCTACTGACAGGAGAAAGCTGCTGCCCTCTGAAGCCTGGCACCACCACTAGTCCCACTGATAATTTCTACCCCTGGTCCCACCCTCACTCCACCCACTTCCTCTAATTGATAAGCATTTACTCACCAGGTGAAATATGGGGGAGAAGAAAGAAAAAAACACAGTAAGTAATGATAGATGTCAGGTAAGAAGGAGATGCCAGTCAGGAGACTTGCCAGTGTGTCAACTAGTTTACACAAGGTATCCCACCAGTAAGTTACAACACAGAACCAGGTAGGTGTCGTTTTCTGACTGCCTAAGATCCTCTCTTCATTTAACACACACAAAGCACTTCTCCAACTGAGATTTGCCCGTTAGGGCCTGACTTACAGCTTCTACTCCCTGGTGACATGACTGCCTCATGTTGGTATGGGACCAAAGGAACCAGCCTGAAGTTTGAGATGCAAGTCAGGCTCTCTGACATCGTTTCTTAACAACACCTGTAGAATGGAGATGCAAATTTCAGCAGGCAGGAATTGACAAGACAACAAAACCTGCTCCCTCCACTGCTCTACAAGAAATTGCCCAAACTGTGTAACAGAGTTACAAAATGCACTGTGGTGAAGTAACAAGCCACCTGCCTCCGTATCTGTGTCACTACAGAATTCAACTAGAGTAGATAAGGAGGTTTCTCCTCCTACCCTATCAAATGCCACTCATTTAACTGAGTGTTCTTTAGGAAAGACCCAGTTCAGCCCCTTACACCAACCCCTCTCCTGCCTTTCCGTATGCACCTCAGAAGAAACAAACGTGAGTCACTGTATCTCTAGGACCAAAAAGGAGCTGCTCATTTACAATCTTATCACAGAGTAAACAAACTAACCTTGGTGGAATGAGCATTTAGGGCATAGCTTCCAAGACAGTGGAAGGTGGCCCATGAAAGATCTCTCCTTGGCACATACTAACATTAGCATCCTTGTCTGAAGCTGAGGCTGTCCTTCTAAAACATCATCCTGTGAGGCCTTATCATTTGCACTATCTAACCCTTCCAAAGACACGTTCTCCAACACACTGGGAGCACAGACACTGTAGTTCTTCCCTGACACCTTCTAAAAAAACAGAGAGCAAGAGAACCCCTCCCATGCTCACCCCCAAATCCTGCTGAGTGATGGGACTGCAGCCCTTTGCCAGCTATGATTGTCCCTGGCAAACCATTCAGTCTAAGGGACAGGAGGTGTTCTGGGGACTGCTGAGACAGCTGTGAGAGGCAGAGACAGAAAAAAAACAAACCCAAATTAAGCAGAACAGGTTTGGAGGGGAAACAAATAAAACAGAGAGGCTTTGGCAGACTGTTCACTCAGCATGTCACATTTGCCACGCAGCAAAAGACAATTACTACACCCATCCCACCCAGTCTGCTCCTGCAACAACTCCAGACTGCTCCTGCAACATCCCACTGTGGTGAAAGCATCACTTGGAGCTCATGGGCCAGCCTGGGAGCCCCAGCCCCTCGCAGGCTGTGGAAGAGGAAGCCCTGGGGATGGCATCCCCACATATCCCACATACAGTGCAAGAAGACGAAATGGTGCTAGTAACCTCTCAGCTGAGGTGGTCAGACTGTCTACCCCAAAGGCACCACAAGATCCATATGGCCAGGTCTCTCTCTCCTCATCTTTGTTCTCAGCTTTATCTGCTTTGTAGGTCTGGAAATCATTCAAAACACTTCAGTATTCTGAGTGTTCTATTGCAAACGTTTAGTACCACATGGTTCAAGAGGAAACAACAAACCAAACCAACCAACCAACCAACAAAAACCAACCGACCAAAAAATACCCCCCAAAAAACCCACAACCACCATCAAACCAAACCAAACAACCAACCAAACAATACACAGACACCAAACCTATCCAAACTGCCAATGACACTTAAATCAACAAGAGCCTCTACATCTACCTATTAATACTATGGAGTAAAAATTCTAATGCAGTGGGAAATTGCCCAAAAAAGCACTAAAGAGTGAGCTTGAGTAGTGGATTTGCTCCAAGCACAACAAAGGACTTCAGTCTTGGTTAATTTTCTGCCAAAACTCCTTTCAGGGAGTTGTAGAGAGTGAGAAGGTCTCCCCTGAGCCTCCTCTTCTCCAGACTAACCAACCCCAGTTCCCTCAGCTGCTCCTCACAACACTTCTAGACCCTTCACCACCTTCCTTGCCTTTCTCTGGACACACTCCAGCACCTCAGTGTCCTTCCTATAGAGTGAGGAGCCCAAAACTGAACTCAGGATTGGAGCTGTGGCCTCCCCAGAGCCCAGTCAGGAGGACAATCCCTGCCCTAGTCCTGCTGCCACACTAGTGCTGGATCCAAGCCAGGATGCTCTTGGCCTTGGCCACCTGGGCACTCTGCTGCCTCCTCTTTTGCTGCTGTTGACCAACACCTCCAGGGTCTTTTTTCCCAGGAAGTTTCCAGCCACTCTGCCCCAAGCCTGGAGCATTCATGGGGTTGTTGTGACCCAAGTGCAGGACTCAGATCACTGTTTCACCTTAAGGGCAAACTCAAACCATGAATTCAGACTTTAAGAAGCACACCCGTTAAGACAAACCGAAGGAGCTGCTTTTGGGGCGAGGCTCACCGGGCAGGCAGGCGGCGGAAAGGGTCCTGGAGGATGAGGGAAGCCTGGGACAGTAGGAGGCAGGGCTGAGGCAAGGCCGGAGGGCAAGCAGCTCAGGACAGGTCCCGGCCGGCGCTGCTCCTCCTCCTTCTCGCTCAGCTCCGGCTGCTCGCTCCCCGGCCGAGATGTGCCCTGCCGGGCCCGGCCCTGCCGTGCCGCCGGCCGCCGCTGGGGGCTCCCGCCGGGGCGGCTGCTCCCGCCATTGTGGGGGCATGGAGGGCGAGAGCACGTCCGCTCTGCTCTCGGGATTCGTCTTCGGCGCCCTGGCCTTCCAGCACCTCAGCACCGACTCGGACACGGTGGGTGCCGCGGGAGAACACCGAGGGCTGGCAGGAGGGAGGACGGGAGGGAGGCAGGGACAGCCGCCGCCATGGCCGAGCCCTCCCCTGCCTGGGGAAAGGCCCCACAGACACCCAGGGCCTCGTCGCCCGCGGGACTGCACCATGGCTTCGCAGTGTATTCCCTCCCTTACTCCGATGCAGGTAGCTTTCCGTGCTTAGTAATGGCGGTAAAGCGTGGGGAGGTTTGGCTTTTATAACGAGGAGGTGTGGGGGTACCAAACGGCCGGGGCGGTAGCGGCAGAGCCCTGTCCGCCCGGGGCTGGGCTGAGCCTTGGGGCTGAGCAGCACTAGTACGGCCACAAATTGCTCACTGGAGAGCGAAAACATGAGGCAGGGGTCAGGGCTGGGCTGGTCACTAGACCAGTGACAGACACTCTTTCAACCCCTCTGCCTTCCCAAAGGAGAGAGAAAGGGAATAAGGGAAACAGACTGATGTCCAAGGGATGGAATCCCTTGTTGGGCAGTTCAGGGTCACGTCTCCTGTCCCCTCCTCCCTGCAGGTGCCACCTCTGACTTACTGCACCCCAAGGTAGGACACAAGATGTAACAGTGATCTTGTTCTGTTCTCAACCCTTGGTACTATAACCATCAAGTGTTGTGACTGCTAGAAGCAGACACTGTCTGGGAGAACATGCTGTGAGTTGCAGACAGTGCAGCCCTGAGAAGGGGCTGAGCTGGGAAGGGAAATCACTGAACAGAACCAGTTCTGCTCTAACTCGGACTTGGACAGCAGGGAGAACAGCTCAGTACACATTTCATTGAAAAATGAGTGAGAACCTCTGTTTAAATAAAACCCAGTTCATTTTGACTGCTTTTTTCCTTTCCTGAACACAGTGTTTCCACTGTTAATATTAGACAAAGTCCTGTTCAGTGCTACTGTTAATGTGAACTTTTTTTCTCTCCCTCCATAAAGGAAGGCTTTCTCCTTGGAGATGTGAAAGGTGAAGCCAAGAACAGCATTACTGACTCGCAGATGGATGATGTTGAAGTTGTTTATACAATCGGTTAGTCTGCTCACATTTGTAATACTGTGCTTGGCCTGAGGCTTACAGCTGTGAATGAGGGCAGTCAGCACCTTACAGCAAGATAAAAGCTGTTAGATCCTTGGGTCCACATTGAAGAAAAAAAACCCAAACACCAAAACCCACATGGAAGTCTTATTTTGTAACATTTTAATTGCTGAGAAAAATACAGTTTTACTGTAGAAAAGATAATAATTTAACAGAAATACAAGTTTCTAGTTCCTTGAATAGCTTCTCTTTGCCAAACACCTTGTGTCATTAAAGGTAATTTAGGGCTTAGGCTGCTTTGTCTTGGCCATGTCACAAACACTCCTGGACTAGTTACTCTGGAAAAACTTGGCCTATTTGAGTGATATTTGGAATGCCATTAGGTCACCTAGTGTTTAATGGTGTTTTTTTTAATAGTCATTCTTCCAGTTCCCATCATCTACCCTATGGGTTTCTGTTCTCCAGCCTCATCTTTCTTACTTTCAGCATCCATGCCTTCCTGCAGAGAACTCAAGTGAAATCTGTCATGTTACATACTACTGTACTCAGCAGAAGGGAGGGAGAAATAACAGTGCCTGACTTGATATTTCACTGCACAAACCAGAAAAATATATAAAAAATAGACTGTTTTAGTGGTTCCCTTTTGCATTTGAAAAATGATTTAGAGTATTTTTTGAAACAACTTTTCCTTTCTAACCTTATTTAATTAGAAGTGTTTAAGAAATATTACGTACAATTCTCTCTTGGCTCTTCTACTAGTTTAATTCTGAGTATGGCATACCAAAGAGTATACATCCTGAGCTGCTGAGCCCACAGTAACAGTGCCTTCTCTTTCCAGATATACAGAAGCATATTCCATGCTACCAGTTGTTCAGGTAAGAATCTTAAGCAGCTATGCAAAAGTTAAAACTAACCCTAACTTAAACTCTTGAAGTGTTAAACTTAGCATTCAGTGACTGTGAAAACACCCAGCTGTAACTACAGCAGACATACTGACCCCTTCTGTTAGTCCTGCTTTGGTTCTTCGTGTCTTATTTTGGTGTTTGGCTGTGCCTATAGAAACAGATATGGCAAACTGCAAAGCTGTTAAAGCAAGATGACTGCCAGGCATTATTTCTACAACTGCATTTTTTTTCCTCTAATTGTCCTAATTTCCTTCCAGCTTTTATAATTCTGCAGGAGAACTCAATGAAGTTGCCCTGAAGAAAATACTATCAGGCTGTAAGAAGGTATTTTGTTTTCAAACCTATACCATACCAAGATGCTCACTCACATTTTGGGGGCTGTTCTGGATACTTCTTAGATCCAGAAATTATTTCCCCTCTCTTTTTTAAATGTTGTATCTAGTCCCTCACACTGCTGGTCACGTTTAGGCTATTTTTGAATAGAGAGAAAGAACAGGTTAGGTTATTTTGACTAGAGTTTGCTTACGTATATGTCACAACTTTGTTTTTCTTACTGATTTCTCAAGCAAACAGTTCAAATATCCCAAAGGAAATCTGTGGGTTTCTAGCTCAGGATCAGTTGAGGTCAGCTCACTCACTTGGCTAAGCACCATTTGAACAAAACAAAAGGTACAGTCATCTCCACAGAAGAAAGTTTCACAGGGAGAAAGCAGAAGCTGGAAAGAGACAGACAGTGAAATAGAACCATGCCTGCAGAGTTTCAGCTTGAGCACAAGCTCAGGAAACAGGCCAGTTCCACACAGGGCTTTGAAGGAAAAAGACATTCTCAAACTGGAATCAGGCTTGGATGTTCTGAGAGGTGCCAGTGAACTGCTGGAGTAGATGGACATCACCAAACAATTGGGATCCATGACTTGGTGCTGACTCCTAACTTGCTTCAGTCTGGCACACAGGGACAGCATGACTGAGCAGCACCAATGGCTCTCCTTCTGCCTGCAGAGTGAGAGCATGACTGAGCAGCACTAACGGCTCTCCTTCCGCTTGCAGAGTGTGATAGGATGGTACAAGTTCCGACGCAACTCAGACCAGGCCATGACCTTCCGGGAGAGACTGCTTCATAAGAATTTACAGTCACACCTGTCAAATCAGGGCCTTGTGTTCCTTCTGCTGACCTCCAGTGCCATGACAGACAGTTGCTCTACTTACAGACTGGAACATGCCTTACACCGGCCACAAGAAGGGTAATTGGCTTCTTCTGTCTCTAGCTGTAACGAAGCAGTAGCACCACACACGCTGTGACTTGGGACAGCTTGGCTTTTGCTTTGGTGCAGCTGAGTTATTGTTAAGGTTGTTTATGTGACCTTAGAAACTTACACATTAAATAAGATTATTCCTTACATTGCTAGAGCCCAGTTGAAACATTGACCCTGAAGTCCTCCTTGGGGATTTTCCTTTGTACCTGTCTGTAGTGCCAGTGTCAGGCAAACACTGACAGTTCATTTATGCACATAAGCTTTTCTTGATCAATTTGGTGTTCTGTATAGGACTTCAGCTACAGATGTGCATCCTCACATGTCACTGAAATGTTTAAACTGGTGGCAACGTTCAGTTAGCCCAGAAGCTGGGCTTAACAGGCAGGTATTGCATTACTGTGCCTCATCCCCAGGAGGAGGGAAAAAAACCCCAAACCCCAGAGGCATTGCTCAGACTGTTGCTGCTCCTGCCCTTTGCCTTTAGCCATAAGTAGTCATCTCTCTGTGATAACAGTGCACCTAGCGAGAACTATACTGCAAACCTCCATCTGGGAGGCTTAATGGTCAAGAACCTTGAACTATCAAGGAGGGGCCTTTGGATGTTAATAAAAGATGTTCTCATACTTGTGCTTTTTCAGTCTTTTCCAGAAAGTTCCTCTGGTGGTTACCAACTTGGGTATGGCAGAACAGCAGGGTTACAGAACAGTGTCTGGTGCCTGCATGTCTGCTGGTTTTGTGAGAGCAGTAAGACAGCACAGGTACAGTAGATGCCATATTTACTGCTAGCTGCAGCTTTCAGTGACTACAGTTCTTTTTCTGTAGAAGTATTTTAAGTAAGCACTTGGATCATTACCTTGCAGTTATATTCTTGGTCCACAGGTCTGAATTCTTTTATGAAGATGGCTCCTTACAAGAGGTTCATAAGATAAATGAGATGTATGCCACCCTGCAGGAGGAGCTGAGGGTAAGGCACACACACCTGCCAAGATGGGACTCAGTGTCAGAGGGCTTTTCTAACCATAATGATTCTGTGACTGATGGCTACTTTCAGCAGTACTACAAAGCCAAGTCAAACCCAAGGGTACAGCTCCTTGGACTAAATAAGAAACAGGGCTGTGTTCTGGAAGCACAGACTGGAAGATCAGGGATGGCCCTGTACTGTTAGTAGCTGTACACTAAGTTGTCAGAGCTGAACACTTTCAGTTTCCATTAGAAGTTCCATTCCATAAGCACCCTGGCTTGGATCAGCACTAGCGTGGCAGCAGGACTAGGGCAGGGATTGTCCTCCTGGACTGGGCATTGGGGAGGCCACAGCTCAAATCCTGGGTTCAGTTTTGGGCTCCTCACTCCAAGAAGGACATTGAGATGGACTCATCTCAGTGAAGGACTTTGATTAAACTTACACTGATAAATTCCAAGTCCACTGACAAATTCATCTGTTACTCATGTGTTAGCACTAATCTGCTCCATTGCTTAGACAGGAACAAGACATCTTGCACCTCATTCAGCATGATGCTTAGGTTATCATCTCTGAAGTCCACTTCAAGCTCATTACTTAAGCTCTTGAAGACTGTCCAACTTCTACAATCATGAGTACCATTTAGGGTTTTGCATCAAGGTTACAGTCAGCTTCTGTCAGCATTGTTAATGCCACCAAACGTTCTCTTCCATGCAGAAAATATGCTCCACAGTAGAAGCCAGTGAACGATCTGTAGAGAAACTCTTAGCAGAGGTGAGCCAGTTAAAAGAAGAAATCAAGAAGAAAAAGCAACAGAGTTGTTCAGGTAAGTAAATAAATGCAGTGCCACTCTGAGGCTTCCAAAGCTGATTGACTTAGCATTAGCACAAAACCCCTTCTGGGCCCGAGGCAGCCAAAGCAGTAGTAGTGGAATTGTGCAAGAGGGACCGCAACTCTAGCTTACTGGGTTTTTTTTTCCTCCAGGAGAAGACAGAGACTACCCAGGAGAGCCAAAGGAGAATGTTCTCCTCTGTCAGGCACTGCAGACGTTTTTCCCCAATTCTGGACTTCAGACATGTATTGTTTCCTTCAGGGGCCAACAGATATCCAAGAACTGCTGTAACATTGACCATAATATTAACGTCAGGGACAAACTGACTCTCATGGTAGAGCACAGAGACTTCACTGAGGCTGGAACAAGACACCCAACCAAGCGGAAGGGCAGAGGGACCACAGCAGGAGCAAAGCCATTCAAGAAGTCCAGATCTCTGCAGCTTCACCAAAAACTACCTCGAGACCAAGAGGACAGTGATCAGGAAAGGAAGCTTACACTGAGCAGCACTGAAACAGATGAGGACATGCTGGAAAATACTAGAGACACAAATGAATACCCACAGTCTCCTACTTTCTGATCTGGTAATGATTTGTCCAGATGACTCTGCACCAAAAGCTGCTTCCAGCACATGGAAGTGACATCTCAATTTACAGCACTGCAGGGATATAAACACAGTGCATTTTTGCAGGACTTACAAAAAAGGTTGGTGGCTTTTTGGTTTTGGGTTTTTCTCCTAATGCATCCTGTTTGTTTAAAATCCTGTTTGGCATAGAGAGAAGTCCAGACATTTCCTCATTTTGCCTTCCAGAGTGAAATCTGTATTCACTCTCTCAGGGTTTAAAGACTGCACTCCTCTGCAGGGCTGCTCTCCAGCCTCTATGTACATCCTGGGCTGTCCTGTCCCAGGGGCAGAATCCAGCACTTGCGCTTATTGAACTCAGCTGGTGAGTGCCCAGCTCTCTGGTCTGCCCAGATCTCTCTGCAGGGCTTCTCTGCCTTGGAGGGACTCAACAGCTCCTCTCAGATTGCTGCCATTGGCAGACTTACTGATAGACCTTTGAGTCCTGCATCCAAGTCACTTATGAAGACACTGAAGAGCACTGGCCCTAGAAAGCATCCCTGTGGAACCCCACTAGTGACAGGTTGCTAACCTGATGTAATCCCATTTAGAAAACCCTCAACCCCTCAGGCAGTTGCTCACCATCTCATGATGTACTTGTCTAGCTGTATGCTGGAGATCTTCTCCAGAAGGAGACTGTGGGAGACAGCATCAAAAGCTTTACTGAAACCCCAAAAGACTCCATCAGCTGCCTCCCTTGGTCAGCTAGGTAATCAACCTTGTCATAAAAAGGAATCAAGTTTATGAGGCAGAACTCTCCGCTCCTGAAGCCAAGCTGGCTGTGACCAGTGACTGCATTGTCTTTCAGGGGTTTTACAGTAATTCCATCTCTTATACCTCCTCCAGTTTCAGGGAGCAGACACGTCCTAAACCAGCAATGCCACCCCCCCATCAGCCAGTGATTCATTAACTAGCCAGGCACCTTCCCAGTAAACAAGGATACAAACATGAAAAGGAGTTTTATTGTTTATTACTTATCATCTATCACTCTGGGTACTTGACATTGCATATCTTGGGGTCTGTGAGAAATGCTGGGTTCTTAAACATAACTGGCATGAATCCTGTGAGAAGACAAGACAGAGGTTTTTGACAGGGAAGTCCCTCGAGTTACACAGCTCAACAGCATCATCTTACTCACCAAGTACATGAGCTCTTTTAATGGCTTTGGTAATTTCCTTCTGCTTCTTGTCACACAAGCCTGGAGAGAGAAATCATTTTCAGTCTCTTCCATCAACAGTAACCAAAGCACCAGCTTACAGGGTGAAAGTGATACTACTGACAATTCCCTCCCAGTCTTCCTAGAAAAATACACATGTGCTTACAGTGTTAAATACAAAAGTCCCATGTAATTAAGGGACATTTGCATCCCTTGCAAAGGCTACTAAGTCAGAAAAACAATTAAGTTAGCAACAGTTACTTCTGGAAAGACAGCTGATACAGTCACTAGGACTACAAGAACATTCACATGAACCAGTAAATGATTTAATACTTACATACCTGTCACATGCCTGCCATAAATACGGCCACTGTGTGGAGAAACAAACTGGGAAAGGAGCTGTTGAAAATTAAGAAATACCAAGTCAGTTTAAGAACTCTTTTTTTAGAGACCTTCAGTTTATTTTACTACTTGTATTGTATTTCCCAGTTTGTGACCTGTTTACACAAAACTTGGTTCTACCTGGAGAAGAGAAGTAGTATAGCTTGGAGTTACCAAGGGAGATTCTCCTCCCCCTCTCCTCTGCACTAGTCAGGTCACAGCTGGAGTCCTGGGCCCAGCTCTGGGCTCCCCAGCTGAAGAGAGACAAGGAATTACTGGAGAGAGTCCAGCAGAGCCCAGGAAGATGCTGAGGGCACTGGAGCAGCTCTGGCAGGAGGAAAGACTGAGAGCCCTGGGGCTGCTTAGCCTGGAGAAGAGCAGCCCAATGCTGAGCAAGAGCTGAAGGCTGGGGGCAAGAGGCTGGGGCCAGACTCTGCTCAGTGGTGCCCGGGGACAGGCCAGGGGCAGCGAGAACAAATTAGAACCTAGAAGGTGCCACCTGAACATAAGGAGGAACTTCTTTGCTGGGAGGGTGTTGGAGCCCTGGCCCAGGCTGCCCAGAGAGGTCGTGGAGTCTCCTGGAGAGAGATTCCAAAGGCACCTGCAGGTGACCCTGGGCAACCTGCTCTGGGTGACCCTGCTTTAACAGGGAGGTTGGACTACATGATCCCCAGAGGTCCCTTCCAACCCTTACCATGCTAGGATTCTGTGAATGCATTTGGTAAATAAAGTTATAACACCTGCAGATAGGACTAGTAGCTCAAACAGCTTACCACACTGCAGCATTTGACCCTCACCTGCACACATTCTTAATCTCAAGTTTAAAATGCCTAGCACATATGAATAAATTGTTGATTTTCTACCCTTGTGGACTTCCTACACACACATTTAAGACAGCAAACCAGTTACCTTCATGGAAAAGCTGGAAATTTTATCAAACTCACCTGCACATTCTTGTAGTCTACATCTATTCCACATAAGATACATCTCTTAGGAGGCTCCTTATAGGGGTTCTCCATTTGTATGGGCTGAAAGGAGACAATTATTAGCATCTGTAAAGCTGCCAAAGGAAATTAGTTAAGAATGGTTGCTACTTTTATTATCTAGACAAAGCTGTCCTTGAAACTACAAGTGACACTTAAGTGATACCATAGAAGCTTTTCAACATCATCTGCATTTCTGTAACACAGTGATTGGAACTAGAGGATCTTTATTGTCTTGCCTAACCCAAACCATTCTGTGAGTCTATAACCAAGAGTACCTTAATTCAATAGCAGGTGACATCCCTCAGCGCTGGGTCCCTGCTTTCTAACGCACCAAGATACTCAATTCAGATTTTTTATGAGTCCCAACTACACCAAGAGCAAAGCCAAACATTTCCAGACGCCTCTACTGCCTGACCAGAGCCCCTCCTAGCGAGAGCGCAACGATCCTAGAGCCAGCAGCGCCCCCGGAGCCCGGGAGCCGCCTCACCTGGTCGGAGCAGTCGTGCTGCAGGCGGTGCGGCTGCTCCCACAGCGCTGCTGCAAGGGAAGGAGCGACAGGGTTAGGGCAGGACAGACCGGCTGCGCCAGGGCTCGGCACACCCCGCGGCTGCTACCGCTTGGGCACGGCCAGACAGGGGCCACGAGAAACCCAGCTAGAAGCACACACCTGGACGTGACCTCCACGAAACCCTCCCTACTGCCGCCGCTGCCACAACCCGCGCCGCCATATTGCCCCTGGGCCACAGCACCACTTCTGGCGCGACAGCCGCCCCACCACCCAACGTCACTTCCTCCCAGCAGCAGCTGCCTTCCTGCCGCTGGTCTAAACGCCGTGCGCTGGCCAATGGGGCTGCGCCCAGCCCTACTAGAGGCAGGCAATTGGCTGCGGCTCGGCTTGGGGCTGTTAGCGCTGGAAGTGATGCTGGTGGCGGTTGTGCCGAGGGCAGCTATAGTCGGGACTCCGCTTCTCTCATGGAGACTCTATTCGCCTCTGGCGGCTCGGCCGCTCCTCGCTGTGCTCTGCTGCGGCTGTGATGGTCTCCGTACCGCTCCCTCGCAGGCCTGGTCTGAGGGTGGAGGCCGGTAGCCTCTCCTCAGCTGCACGAGGCGGTGGGGATGGCCCAACGCGGTCTCGCTGTGCGGAGAAAAAGCTGTCCCCGCTCTGTCCGTAAGCGGAGCCAGGCCCTGGTGGAGGCTAGCGCTGCGTGCTCGCCTGTGGCTCGCAAGAGAGCCAGCTCCGGTGGAGAGGGGTCCCCAGCTGAGACCCCGGTACGGAGGTGGTGGGGTATGGGCAGGCCGCTAGGTCTGGGTATCAGCGGGGAGGCTCCGTCGGGGAGGGTAGCATGGCCCAGGACAAGCCTGGGTGCTGTTGCTAGGCGAGGGCGTTCCTTTCTGTGAAAGGGGAAGTGATTTGGTTTCAACCTTAAAAAAACTTCATCGCTGCTAAATAGCTATATAGGCATCTTGTACTTGGTACTGATGAGTGATCTCATACAGCATTCAGTGCTAGAGTATGTCCATAGAATAGCAACAAAGGTGGTGAAGGGAACTGGGGCTGTTTAGCCTGGGGAAGAGAAAGCGCAGGGGAGACGTTCTCACTCTCTCCAACTACCTGAAAGGAGGCTGCAGTGAGGTGAGAGTTGGTCTCTTCTCCCAGGTAACAAGTGATAGGACAAGAGGAAATGGCCTTAAGTTGCACCAGGGGAGGTTCAGGTTGGATATTAGGAACGATTTCTTCCCTGCCAGAGTACTTAGGCATTGGCCCAGGCTGCCCAGGGCAGGGGTGGAGTCACCATCTCTGGAGGGCTTCAGAAAACATGTGTTTGTGGTGCTGAGGGACATGGTTTAGTGGCATGGGGATGTGGGGTCCAGAGTTGGACTTGATGCTTATTCCAACCTTATTGATGCTTTCTCTGCTAGTAGGTTAAGTTTCACTGAGTTAAAGCATGACTTCAGAAGTTGAGCTAGATTTTTCCTCATAAGTAGAAAAACACAGTTCTTGATAAGCAGGGGAAGAGTTAAATGACTTGCATCTGCTGTGTATTGTACAGATTATGTTGCCTGTTTTGTTGTTACTTGGGAGTGTTAATACTCGTTATGTTTTTACAGTGTAGTAATGATAGTGATGAAGATATGTTTGGTGACTGTGACAGCTTTTCTGGAAATCATTCCTTGCTGGCTCAAGTTGCTGATATAGAGCACAAATACCTGCAGAATGAAAATATGGATATTAAAGCAGCTGAAGAAATCATCCTTGGGAATCCTCAGACAGGAATTCAACAGAAAAAACAAGATAATCTTTGTACTTCAGAAAATATGGCTGTCCTTAGAGCTGACAAAGAAATGAATGAAAATGACCCAGAAGCTAGCAATCAAGGAACCACTGAATCTGTTGTAGATGACTTGCCATCATCACAACTTCTGTATTTTGAGAGAATCAATCAACTCTTTTCTGGTTCTAGAATATCTCCAGACTCAGAAAGGAGGAATGAATGTGTGAGTTCTTCCTCGGACAAAAGCAGGATTCCATCATCTTTCTGTCTTGGTGCTGAACAGAGGAACAGACCAACTGACACTAAGTGTGATTTACTCAGAGCTGAAAGTCTTAAAGATCACCTCAAAAGTGCTATGACTGGAAATGCCAAAGCTCAGACTCTGCAGGTCTCCAAGACCAAGCAGCTTAAAGAAGCTGTTTTATCTGAGGAGATTTGTGTGGCTAGGAGAACGATTGAATCTTCCTCTGTTGATAAAGGCCCTTTTTATGGGTTACCTAGCAAAGTTAAAGACCTGCTCAAACAGCTCAGAGGGATTGAAACACTTTATGGTAATGCAACTAACACTTCCTTAAGGGAGGAAATGGCTCTGGAGCGTTACCCATTTTACCCATTACCCTCTAAAAATAGTTAAGGTGATATGTAACACAAACCATGCTGGGGAGTGGTTGTTCTGTTTTATTAACTGTTACTTTGGGGCTTTGTGGGAAAGGTTGGCTATGGCTTGTAGAACACTTTGGAAGGCTCAGTCACTGTTAGCTTTTAGGGGTTTATTGGTGCAACACACTCAAACACCAGGCTTAGAGTATTCCATACAAAACATAGACACTTGGGTAATGATTAAAATGCCCCTGGGGGTTCTCTTCTTTACTTTTGCAGAATGGCAGCATGATTGCTTAATGCTGGAATCTCTACAGCAAAGAAAGAATTTAATATACTCCTTGCCAACCAGTGGTGGAAAAACCCTTGTAGCTGAAATAATCATTCTGCAAGAACTGCTCTGCAGGCAGAAGGATGTGCTGATGATCCTGCCATATGTTGCTATTGTCCAAGAGAAGGTCAGGAGACAGTGATTCTGATACTGCCTATCTTTTCTGGTGCCTTGTTACTTGCCTGGCTTTAACACTAGTTTTAGCCAACTCCATGATTTTCAGAAGTACATGGTGGGGAGTGAGTAACTTCTCCCCTAGGTGCTGCTTTTTCATCATAAACCAGACTGAAATGATGAGGTGAAGATGCTGAGTTGTAAAGTGTGCTGAGTTTTGAAATGATAGCTTTGGGCAGTGTTCTGTGTGGTTCTGCAGCCCTACAGCTGTGCTGCCCAATTTGCCAAAGAAATGGTCCTGAAATAAAAGCTAGTGGGTTTTTGATACATAGAGAACAGACATGCCCCAAGGTTGATAAGACTTGTGAACACTTCGGCTTTGCAACTGGAGAAGTTAGCCATAGCTAAAATGGTTTGAGTCATTCCGACAGCTGGCTGAGGTGTGGGTTGGTTATATGCATGTTGAGTTCTTGAGGCAGCTCTGAAACTGAAAATGAGTAGGAGTTTGTTCTAACTGATACGTTTTTTTACAGGTTAGAGGATTATCAAGTTTTGGGGTAGAGTTGGGTTTTCTGGTTGAAGAATATGCAGGAAGTAAAGGAAGGTTTCCACCAATCAAGAGGAGAATTAAGAAGTCCCTTTATATTGCTACTATAGAGAAAGGTCATGCTCTCGTGAATTCCTTAATTGAAACAGGAAGAATTGATGACCTTGGTCTGGTGGTAGTAGATGAGGTATGCTACAAGACTTCCTCAGATCAGTAAGCTGCCAATGTTCATGTTAATGTGCAGTGGTTAGCAAAGAGCAGGCCTCTGGGCACTTGGTTTTGCTCTGAGTATTCACCATGAAATCATTACTGCTTCACTAAGGCTTCTTCCTGAACAGTGGAAGTTATTTTCCTTAACTGAAGCATTTGTTGCTATATCAGGGCAATAGATCCTGTGCTGAGACTGTTAGTGGTTGGTGGTGAATTAGTGCCTGCTTGTTAATTAGACATCTCTAATGCATTGCCAAACAGCCATCAATCATTTCAGTGCTGTGGGATGTATTTTATCAGTCCCAGAACTGAACTCCTCAATGTGAAACCACGAGACTGTGTGTGTGGTGTTAAAAATGCCTCAATGAAAGATTACAAAAGAAAGTTATGTTTGACTGTGACAATGGCCACTTACTCTGCTCTGCAGTGGTGTGGCTGAGTTGTCCTGCTAAGGGTTGGCTGTGGGCTTGAATTGTGTGTGACATCTAACAGGGGTGTTTAATCCGTGGAATGCCTCAGGCTGACCTTGCCTGAACACAGCAGGTTCTAGACAGAAGGCAGCTTAAGAATTGACTTGTTCTGGAAGTAGCTGGCTGCTAGAAACAAAATTAACTTCTACTGGAAGTGTTGCTTGAAACGTGGTTTGTTTGGAAATTGCTGTGGGCTAGTGGCATCTGAGATCTGTGCATTGACTGCTCACTGCCAGGAGTTAACCTTCTGTCAGTTATGGTCTAGTTAAATGGAATGTAAATCTTGTGGATGCTTGCTCTTGGGTCTGTTCTTCTGTGATTGTTGAATGTTGTTTGTGAGGTTCCTGAGAGGAGCTTAGCAGTCAGAATTCACCAGAGGGACAGCATGAACAAGTCCAGCAAAGGTGTTCCTGTAGTGTTTGTTCAGGCCTACAGAGCTTGGGTTTGGTTTCTTTCAGAAATGCTCTCAGCTCAGTAACATTCTGTGGTTCTCTGTTCTCCCTTCTCTGCACAGCTGCATATGCTTGGGGAGGGAAGCCGTGGAGCAGCGCTGGAAATCACTCTGGCCAAGGTTCTCTATGCTAGCAGTAAGTCATGGCTGCAGGTACTGGCAATAAACTGAGAGTGCTGGCATCTCTGGTGGGAGGGAAAACTTTTGTTTTCTGCATTTGTGGTGTTTTGGCTGCTTTTGCCAGGCATGGCCTGACTCCCTGCAACAGGAACAAGTCTTGACTCAGCTGACCCTCTGTGATGGGCTGGGGGTTTTGAAGCTGTTTCTTCTCTGAGAAGTCCTGAGTCTTGTCTGGTTCTTCACAGGAGCTCCCTAGCCATTCCAGTTAGATACTTCTACAGAGAAGGATTCCTCAATCTTTGCATCTAAGGGAATATTTCTTAGCCTCTTATGATGCCAAAGAAGCAGGCTTGAAGGGGGGTGAGCCCTCTTCAAACCTGCTGCTTCAGCATTTCCAAAGACTAATGATAAAAGCTTATGGATTCAATAATCAGAAGTGTTAAAAATTGTGAATGGGGCAATAAATTCATCTCAACCTCTGTTTTACAGGAGCCACCCAAATCATTGGAATGAGTGCAACCTTAAACAATGTTGGAGACCTGCAGAAGTTCCTGCAAGCAGACTACTACACCAGTGATTTTAGGCCGGTCTGTACAAGATACCATGACCTAAGGAGATATTTGGCTTGAGAACTCTAGCAAATCTGGTTTGGATTGTATCAGTTGTGCTTGATTTCAGGCTGTAATGCAATGCCTGCTACTGCTTGCAGTTGCAGCAGTGCAATAAATAGTGCTAGGCACCTGTAAATGCACAAGGGCAAGTGCCTTTATAGTCTTGTGTTAAGACATTGGTGTCATTTTAACTCCTATTTCTAAATCCAAGCTACTGTGATATATCACCCCACTTCACTTGATAGAAGTAGGATCTGTCCTACTGGTGCTTGAATGCTATCCCAGAATCCCAGCATGGTGGGGATTGGAAGGGATCTCTGGGGATCATCTAGTCCAACCCCCCTGCTCCAGCAGGGTCACCCACAGCAGCTTGCCCAGGGTCACCTCCAGCTGCCTTGGGAATCTCTCCCCACAAGGAGACTCCACGACCTCTCTGGGCAGCCTGGGCCAGGGCTCCAACACCCTCCCACCAAACAAGTTTCTCTTCCTGCTCAGGTGGAACCTCCTGGGTTCCAGTTTGTGCCCAGTGCGCCTTGGCTTGTCCCTGGGCACCAGTGAGCAGAGTCTGGCCCCAGCCTCTTGCCACCCTCCCTTCATGAGGGTGGTCTATGGCTGGTAGATGGGACATAACATTTGTCATACTGTTCCTTATGTTTAGACCAAGGGAGATAATTAAACCAGGTTCTTGAGAGAATGGGGGGGAGTGTGTTGATGCAAGTGTGTGTATGACCTGTGATGCTTACTAAACCATGTTAGCAGTACAACAGTAAGAGCTTCATCTTTAGAGAGCACTTGGTAATTTAACTGAAGCTTCTGTCTCCCTAGGTGGAGCTAAAGGAATACATCAAGATAAGAGACACCATTTATGCAGTTGACAGCAAATCAGAAAGTGGCTTTGCTTTTGCACGTCTCCTGAAGTTCAAGGTAAAACTGAAGTGCTTTGGGTTTCTTTGGACTAGAGTTCAGAAATGGATTCCTTTACACTGGTTTGCTCAGAGAGCTTTTAGCAAAGCAATTACTTAAAGATGATAGCTCATTTGGATACCTGTGAGGAAGATGGTAGGCTCTGGGGGGAAAAAGGCCTGTAAAATACTGAACACTTCACTTGGTTTTCATCTCCAAGGTCGAGCTCCTCAGTACTTTGACATATGAAGAGCCATGGATTTGAGTATTCCAGATACCCAGTGCTTTATTTTTGGGGGTAGCTTTTCTCAGCAGTTGGTCACTCTTACAAGATAGTGGGAAAAGACTTCTTTTGTTGTTGGCTTATTACTGCCTTGTAAGGATTCTTTCAGCCTTTAAGAAGGAAAAATGTGCTGCTAGCAGTCTGCCATAACACTCAGCTAACATCCCTGTGGTGCTGCTAAGAGAAACTGAAGCATTAGGAGGAAAAAGCAAAGCATTTGACTGTTGCAGCCAGGTATCTCTCAGTTCAAACCATTAGTAAGCTCTTGAAAGTAAGAACAGGGAGAAAAGTGTATTCTAAAACTGCCTGCAGTGATGCCTTGTTAAATCACATGAGAGGATTCTGCTGAAGGCTGAGAACAAGTATTGAATATTTGCTCTGTCTTTGTTTCTAAGTTGAAGAGTTTGTCAGTCTGTCTTTCTGGTAGTATTCCAGCAGTCTGGAGAAAGCAGATCCTGACCACATCATTGCCCTGGTCACTGAAGTTATTCCTCAATATTCCTGCCTGATCTTTTGTCCCACTAAAAAGAACTGTGAGAATGTGGCTTCTATGGTGTGCAAGTACCTTAAGAAGTAAGTTTCTGTCATGATTGTTTTAATTGTATGTGGAATAATTGGTCAGAACTTAAGAACCTTCTAGTTTGCTAGGGACTGTCCCTTGTGATCACAAGAGAATGCTTTCAGCAGAGCTGCTAATTGCATTAATGACAGCAAACTGCTCAGTGCTCATTAAACTGATGTTTACAAGAGATCTTATTTTAAACACACTAGTTGAAAAAATGGTTATTAGAGGAAAAATCAAAGAAAAAAGGACAAGCATACAAAATGCTCTCAAAACTGAAACATTGCTGCTGTGCCTGTAACCTCTGCTTGCACACAAGAAGAGCTCTGTGGCAACTTCCTCAGTCTCCTGTCTATTGCTATTTTAAAGTTACTGGAAAGAACTTTCTCCTGCTAGGTGTTAGGGGAAAGGATAATGAACAGAAATAGGCAGTAAATATGTATCTGGAATTTAAGTAGTTAATGTCTAAAATGCTTTCCTTCCTCCAAGAGAATTCAGAGCTCACAGGGAGGAAGAGAAACAAGATCTCATCAAGAACCTGAAGAGTATTGGCAATGGAAGTGTCTGTCCTGTTCTGAAGCAAACAATCCCTTTTGGTGTTGCCTATCACCACAGTGGCCTTACAAATGATGAAAGAAAAAGCATAGAAGCAGCATATTCTGCAGGTGTCCTGTGCCTGCTTGCCTGCACTGCAACTTTAGCTGCTGGAGTCAACCTGCCAGCAAGAAGGTTAGTAACTGAAAAGTCACTTGATCAACTCATGATGGTCTAGTGAAGTTATGTGGGAAGAAATTGTATTGAAATGAAGAAATTCACCCTTGCATTGTTGCATTCAGTTTTGCTCTGTGAAAAAGAATGCTTTAAGCTGTAAATAGTGATTTTTTTTTTTTTATTAGTTACTAAGCCAGGGACATGATGAAGAAAGCCTTTCACATTTTCTTGCTGCTTTGGTCATTTTAATTTAAAGCATAACTTACTAGAGGCTTCTTTACAGGGTCATTCTCAGAGCTCCTTATGTTGCTCATGACTTCCTGAAGAAGAGCCAGTATCAGCAGATGATTGGCAGAGCTGGGAGAGCTGGCATTGACAGTGCTGGGGAGAGTATTCTCATAGTGCAAGAAAAGGAGAAACACCTGGTAACTTTGAGAGCTGTTGATTATTTCACTGGTTGGATGAAGCTGGTGGGATAAAGAGGAGGAGTTGAGCTGACTAGCTGACTTTTGGTCACTTCCTAATGTTGCAAGTATTGAAGTGGTCCAGTAACACCTATAAACTACCCTTGGATGGTTTGTTTTCAGCTCTGAACTGTAAACTTCAGGTGTCTGCACTTCCTTTATCAGCTGAATTGTGCATGTCAGTGTTTCTAAGTGTAAAACTAATGCATAAATATTGTCTCTGAACTAATGTGTTCCTTGGTCCCTTTAGGTTCAGGATTTAGTTAAGAGTCCTCTGGAGAACTGTTACAGCAATCTCCTGCTGGAGCTGAGCAAGGGAATGCAGAGCTTGTTGCTGTCTTTGGTTGGACTGAAGGTATTAGTTGGCTCATCTTTGTGAGTAACTGGAGTGCTTGGGGATGCAAAGAAAACCTTACTGTTGGTTCTGTAGATAACCCAGACTCCTTAAACAGACTGGCTTACAAGTTCAGAGCAGCTTCTAGTCAATGAGGACAAAGACTTAATTGGGCTTTAACTCATTTGTCAAGTAATCATGTAACATGACCTTTTCCTTCTGTGTAGGAGTCAAAACTATAGCTACCTTAGGATATTTTACAGTATTAGTATTTTGATTTCTCATGCTTGATCCAAAATACAAATACAAATTGATGTGATGCAGTAGCTAGAGTAACAGAACAGATGGAGAGAGTCCCTTCAGATCCATCACAGACTGTCATTCTTTCTTATGTAGAAGCACAAATAGCAAATTGCTTCTCTATCCAGTGATTCTTTACAAACTTTGAAATGTTTTTTCTGTAATTGCAACTTCAAAGATGCTAATCACTTGCAAAACTGCTGCAGATTGCAGTTACCCTTGAGGAAGTCAACAATTTCATGTGCAACACCTTGCTGGGTGTTCAGCAGCAGCTGCTGTCTAAAGAGAAGAGCCTCTCAGAAGTAATTAAAGATGGACTAGAAGATCTAATAGAAAAAGGACTCTTGAAAGAGAGAGGATCTGAGAAGGACGATGATTCCAAGGGTGCCCTAGCCATCACTCCACTGGGTAGAGCTACATTCAAAGGTAAAGCTTTTGTTCTTATAGAGTCTATTTCAACAAACCCTGCTGTCTCAGCCCTAGCTTACTTTGATGTTATCCCATCTTCAGTCTGAAACTGTGATGACAAATAAGTTGTATAGAGGCAGTTTGGATTGCCAATGTGCTGGACTGAAAATGGGGACGGACAAGTAGTGCATGACTGGAAGTGATGGGAGTGAAGTGTTCCAACAGCAGTCACAGTGAGAGTAAAACCAGAACTGCACCCCAAAAAGTGATTTGAAGATTTGATTTAGTGACTGTAATCAAAATGGCTCACAGCCTTGTTTTGTGATTCATTGTTATGAACAAGTAATGTTACAGGGGGAGGGAAGCTTAAGAGGGAAGGGAGGTGTGTAACAGTTGCACAGGCCAGTTGCACTGGGGTGTACAAAGAGGTTCTGTTTCCCTGTCACAGCATAAAGATACAGGGCATGGAATGCAACTGGAACAGGTTGAGTTTCTGAAAGATTCCTTCAATCCCAGATTGTCTCAGTATTTCTTTAACCCAAGGCAGTTCCCAAACGCTCCAGACACAGAACTGACTTAACATGGAAATCACTGACTGCTTTTCCTAGTTGAGTTTCACTGCTCATGTTAGATTAGAGCAGTCACCCAGATCATGGTTATTTATCTTCAGTTCAGGTGGCACAACAAGCTGTTGGGGAAGATAAAGGAAATTAGTCACTGTCTTAAAACCGATTACACTTGACTCTCTTTAAAATTGCAATGTGTTGTGTGCTTATTGTAGGCTCTGTAGACTTGGCATACTGCAATCTTCTTTACAGAGAACTGAAGAAAGGTTTGGAAGGGCTGGTTCTTGAGAGCAATCTCCATCTTCTGTATCTGGCAACTCCATATGATATGACTTCCAGCTGCAGCCCAGATTGGATGATATACTTGAGACAGGTGAGAATGGACCAGCAGGCATGCATTGGGGCACATAGTAATCCTGCTAATTAGATTTTAGCTCAGTTTATGCACACAGGAGATGTAGATACTAGCAATTTGATGCAGGGGAATGATTTGATGGGAAGATACTCTTATTTTCATTCATAGGGCAGAAGTGCTTTCCTGTGGTGCATAAAAACCTGAGTTCTTTTGCGTCTGTAACATGTGATCCTCTTTAGGGGAAGCAGTGGCATGAAACACCTCTTGAGTTACCACTTCTCCAAATCCTGACTCTAACCTTGATGCTGGTCTTGCCATTAGCACAGTCTGGTTAATCTTAAACAAGTCTTGGCTATAAACTACTCATAAGTAACCACATCTAGGTAGTCTTGCCAGAAAACCACTAGTCCATTATTCAAGAGCCTTATTTACCTTTTGATGTTCCCTCATTTAGTCTGTTGTTTAGGCAGCAAGATCCCCTGGGGAACATTAAGCCTTAGACTCGGATATCTAACAAAGATGAAATGCTTAGTTCCAGCCTTGGTTGCAGCTGTTACCCATGATTGCAGCTGTGACCAACACCTTCCTGCAGGCTGTGTAGCAGCACAGCCCTCATCTACTCTTGCACATTCTGAGACTCACCCATAACTACTTCTTTTTCTGCAGAGTGTTGTATGCTAGAGGTAGCAGTAAAATCTCTTTCATAGTGCCAGAATGTGGCATTCAGAGGTGGAATTGAAAATAGGCAAAGAAGCTGCAGATCTGCCTAGTGACTGAGTACTTTTATAGAGACATTGAAAAGCATTGCTTCACTTTGAGTAATGTTTTCTGTAATATTAACAACTAAATCTCTGGGAATCCTCTATAAAATCTCATTTCAGTTCAACCAGCTAAGTGCAGCGGAGCAAAAAGTGCTGGATATTGTGGGAGTGCCTGAAAGCTTTATTATAAAAAAAGCTTCTGGTCAAGCCATCAGAAAGGTAGGCTGGAGATTTCTCATCCCTCAGGGGACAGTTTAGTCATTTCATTTGATTGACAAAGTCTAGAGTGTTTTTCTGCTAGTGTTGTTTGTTACTGTTCTGCTTAAGGTTCTTTTAACCTAGGTATTCATTTTCATCATGTTGGGTGGTGTCTTTGGGTATGGTATAGGCATGGCTTAGAGATGAGAAGGATGCAAAGAATTTCCTTGTAGCACTAACAGCATCTTGAATCTGTTCCTGGCTCTGAATTGTACCTGTCTCTTCCTAGACTGTGGACAGTGCAGTGGTGAACAGACTCTACCTGTCATTTGTCCTTTATTCCCTGCTGAAAGAGACCAATCTGTGGAGTGTTTCAGAGAGGTTCAATATGTCCCGAGGGCATGTGCAGAATCTTCTGAGTTCTGCTGCTTCCTTTGCCTCCTGTGTTCTGCACTTCTGTCAGGTTAGTGTTAACTGAATTCCAGCAAAACCCTGGGGATAGCTCTCCAAAACCTGGAGTCCTCTCACAGTGGAACTGAGCCCAGGGCTTGTGTTGCACCTTTCCTGTGGGAAGAGATCTGTATTTTCAGCTGTTTCTTACTCAATTATATTTCCTGCTCTAAGCATGCTTGTGCAGGGATATTTCTTAGACCAAAACCAAGCTTTATGCACTGAGAATGTGAACACATGCAAACTCTACAGGGAGTTGACCAGTGTCAGTGCTGAAATAACTGGCAGCTTTGCCTTTCTTCTGAGGATACTGCCCCCTGCTTGTGGAATGATGTGTCAGGGAAACAGCTGAAGTGAATTTTCTCTTGTATTTAACTCTGTTGAAATGATGCGTTGCTTATCCTTCAGAGCTGCCCCAATTTGGGGATGTTCAGCTGAAGGGTTCTGGAAACAGCTCTGCAACTAGCTGAAAGGATAACTAGAAATGATACTGATTCCCCTGTCTAAAAGCTCTGCGGTGCCTATTGCCTAGCAGAAGCTCTTATCAATCGCACCCCCTAAATACAGAAGTCAGGATCTGACTTTCAGTCATCTTTGTCTCTGCAGGAGCTGGAAGAATTCTGGGTTTATAAAGCCTTGCTGGCAGAGCTTACCAAGCAGCTGACATACTGTGTTAAGGCAGAACTCATCCCTCTGATGGAGGTAGCAGGGGTCCTAGAGGTTAGTAAACCTGGCTTTGTGAGGTGGTTCAATGTAAACTGGAAAGCTGAACATTACTGGGCCTCTTAGTGTGTCTGGAAGACCAAGCTCCTTTTTACTGAGAACTTGGCTTAGTGTTTGAAGAGTTCTGGAGGCTGGGGGAAAAGTGGTCTGAGGAAATGTGAGCTGGAGCCAGTGCTGTTTTTCTTCTGGCTGCTACCACAGCAACAGGGACAGTGGTGTATTTGGACAGCAATGTAGCTGCATGCTCAGTTGAAACAGTCCAGGTTTCTGTTGTGGTAAGGACTCTCCAATTCATGGGAGCAAGGAGGAATAACAACTTCCATATGTAAGTTAGAAGATGCTCACAGAAATGTGGAGTCCTGTTGGGAACTTGGGCTTTTACAAGCACCTGCACTGCTGCATGTGCTTTAAATCAGCTTAAACAATATCTGAATCAGGCTCCTATCAAAGGAGAAAACCTTCCTGGGCTTCAGTGCAGGGTAAGTCATCACTGGACCTCTTGCAAAATGGGCACCTTGCATGTCCAGCTTGCTGCTGAATCAGTTTGTCAGCAAACCACTGAACTTGGTGGCATGAAGGTTTTATTCTGAGAAGTGAACAGCAATGAAGACTTCCAGCCTAAGAGGTTTTTTGTATATATCACCTCTTCTGAGCTGAGTGCAAAAGGTTAGCCTTTTGTTTGTGGCTGACTCCACTTGGGAGCATTTCTGTGCAGAGGCAGAGCAGGCTGGACAGATGATTCTGCTGGAGTTAGACTGTAAAGATGACTTCAAAATGATTGCTGTAACCAAGGTACTGCTGCACTGGGGTTAAAACTCCAGAGCTGGTGTTTGTAGCAGGTGCTGTCACCTTGAACAGACAGGATCTGCTTTGGTTTTCAGGGGGGAAGTTATAAAATCAGTCTTAAGGTTACTGCAGTGAAAGGAAATCATTTTATGCACATTTACTTGCACAGGTGTCACAGACATCTAAAGACTTATCCCAAGAGTGAAGTCACTAGTGAGGGAAGATTCTGCATCCCTGGCCAGACTGCACAGAACAGCCAGGGCATGGAAGTGTCTGCTGGCAATCAGGGGTTATTTGGGGTGAAACTAGTGATGCCTGCTCACATCAATGAACACGGTCCTCAGTTACCATGGAGGAAGATAATTAGTGTAAGCTGTTTTCTCTTGGGTGCTGAGGTACCCCCATATGCCATCAAATAAATGTCTTCCTATTCCTTCTCTTTAAGAGGCAGGGGGAAAAACCCAAAAGGTAACTGAGCAAATGCTTGCAGGTGTAATGTGTTCATCATCACTCAAGGTACTAAAGCCTTGGCTGTACCAAATGACTCCACTACTGCAAAAATACACTTTAACTGAAACTTTAAAGCTCTAGCAGCATTTGTCTTTGCAAAAGCAATGTTTGCCCAGAGACTGTTAAGCAAACAGTGCTTGGCTACCTTCCGTAGCAGCAGGCTGGAGCCAAGTTAGGAGAAGCAGAGTGTGCACAGCTTCTTACACTGGAGATCATCAGGTTCCAGAGCATCACTCCTGTGAGCTCACAGCACAAACCTACAGAAATAAAGGTACTGTGATAATAAAGGAAAGCTTACAAACAAGCTACAGGCCTTGCTGAGAAATCTGTCTCCATCTTTCTCCTCTAAGCACTGATGGTCTTGGAGAGATAAACCACAGAGAGCTGGCTGAGGTGTTCAGGGTTGGTGCTGGTTGACACCTAATGGTAATTCTCATTGCCTGTTCTAACAATACAACACCATTTTCTGCTTGCAGGCACGAGCAAGACAGCTTTACAGTGCAGGCTACAGAAGTGTAGCACACTTGGCCAATGCAAGCCCAGAGGCTCTGGCCACCAGGATTGAGCGCTTGTCACGGCGTCAGGCCAAGCAGATTGTCTCTTCTGCAAAGGTAAGGGAGGGGAAGGCTATAAACTGCTTCAGAGCTTCCATCTGTCTGAAGAGGGTGTTTGAGTGACACTCAGGTGAAGGATTCAGCTTGCTGCTGAAGGCCTTAGTGCTGGTTTGCGATCAGAATCGGGAATATCTTGAAATACTCTTGACAACATCATTATCTAAGGGGGCTGAGTAATGAAGTGAGCAGCTGCTCACCCTCATGCTCCTGAGTGATAGCAAACTTAAACCTGTCTCAAACCAGTTTGTAATATACAGCATAGTGGCAAGTTGTGCTTTCAGAGGGGAAGCAGAGGGCAGAAATATTTGACAGCTGGTCTGATGAAATGCAGGAGTTAACCAGACTCTGCTGAGTTATCATAACTGAAAATCTTTGAACCTGCCAATACCTCTGGACTTAGCTGGCAGAAATTGTAGTGGCAGTTGTGATAAAAGAACAGGTTTTTCAGGACTGGAAGTGGAAAGCAACAAGGTATAGGGTTAACCTCACCTGCTTAGGTTGCTTTTGTCATGCTTTGTGTAGTGGTTTAACCCCAGCTGGCAACTGAGCAGCACACAACAGTTTAAGAGGTAAAGCAGAGCAAGGAATTCAACCAGCATGGGATGGTGTTCATCATCAGGTGTTCACCCATCTCCAGAAGATCAGGGCTTCATCACCTGTTATGGTGACTTTGGATGACAAACATCATCACCCCTTCCTTCTTCCCCCAGCTTTATGTGTTTCATATGGTCTGGGATATCCCTTGGGTCAGCTCAGCTCTGTCCCCTCCCAGCTTCTTGTGCACCTGCAGCCTGCTCCCTGCTGGGGTGAGGAGCAGAAAAGGCCTTGAGTCTGTGCAAGCAGTGCTCAGCAGTAAGGGTAACATCTGTTATCAACTCTGCTTCCAGCACAAATCCAAAACACAGCCCAGACTAGCTACTGGGAGAAAATTAACTGCATTCCAGGCAAACCCAGCACATTCTGTTATTCTTTCTAGTTTTTGTTTTGAACAAGCATGGTGGGAAAGCCCTTCACTTGGTATCTGCTCTAAGGCATAATTGGTGCCTTAGGCACACAAATAATCTGAGGAAGAGGATCACAAGCACTGACTTGTGCTTAAATGTTCAGGAAGTATTTTATTTATCAAGTGGCAGTGTTTTCTCTCAGTCTCCATCAGCCATCTGCTGTTGCAGTGGCATCAGCTTCATGTTTGGTTCTGTTAACAGCAAGCTCTGGGTGAATAAGGGATTGCCTAGAATAGGTGCATGGGTGGTTAGTGAGAAATTATGCAGTCAGCAGCAGTCTTGGGCTGTATATTCTGACAGAGTGAAAGTCTGTAGTCTTTAGGCACTTAAAAATGGCCATGGCCATTTAATGTGGTCATGGGCTCCCTACTGCTGCTTTTGCTGCTGTGTGAGCCAGGAGAAAGGGATGTGTGCAGCTTCTTCATCTGCACCAGTGCCAGATCCAGCAATCTAGCTTACTCTCATGCTCAGATGTCAAACTGCTGGAGTTTCCTCTAACTGGGAAGTTAGAAGTGTTTGCCTGTGGTGTTCTACACGTGCTCCTGGGGCACTATTCCACCCCAGCTGCTGGCAGCAAACAGTTCAGAGCAGTAGATGAGGCAGTTACTAATATCAGGAGTTCCAAATCTGATCTGAAACTGCTGTAAATGTTGTATAAAGCAGGAGACTGGCAGCTTAGGAGGCACAACTTCCAAATGCTTATTCCAACATGGAGAATAAATGTTTATGGTTCAGAATGTTCTTGTTGGCAGTTGTAGCCAGAACTGTTTATGTTCTGTTAAACTGCAGCACTGAGAACCAGCCCTGTGCTGGGTGATCTCCTGTCTGCTGCTCTTCATATGGGTATGCACTAAAGAGTAAAGAATGCTGGCAGTGGTCCTTGTGAACCTGTGAATCCTGTTTGGCTGAGGTGCTGCAGCCCTGCCAGCAGCAGCAGCAGTGTTTCACAGGGCAGATGCAGGTTTGGGAAGAGACACTGGTGTTTTAGCTTGTTTAACAGTTGCAGCTAATGCTTGTGTTAGTTATCTGTGTGTTGGGTTTCCTCCCTGTGCTAGATGCTGCTGAGTGAAAAAGCTGAGGCTTTACAAGAAGAAGTTGAAGAACTTTTCAAGGTGCCTGCAGATATCCCAGGGGCCTCCTGACTGTCAGCAAGAAGCCAAAAGCCAGGATATTTTTAACTTTTTAACTTTCCTCTGTAAAGCTGCTAGACTTGTAATAAATATTTAGTGTCTTTTGTACCCATCTCTACTGTGTGAGTTCTGAGTTCAGGATGGCTCTTGGAAAGGTGGCTTCAGGGGAGGGTTTGGATTATGAATCTCATGGGCAATAGGCTAGAATCAAGATGTGATCTTAATTCATTCCTGACTTTAGGGGTGCTTTGGGGACTGGACTAACTGCCTGGCCTCTACTCCTGCCTAGAGCTCAGGTTCATAGCTGGCTTAAGCAGTGCCTTTACATTGCATATCCTTTTTAGGATGCTGAAGCTACTCCAAAATCCCTTCTTGCAGGAATCTCTCTACTCTAGGTGTAGCTAATGGAAAAAGAGAAATAAGAGTTGCAATTCATAACAAAGGAGTTGTCCAAGAATTGTGCAATGATGCCCAGTTTTAAACCCTGTTAAAATATGCAAATACCAAATTTGTACTCAGCCCCTGGCAGTTTCCTGGGAGAATTCTTTATTGGTTTGTTTGCATTATCTTCAGAAGACAGGTGATCATAGAGTCCCACACTGGTTAAAGCTGGAAGGAGTCACCAGAGGTCATCTAGTCCAACCTCCCTGCTCCAGCAGGGTCCCTAGAGCACAGCACTCAGGATTGTGTCCAGGTGGGTTTGGGGTCTCTGCAGGGAAGGAGACTCCACAACCTCTCTGGGCAACCTGTGCCAGTGCTCAGTCACCCTCACAGGACAGAAGCTCTTCCCTCATGGTTAGGTGGAACTTCCTCTGTTCCAGTGTGTGCCTGGGAGGGCTGGTGGGAGTGTTAGGCTTAGGTGAATGGTTAGCTGTTGATTTCCATTCTGTGGATGAGACCTATAGTGTTCTGTGTTCTGGAAAGCTGCTCCCACTGAGCTAGTCCTGCCTGGGCAGCACTTGCTTTGTCCTTCCTTCTGAAGCTTCATTTCACTTTGTTCAGCAGGATGGTCCAGCACGGAGTATCAGCTGTAATGAGAGCCAAATGTTTTCCCTTAAAAGCTTTGTTTGGACTAGAAGGGAGGCTGAGTGATTCTGTGGAGCTCTGCTGTGTTGGAGCTTAGCAGCTCCCATGGTGCCTGAATCTGTCAGGTGCAGACTTGGGGAAAACAAAGTCTTCTAACAAGATCTGTAAAGCTGTGTTGCACTTCAAAGAACTGCTAAGTAGACCAAAGGGTCCTTTGCATCTCTGGATAAACAGCATGCACCACCTGAGTCTCAGAAGCAGCTGAGTTCAGAAATAAAACCAGCTGGGAGCTGTGTCAGGACAAGGTCTGGCTGGGGTTTGGGGCAGGGGGTAAGGACAGCTGGCAGAAACACCTTGACAGGCATTTCTGTGCTTTTCCGTTCCAGGCTTTCTTGGCATCAGCCCTGTCCGTCTTCCTGAGGCTGCTTCTGCCTCAGGGGCAGCACAACCCTGGATCTGTGTGCAGACTGGGGAAGGAGAGGCCCTGCAGAGAGGGATCTAGGGGTTCTGGTCCATGGCAGGTTGAAGATGAGTGAGCAGTGAGCCCTGGCAGACAAAAGTCCCAACCGTGTCCTGGAGTGCATCAAGTACTGCATTGCAGCTGCTCAGGGGAGGTGACAGTCCCCCTCTGTGGTGGTGTGGCCTCCCCAGGGCAGAGCAGAGGAGCAGGATCACCTCCCTTGACCTGCTGGCAATGCTCCTGCCAGTGCAGCCCAGGAGACCTCTGACCTTCTCAGCCACAGGGGCACATTGCTGGCTCACGGACAACTTCTTGTCCACCAGGAGCCCCAGGTCCTTCTCTGCTGAACTACTTTCCAGCTTCTTATACCCTTCCCTTGTAACTCTCAGGGCATCCCTCAAGTTCTGCTCTAATTTCCATGAGTCCAAGGTCTCTCCTACTTTGCAGTGTTTAAGAATGGATATAATGCACTGCCAGAAGTGTCCAGGCAGAAGCTCTCCATTCCCATTCCACACCTGCAGCTCTCCCAGGTAATGAAGTGGAAGACATTATTGTCCAGCTACAAGGTTTGGGAAGCTACTGAAAGAATTACTCTTGCTAGACCTTTTGTACCCACATCTGCATGCAGCAATTGAATCCAGAATGGAGCACTGGCCATCTGAAGTGCACAAAGCAAGAGAGAAAGGGGCAAGTGGCTCAGATCACCTTTCTCCAAGGGAGCTCACTGAGGAAACTAAAGAATTCCAGCTGAAGAAACCTGTGTGCAGGCTGCATCTCACCTGCCAGCTAGTAAATATTCTCTACCTGTAGTGAGCACCTTAACCTGGTTTGCAGTAGGGATTTGTCAAGGGCTGAGCTGCATTCTTAGATCCTTGCTTCACTCATGGGGCTGGAGAGCTTGTGTGCTGCTGCAGTCATCTGCTGACAGATGGATTATTCCTCTGGCAGATAGTTACCCCAGACCTTCCTGTGGGTGTAGGCCTGTCATTGGTGCTGTACCCCCAAAAGGGGAAGCATTATGCTGACTAAGATCCTGAGCCAGTCCAGAGCCTTGCTGATGTTTCCTTTCTGGCAGAGCCATGGATGTGTTTATCAAAAACAGAGTTAATTTGGTCTAGTTCTTCTTGTTCTGGGGGTGAGTTGCTTCATCCTACAAAAATGTAGAGCAAGCAGGAACAGGAGGGGCCAGGCTTGGGCCATGCTGATTAATGCCCCAGCTCTGAGCGTGGGAAGGGCAGTACCCAAACAAAGTAGCAGATAAGGAGTGGACAACCTGCAGTGTGTTCCCACAGGCAACTGCTTTGAAAACAATAGGAAAGGTGGGTGCTCCAGGATGAACTGATGCAGGTGGGAAATGTCATGGTGATGTTATATGTAATTGTTCAAACACTCTGCAAATCATAGAGTCACTGTTTGGAAAAGACCTCTGAGATTGAGTCCAATATCCACCCAGCACTGCCATGCTCACCACTGAACCATGGCCCCAAGCACCACATCTACATGAGTTTTTTGAACACTTCCAGGGATGGTGACTCCACCACTGCTCTGGGCAGCCTGGGCCAATGCCTGATAACCCTCTGGGGGAAGAAATTCTTCCTACTGTCTCATCTGAACCTGCCCTGGTGCAACCTGAGGCCACTTCCTCTTGTCCTATCACTTCTTACCTTGGAGAAGAGACTGAGCCTCACCTTGCTACAACCTCCTTTCAGGTAATTGTAGAGAATGAGAAGGTCCTCTCTGAGCCTCCTCTTCCTCAGGCTAAACAAATGTCTCAATCATGTGCATGGTAAGCAATATATGCCCATGGCTGTTTCCCAACAGGGCTCCCTGGCAAGGCTGGGTGTTGAAGGAGTTTCAGCACAGGTGGACTCTGCAGGGAGCACCCTGAGGACAGACCCAGAGCATGCTTCAGCCTTTTTTTTTTTTGTCACAGCAATTCTAAGATGCTTGTTGGCTGTAATTAAGAAACACCATTGTTGCATCATGAACAAGGTGGCTTTCAGCGTGAAGAAGGTGGGTTTCAGCCTGAAGCAGCAGGCTCACCAAGTGACACTTGCTGCTGGGTGCTGCTGTGGCTTGGTTTTCCACAGTGGAGGCCTGTGGTTGGGATGTCAGACTGACATCTCACACCCTGAGCAGCAGTGGTGGTAGTAGTTTCTCAGCCTGCTCTTTTTGCAGGCAGCTGCCCTGCATCACAGAGGCAAAGTGGAAAGCTGCAGAAGTTGGCTGATTGGTTGCAGTGTGCTGAGATGCTGGAAAGGTCTGAGCAGGCAAGAAACCATCTTGAAGCTGAGGTTCATTCTGAAATGGTTGAGGGTGTTGAAAGAGCAACCACGGGCTTCAGGTATCTCAGTGCTGCTCCTGAGACATTGCACAGTGGTGAGGCTTGAAGAGCCAGGCTGCAAGAAGGTTAACACCATCCTGGCTTGGATCAGCACTAGTGTGGCAGCAGGACTAGGGGAGGGATTGTCCTCCTGGACTGTGCACTGGTGAGGCCACACCTCAAGTCCTGGGCTCAGTTTTGGGCCTCTCACTGCAAGAAGGACATTGAGGTGCTGGAGTGTGTCCAGAGAAGGGCAATGTAGGTGGTGAAGGGTCTAGAGCACAACTGTTGTGTGGAGCAGCTAAGGGAACTGGGGTTGGTTAGTCTGGAGGAGGCTGAGGGGAGACCTCACTCTCTACAACTCCCTGGCAGGAGGTTGGAGTGAGGTGAGGGCTGATCTCTCCTCCTGAGTTAACAGTGATAGGACAAGAGGAAACGGCCTCAGGCTGCACCACGGGAAGTTCAGATTGAACATTAGCAACAATTTCTTCACTGAGAGGGTTATCAGGCATTGGCCCAGGCTGCCCAGGGCAGTGGTGGAGTCACCATCCCTGAAGGGGTTCACAAAGCATGTAGACGTGGTGCTTGGGGCCATGGTTTAGTGGTATGGGGGTGCTGGGTGGGTGGCTGGACTCGATGATCTGAGAGGTCTTTTCCAACCCTAATGATTCCTGGCTCTATGACGCCACAGCAGCCCCCGCCCGAGGGTCCCCGGGTGTCCCCTGCCCGAGTCCATGTCTCCCAGCCGGCAGCACAGGGAAGGCAGGACCCGGGGCCGGACCCGCCCCCAGTGGGGGTGGTGCTACCGGTGGGAGCGGCGGGGCAGGAGAGGAGGATGCTGCTGCCGGTGCTGGTACCGGTGCTGGTGCTGCTCCCGGTGCTGCTGGGGCTGGCGGAGGGTGGGCAGGCGGCAGAGCTGCGCCTGGGGCTGAAGGGCAGAGCTCTCGGGGAGGTGAGCCCAGCCTTCCTCTCCCTCACCCTGGACGCCAGCCTGGCCCGGGACCCGCGCTATGTCACCTTGCTCAGGTGAGCACCTGCGGGGCGGGGGAGAACGGGGAGGGAGAGGGCAGCTGGGGGCTTCCCCCACAGCTGGGGGGGAGGGAAGAGACCTCACCCCTGGATCTGAAGCTGGGGATGCTTCTGGATGGTCTCCTCTCTGGGGTTCGCTGGTTCCCTCCATCCTCCAGGTGCTAGGTTCCTGCCCGGGGGCAGAGCTGCGAGGAAGGAGTGGCAGGACTGGGGGAGGTGCAGGTGGGGTCGGTCGGGTGATACCCACTGCGAGCAGCCCGGGGATTATTTTGGGAGAGGAGCTGCTCTGCGAGTGGAAAAATAAGGAGGAGGAAGCTGCGGAGCAGGAGTTAGGGGTGAAGGGGCTGAGGGCTGTTAGCTCTGCTGCTCAGAGAGATAAAAATCATTTTGCCAAGGCACTATCACTGTCAGGTCAAATAAATGCTGAAGGTCTGTCACCATTAGAGCTGAACCAGAATCAGATCATGAAAATGAAGCCTTTTTATTCCCCCTCGGGTGGCACTGAACAACTCTGGACTGTCAAGGGGTGGAGCTCCCTGCCCCGATCTCTGTCTTGTCTTTTCTTCCCTGCTTTTGCTTTTTTTTTTTTTTTGTACTTTGTTCCTTTTGATTCTGCTATTTTTTTTTTTGAAGTTGTGTTAACTCTTTCCTTCTCACCTGCCTGATCCCATTTTTCAGCCCCAAGGTCTTTCTCCAGTCCCAATTTCCCTCCTCACCAAAGTGGAAAGAGAGATAACACCAACTTTCTTGGAAAGTGCTCAGGTCTCCAACCTCCAGCCCCAACTACGCACCCTGGGGTTCAGTCTGGGGCCAGCAGTGCCACCACGAGGAGCAGGAAGCACTTGGTGGCCTCTAATCTGCTGTGTGTTGCCACTGAGAAGATAGGATGTGGTGCTTGGGGACACGGTTTAGTGGTGAGCATGGTAGAGTTGGTGGACAGTTGGACTCGATGGTCTCAGAGGTCTTTTCCAGCCATAATAATTCTGTGATTCCATAGTGCTTCTGTAGCCAGCATCCTCCTCTGATGCCTGGTGGTTTCCCCCAGTGAAGGGTGGGTGGTGGTGGTGCACATCCTGCAGAGGCTGTGCACACTTCATAGGGGCAGAGCTTGTGTTACTTCATAAACCTCCTTTGCTGAAGCTGACACTTGTCCCATTGTGGACTCCTCATCTGTCTTGGGTACAGAAGTGACCTCTTTGTTGTCCTTGGTGGAAACTGAGGCTGATGTGGTAAAGTCATTTTTATGTTCACCTTCTCACAGGACTGGTGTGATAGTTTTGTAGCAACAAACCTAAAATCTCTGGGATAAAAGGATGCTTAGTCCACAAAACTTACCTGTTTTGAAATATTGCCTGACTTTGCCCCCAGGATTTGACTCCCTGCCCATGAGTGTGTTCCCTGGGGCACATCTCCCCAGCACTGTCTCACCCACACCCTCCTAGCCCCCTTTGGTGATAGCATCTGTGTTGCTCTGCACAGAGGTCTGGGGCACAGGCCCAAGGAGGGGTCAGGAGGCCTCATCCCTCTCTGCACTTGCTGTGTTTAGCCTCTCCACCAAAGCCATTGTTTGCATAAATAGTGTTCTGTTTCTTGATGTCCCTTTCTCAGCAACCCCAAGCTGCGTGCCCTGGCCACAGCCCTGTCCCCAGGCTTCCTGAGGTTTGGTGGCACTGAGACAGACTTCCTCATCTTTGCTCCCAACAAGAATTCTACTTTGGAAGAAAAAGTCCTCTGGGAACTTCAGGCCCAGCAAGGTAAAATGAGCATCAATGTGTTGGACTTGAAACCATCTTGGGTTTAGGAGGTGGCTTTGATGCAATAAGATGCTACAAGGGCATGGCATCAGTGCTAGGGGTCCTCCATGGGGTCAGCATTGCTCTTCTCCATGGAGAGGAGATCTGTAGACCTTCAGCATGGTCTGTGGGATGAGCTTTTCCAGCTGTGGGAAAGCAAGGAAGGGCACAGAGGACCTGATGTCTATCCCAGCATCTGCTGGGGCTCCTCCTTTGCCACCCTATGCTCCCTGCAGCAGACCGAGGAGCTCCCCTGCTGCCTGGGAGGTGGTCAAGGGCAGCTCAAAAGCTGTGGTTTCATTAGGAAAATTAAGTAAAGTATGGAAGAAATAATCTGATGAGAACAGTGCTGGTTTTCTCCGTCTTGGCCAAAGCCAGAGCTAGGCTGGGGGTGCAGCCTGGACCTCCTTGTCACTTGGGGGCAAGTGCAAACCCACTGGACCAGTGCCAGCTGCTGCACGAGGTTTCCCACTGCACTAAATCCACTTCCTCTTTAAACTTAGCAAAGGCACATGAGCCCTTCTAGAGTCTTCTGAAGAATTCCCATCTGTTCCCATGCTACATAGCCCAGTGGTACAGCCCTACATCACTGTGATGATCCTACATCACTGGTGGTGCTCAGTTTAAAGTCATGATACATCTCCCCCCCAATACTGCTCGCTGAGTGGGTACCTGTGACTCCAGCTCATGCTTTCCTCTCACATTATGGCTTGTTCCTGGTTTAAATGCTGAGAAAAAGTATGAGCTTTGAAGAAAAAGCATCTTAGAAGTCCTGCTGGTGTGGCTGTTGGAGCAGCCAGCACATTTTCTGCACAAGATGGGCAGTGCAGGAAGCCTTGAACCCTCTCTGCCCACAGCAAGGCAGACCATGAGCTCTGCTCCACCACTGTGCCCTGGGCTGGCTTATCTGCTCCTCAGCCACTGCATCCTGTGCTTTGTCAACTTGCTGGAATGAGGGTTTCCGGATGGAGCTCCAGCTGAAGCAGCTTGTTGGGGTGTGACTGCCATGACACCAGCCTCCAAAAGCACTGCTCAGTCTTCCCTTCCTCTCCACCTCTATCACCTGGAACTGGCAAATGTGTCATAGAATGTCCTAAGTTGGAAGGGACCCACAAGGATCATCAAGTCCAACTCCTGTCTATACACAGGACAACCCCAAAATTCACCCCGTGTGTCTAAGAGCATTGTCCAGATGCTTCTGGAACTCTGTCAGCCTTGGTGCTGAGACTGCTTCACTCGGGAACTTGTTCCAGGTCTCCACCACCCTCTAGGGGAAGAACCTTCTTCTAGTATCTAACCTAACTTATGTTCCATACAAGTGCATGACTCAACCTGGCACCAGGCGGTTGTGTTTCCTCCTGAGGGATGCAGCCCTTGACCTGCTGGACCCTGGCCGTGAAGATGAGGTCTTAATTGCTGCCACCTTTCTTCTGCCCTGCAGAGCCTTGTGCCAGGAGACCTGCCTTTGCTCCTCTCACGAAGCTGCTGCTGGCCCGCTGGCCCAGCCAGGAAAAGCTGATTCTTGCAGAGCATGACTGGAGAAAGCACAAAAACACCTCTATCACAGGTAAGGCTTCAGGTTGGACTATATGACCTCTAAAGGTCCTTCCAACTTTAACCTTCCTGTGATTCTATGGTTCTGTGGCTTGGGAGGATCTCAACACCTGGCATAATGGAGTGTAGTGAGGTCTGGCTCTCTTGCCCCATTGGGAGTCCTGGGCTGATCTGCAGCACCAGGCTAAATAAACAAAAGCAGTAAAGATGGTTGCTTGGCCAGAGCTTAGCTAGCACTCTGTAACCTTGAGGTAAACATCTCCTTTCCTCCTCTACCCAGGAAAGACCCTGGATATTCTCTACAGCTTTGCAAACTGCTCAGGGTTTCATCTGATCTTCGGGCTCAATGCCTTGCTGCGGAAGGGTGGCTTGCAGTGGGACAGCTCAAACGCCCGGGCGCTGCTGGACTACTGCGCCTCCAGGAGGTACAACATCTCCTGGGAGCTTGGGAATGGTAAGTGCCAAGCCTGCTTCAGAGCCAGGCCAGTGGTCACCTGGAAAGCTACCACCAAAGGGGATGGTCTGGTGATTTGGGATCTTCTGGATGGCAGTCTGTGAAGGCAGGGTGGTGGTTTCTTGGGAAGCCTTAAGGTCCTGATTTGCAAGGAGAGATTTCACAGAGGTCCAAAGAATGAGCAAACTGAGATGACTTTGCTGCTGCCACCAAGCCTTTGAGATGATTAGATATTAGGAACAATTTCTTCCCTGCCAAAGTGGTTAAGCACTGACCCAGGCTGCCCAGGGCAGCGGTGGAGTCACCATCCCTGGAGGGGTTCAGGAAACATGTAGATGTGGCACTTGGTGACATGGTTTAGTGGCGCTGGGGTTTTGGGTCAAGGGTTGGACTTGATCTTGAAGGTCTCTTCCAACCTTAATGATTCTCTAATTCCGTGAGGTGAACAGTGCCCCATGAGGTGTAGGATGTCACCTCTGGGGACTGGCTGGGACAGTGCTGGAGGACAGCAGCACCCTGTGTCACCCAAGCTTTCACTTTCATGCCCATCACCTTCAGATACCTCACCTGTACCATGCCAGACCCACGTTGAAGCCACGGGGGGTTGGTAGTCCTCCTGTGGAACCAGCTGCCTTACTTTGTGCCCCAAAACTAGAGCAGGGGGGTGCTGATGTGTGCATGTCCTCCCCAGAGCCCAACAGCTTCAGGAAGAAGTCTGGCATCTACATTGATGGCTTCCAGCTTGGACAAGATTTTATTCACTTGCGCCAGCTGCTGAGCACCTACAGCCTCTACCAGCATGCCAGGCTCTATGGTCCTGACGTGGGGCAGCCCAAGAAGCACACACAGAGACTGCTGAGAAGGTAGGAGTGTGGGACCCCAGCAGCACCTCCTGGGGTGGGCAGGTGTCAACACTGGTGGCTTGTCTGCACCCAGGTTCACCCAGGTTGTGAGAAGGCATCTGGGCAGGGTTTTAAGGACTTTCTGCTCCAAACCACTAGTAAGGATGTACAAATGGCTACACCCAGCCTACCTGAGAACTCATTTTCTGTGTTTTTTCCCAAAATTAGAAACTTGGATCTTGTTTCCTTGCCTGGGAATGGCTGAGGTCTTACCTGCATGCATGAGCTCGAGGCTCATCCAGCTGAAGCTAAGATGCTAGCAGTACTTCAGTGATCCACACACCTCAGCTGAGCACTGGCTGTGGTGTTACGTTACCAGGGGCTTTTCACCCCAGAAGTCTCCACCTGTGACAGTTATTCATTCACCCTCCCACTGAGGCAGCCACGCTGCCCAAAGCCCATCTAAACCCCGTCCCAAGTGTGGCCACAGAGAAGTTCTCCATCCCCACCACCAGCTGGGGGGAGAGGGGAGGGCTGTGTGTGGCACCTCACTCGTGGGCGGCTGCAACCCATCTATCACTGATGCCTCCTAACCCTTGGCTGCATCTCCTCTGGTTGCAGCTTCCTGAAGTCAGGAGGGAAGGTGATCGACTCTGTCACGTGGCACCAGTAAGTACCTCAGATGCCATCATCACTCTGCTCATTGCCCTTTGCTTTACCAAAACATGTCAGCTGGAAGATCTCACCAGGAAGGAGGAGGTGAAATACACCTTTCAGCAGAGCCTCTCTGCAAGCTCCTCTGCTCAGAACAAGAGATGAATGGAGGGAGCACCTTACAGAAATGCAGAAGGTCTCCAAAGAGGCTCCTTGGTGCAGAGACCCTAAACTGGTGGTGAGGTTTGGTAACCCAGCAGGGAATGCCACGTGTGCCAGAAGATCCCCACTTCCTGGTCTTGATCCAGACAAACCACGCTTCAAAGTTGCTCTGCTCATGAGGGAGGGCAACCTTCATCCCACAGGGATGCTTCTATCCCATTCCCCTCTCCATGGCCAGAGTACTCCAGCAGAGGGACAGAAGCTGGGATCTGATCTCTGGTTGCCCTGAGAGGTTGTGGCTGCCCCATCCCTGGCGGTGTCCAAGGCCAGGCTGGATGAGGCTTTGAGCAGCCTGGTCTAGTGAGTGGCATTCCTGTCCATGGCAGGGGGTGTGGAACTAGATGGTCTTGACCTTCTTGGGACCTTTCCAACCCAACCCATTCTGTGATTTACAGAAGCTGGCTCTTACTCAGTGATGTTTTCCTCATGTTAAATGAGTAGATACAAACAACTCTCAAACAACTTACCTACACATTTGGAAAACAAAACAAGATACTAAAAAGAAAACCCCCCAAAAAACCCCAAAAGAAAAGAACTGGACAGAAGCCCAGTGCTGTGGGTAAAAGTATCAAGCAACTGAGTACTTTTGGTGGTGTTTTCTACCAGTGGTGGCATTTCCCTTCATGTTGCCCTTTCCTTTTCAATCCTAGTTACTATGTGAATGGAAGAACTGCAACAAGGAAGGATTTCTTGAGCCCTAAAGTGCTGGACACCTTTGCCACAGCTGTGCATGAAGTCCTGGAGGTGCCTTGTCCTCTTCTATTATCCCCACCTTCAGTTTCCAGGGGGTGGGCAGAGAATCCAGAGTGAAGGACAATTTACTAGCAATGGACAGAGATCCTCAAAGCTCTCAGTGTAAATTAAAAAACAAACCCCAAAATAATTAACAATACTAATACTAGATGAGCTCCAGTAGTTTGCCATGCAGCAAACATGGTGCCAGATACATCACAAACCTAGAAGATGCTCATGTATTGAGGTGGTCATTACTTGGGGATCTCGTTTATGGTCACAGCCCCCAGCATCTCTTTGTGTTTTTTGATCCTGGTAACAGTATAACTTTATGTATCAGTACAGAGAATGCCACCACTCGGCAGGGGAAGACTTAGAGGGCATGGCTTTTAGTGGTGGTTGCCTCATTCTACATGTGCAGATGTGATTTTTGTTTTGGAGGAGGAGAGGGAAGTAAATCTGCTCCTAGTCTGGTTCTGTGACATCAGCTCAGTTGGTGTCACCCCATAAATGCAAACGTTGTACAGGAGCCTGTGGCTAGAGCACAACATTCTGCTTGCCCATTGGTTCAGTAGCCAAACCCCTGAACTGTTTGTTGTCTCTTTCTCTCCTTCCCTACCCCACACTGCTCAGGTGGTTGGTGGAACTGTGCCCAACAAGAAGGTCTGGCTGGGAGAGACGAGCTCTGCCTATGGAGGGGGAGCTCCCAGGCTCTCCAACACTTATGTTGCTGGCTTTATGTGAGTACCACCTCTCAAATGGGGGGAAACCACACATCCTACCAGCTGAAGAGGCTTGTGTACACCCCCTGTGGGAGGGACATCTCCTTCAGGCTTCCCAGGGAGGGTGGGCAATGGAGGGGTTGAGGGTCATAGCCCTCCCACCGCTCCCTGTGTGCCTCCTCTGTGCCTGAGGTTCAGGGTAGGCTCAGGGAGCAGCAGATTCCCACAGGACATGGGGGCTGAGAAGTGTCTTTCTGCCCCCAGATCTGCAGTGCTGACTCCATCCTGTTATGAGGGTGGGAAGTCATGCAGAAGACCTTTTCCCATGCCTTCCTTTCACCACCATGAAATAACTGAGCAAAGGGAAATCTAGCCATGAAAACAAGGTCTTTCTCCAAGGACTCCAGCTGTAGAACTTTGTGAAAATAAAATCATTCAGGCTTTTCTTATCCCTTGGATCAGGTTGTAGATTCAGGGAGATAAAATTGCATGGGAATGTGTGGTTCATACTTTGAAAATCAACCAATACCATGGTGGCAATGTATGATTTTTTTCCCCTTCTTTAAGGCATGATCATCTTTTCAGCAGGGCAAGTCAAAGCCTGGTGATGGCACACAGCCTTGTTGCTGGTGTGATGATTTCTCTGAGCCTTCAGACCCTTGGCCAGTTCAGGAGCATCTGCTGATACTCCTGGTTTCCACCACCTGCAACCAGGGGAGTGGAACAACTGTTCCACCAACTTGGACCTCCTGAGGTGGCCTGAAATGATTTTTTTCAAGGTCATCAGTGCAGGACTCGAACTGAAATGAGTGATGTGACTTTAAGGAAGGCAGCATCATGCTCTAGTTCTTGTTTGCTGCTTCCCAGGCTGTGTGGGAAGGAGCAGTGGTGTACAGCTGAGCTCAGCAATTTCATCTGCATGTTGTCTGCCTTGTTTTCTGGCAGGTGGTTGGACAAACTTGGGCTTTCAGCCAGGCAGGGGATTGATGTGGTGATGAGACAAGTCTTCTTTGGGGCGGGGACCTACCACCTGGTGGATGCCAACTTTGAGCCCTTGCCGGTACGTGAGCAACCTCTCCCACCATCTGAATGCTGCAGCTGCTCCTGCACAGGCCACACTGGATGTGGAGACCCAAGCCAGCTGTCTGAGCAGAGCAAGACAGCAAGAGGTTCTGTAAGGTAGTGACAGTTACCCCTGAGCGTCAAGTCAGCTCATGTTTCACCAACAGCCTTGAACACTGCCAGGGATGGAGCAACCACAGCTTCTCTGGGCAACCTGTGCCAGAGCCTCACCACCCTCTGAGGGAAGAATTCCTCCCTAACATCTAATCTAACTCCTCTCTTTCAGTTTAAAACAATTTTCCCTTATCCCATCACTACCTGCCCATGTGAAAAGTCTCTCTCCCTCTTTTTCTATAAGCTCCCTTTAAGCATTAACCACACTAAGGTCTCCCTGGAGCCTTCTCTTCTCCAGGCTAAACAATGATGTTAGTGAAAGGCATAAAACTCACTGGGGGCTTCTTCCCAACCTTGTGCCTGCAGGTTGGGCACAGGCATTCCCTGCAGGAAGGGGAGCTCATCCCTGAGGTGCTCTGTGCCCTCCATAAGGGCATTGCCAAACCACAAACAGTCTCTCTCCCCAAGAAAGAGCTCTGAGATTTGTGTAGCAGGGGAAGGTGCCTCTGAGGTACCTTGTAAACAGCTGCCCTGCAGCTTGGAGGCTGAGTTTTCTCTTTAGCTTCTTTCCCTGTTGGTGGGCATCTAAGCAGATATGGTGAAAAACTTGGTAAAGCAATAAACTATGGGGAGAAACCCCCTGAAATTAGCAGCAAAGTGAATGCTAAGCACCATCTGGGGTAACTGATGTGTGCACAAGTGCTTAACACGTGGCTTTGTGCCTCCCAGGACTACTGGCTCTCGCTGCTCTACAAGAAGCTGGTGGGAACCAAGGTGCTGAAGGTTGGCCTGGCAGGAGCTGACAAGAGGAAGCTTCGTGTCTACCTCCACTGCACAAACACCCTCCAGTAAGCCTCCAGAAAGGGCAAAATATCTCAAACTGAGCCCATGACCACCTCCAGTCCAACTAAAGTAATCTGGGACAGCCTGAGGACACACTTCTGTCAAACCTCCCTCTCTCCTGATCTCAAAAAACCTGTAGCTGTGGTGCTTGGGGGCATGGTTGAGTGGTGAGCATGGCAGTGCTGGGTGGATGTTGGACTCCATGATCTCAGAGGTCTTCTCTAATCATAATGATTCTGTGATCATCTTCTCTTGGCTTGCAGCCCAAAATACAGAGAAGGAGATGTGACGCTGTTTGCCTTAAACCTCTACAACGTTACCCAGCATTTGCAGTTGCCAAGCCACCTGTGGAGCAAGCACGTGGATCAGTATCTCCTCCTGCCTCATGGCAAAGAGAACATACTTTCCAGGTGAGCATGCAGCTCCTCCTGTCTCTGGAGGAAGGATTATGAGGAGGTAGGTGGCCTCTAAACCCTCACCTTGTTCAGTTGCAAAGGCAGGGGGAGGGAAAAAGAGGTTACCATGCAGCCATCTGGGGGTTTGGGGTTGGTTTCTTTGCAGTAAGGTCTGACTTCTCTTAAATTCTAAAATCAGGCTGCTAAAAGCTTGCTTAGGTACAAGGACCCTGATTTGATGTTAACTGGGAAGCTTTTTTTTCCTAGAAGGCTTCAGGGCTCTGGGCCTGAAGTCCTTTTTCTTCAGCCCCAACACAGTTGCATTGCTTTCCCAAGTGCTGGCCTGTGATTTGCACCAACAAGCTCAGGCTTTCTGTGGTTTCTTGTGCGTGACCACAAATGCTCAGCGTGGGAAGGGTCTGCTCTGTGAGCAGAGGAGATATTTTCGTCTCTGAAGGAGGAAGAACAATTTAGATCTGTACTTTTCAAAGCCTGTTCTGCTCTGAACCTCGTTAGAAGAGTAAGAAACATTCTTCACTGCCTGGGAAGAGATCTGCTGCAGATCAGGGCAGTTCAGTGGGAACTTCTGCTCCATCTCAGGCACTGTCAGGGAAATAAGGGTCCGCCAGAAAGATGGGGACAGACTTGCTAGCAGGGCCTGTTGCAACAGTACTAGGGACAATTAATGGGTTTGGTCAAAATGAGCAGAGATTGAGACTAGATAGAAGGAAGAAATTTTTGACACTGAGAGTGGTGAGAGCCTGTCCCAGGTTGCCCAGAGAGGTGGGGGTTGTCCTATCCCTGGAACCATCCCAGGTCAGGTTGTTTGGGGCTGTGAGCAGCCTGCTCTAGTTGGAGATGTCCCTGCTGGCTGCAGGGGTTGGACTAGGTGACCTCTGGAGGTCCCTTCCAACCCAAACCGCTCTCTGATTCTGTGTACTTTTCAACTTGCTCGTGCTACAACTCGGAGCCCTCACCGAGAGCGTGCAGCAGATGTGTGCTCACCTAAACCCTCCGGGGAAGTTTAGCTTGAGCCCAGCTTACGTTTAGACTTGGCTCCAGAGCAGTTTGTGCTGGATGGCAAGCAGAGCACAGCTGCCCACACAGGCTGCCTGTCCCTCCCAGGTCTATTGAGCTGAACGGCCACCTGCTGCAGATGCTGGATGAGCAGACTCTGCCAGAGCTGAGCGAGAAACCCCTGGGCCCCGGCACGCTCCTGGGCCTCCCGGCCTTCTCCTACGGCTTCTACGTCATCAAAAACGCCAAAGCTATTGCTTGCATTTAAGTGGTTAGTGCTCACCTGCAGGGGAGAGGTCAAGGGAAGTTTAACCCTAGAAATTCACCTTTTCACCATGGCAAGGGATGCACATGTGGCAGCACTGGCACAGTCTGTGGGCTGGGGAGGATGTGGAATCATAACATGGGTGGCCTTGGAAGGGACCTTAAGCATCATCCAGCTCCAACCCCCATGGTTTTTACATGCTTGCATAAAACCTCCCAGAAGATCCCCCCAGGACAGGATCTCCTCAGCCTCCCCAGGACAGGCTGCAGCAGAGGGGCAGGGAGGGAGCAGTCACCACTCCACCATCCTCCCTGCCTTTCCCAGCGCTGCATGGTGGCCACAATGATCCATGCTGTGGTCTCATCCCTGCTGATCTCATCACCAGGCACAATACCTTTCCCTGGCACATCTGGCAGCCCACTGGGTAAGTTGTATCTGAAAGATGCTCATTAAGCTCCTGGGAGAATTACCCAGAGAAGGAAAGCCCAGGCAAAGGCTGCTTTTGCTCTTGGTCCAGCCTGGGTGGCTGTGGTCAAGCACAGGACCCTTCTCCACACCATGCATGGAACTGCATCATCTTCTCACAGTGTGCCTGGGGCTCTGCCAGCCTGAATCTGCAATGTCTCCTCCTCCCTCTTGTTTCTAAGGAGCTCCTTCAAAAGCTTTCCTTCAGGAAGGATGAGCAGGGATTTATTGGAGCTGCACGGCTGTGATTGTGCCTGCACCATGTGAGGAAGCCTGGGGAGGGGTTGTGGATGCTGTGGGGGCATCTCAGGGTGGAATGCATGGACACAAAAAGCAAACCAAGGTCAAGATGCCTGCAGGGGAAAAGGCCTTGCTGAGGAACCAGGTCCAGCATGGGATTTGGGGCAGCACTGCATGTTTTTCCCAAGCTAGGAGAGTTCAGTCCAAGATGGAGCTGGGGCCACATGCTTTCTAAAGGTGAGCCTTTGACAAAGCTGTTCCTGCAGGTGCTCTACCTCTGCTCTCAGGCACTTCATCCCCAGGGATGGAAGGAGAGGAGCACCCCAGCAAACCCTCTGTGGTCAGTGGGCCTGCATGGTGAGGGCTCACAGCACCTTGCAAGGGGTTCAGCTGGAAAGGACTTCTCTGAACCTATCTGCAAGTGAAGCTCTGCTTTATGGTCCCTGACTTGCTCAGGTCACCTCTGTTCTCAAGGAGACTGAAGAGAAAGAGCAAATCACCCACCTCTGGACCATCAGAGGGACAGAAGTAGTCTTAGAGTATCCTGGGGACAAACCTGCCTGCCCAGGCTCAATTCCCTTGCTGCAGAAAGAGCCATTTTGGCTAGAAATCTATCTTGGTGGTGGCTTTTCTCCCTGGCCATGTCTTCCCTGTGCACACCCTGCTGTGCTTCAGTGTGCCACCAGCTGGCCTCCTCTGGCATCTAGGCTGTAGGGTGCCAAAATGCCTCAGAGAACACCTGTGGTCTCCTGCATCTTGAAGATGCCTAACCCATGCCACTGTCAATGCCTTGTGATGTTTTGAGAGCAGCAGGGGAACACAACATCATAGCACTGTGCTTCCCTTTTTAAGCTTTAAAAGGATGCTACCAGCTCTGTAGGGTTCCAGAGGGAGAGAAGACATTTTTTAAGGAGGAGGCTTGACAACCAGAGGTACTTTTGAAGCTGTGATGAAAAGTTGCACAATCAAAAGGTTATATTTAATCTCAGTGTGTCAAAGAAGTGTTTGCATCCATAGGGCAGATGCATTCTTGGAAGGGTTTTGGGTCAGGGAATAATCCAGAATGAGGAAGGCTGAGTCTGCTTCAGTTGCCCTAGCTCAATAAAAGAAGAGAGAGTAAAAGGGAGTGAAAAGTCTTACTACAGTCCAGACAAAGTGAACAATGCATTCTTGTTGTTATATCTAGGACATCAAAGGTGTTGTTTGCCTGGTAGCTTCTTTGTGGAACTTTTCTAACAGTTTTGTTTATTCCCAAGCTTGTGACTTTTCTATGTGAAGATTTTAAATAAAGTGATTGATGCCAGCTTTTGGCAGCCTTCCTTCTGTGCAGGACTCCTCCTTGGAATGCTGACAGCATGAAACTCCCTACATTCCTTTTTGTAGAATCATGAGGGCTGGAAAAGGCCTCTGAGGTCATCAAGTCACGGGACCCACGCCCTGCCCTGCAGGATGCACTGTTCAAACACACTCCTGTACCTGAAGAAAGCCCAGGATGACTGATGCTGTGAGCATCAAACAGAGCTAAGGTCACAAATCAAAATATTAGTCACACTCCATCAGAGTTGAGCACCTGTTTCTTTTATGGCCCCATCTGAATTATTTTACTGCTGTGGAGTGCTGCTCCTTAAAACAGCCAATGGAGAACTGTCAGTCACTTCCCTGTCACACTGGGCTTTTGACCTCCTGCTGGTAGTCAACATGTTGGGAAAGTAAAGTTCAAAAGGGTTTCCCCTGGCTTTTGTCAGTCATGTGGAATGAGACAAAACTTATAAACTACAGGGGCAGCAGCAAATCCAGGGACATTTTACCTTATCAGTATAGATTTTATGGCTCTGTCCAAAGCTCCTCTCCCTCCTCAGTCTATGCCATAACTCAAATAAGGTAGTAGTAGAACTGAGTGAATGAGGACAGAGATCCAAAAGCCATATATGAAATCATAAACTTTTATTACTTACAGACAGGAAAGGTTTGGGAGCAGAGATACACACTGATGCAGGAACACCTATGCCTAGATGAGATGTTTGAAGCTATACAGGCACCTCTATGGGACCACAGCAAACGGCAAGAAACGCTTCGAACGTATTTCACAGCAGAACCAGCACAGATGCTTTCAGCGAGGCGCTGAGGTACAGGACTAAAGACCGTGCAAGATATTAAGTCTGTGCACCCAGACGTTTCTCCACCGGCCCCTCCGGTGCCCTGTCAGTATCCACTGCTGGAAGCCGACAGCAGGCGAAGCAGGCTCACGCCCTCCGCCAGGAGCCTTGGCTGCCATTCCTCGTATATATGCTCGGGCCACGGCACACCGAGTCCTGAGGACACTTGCCAGACCCTGCAGCCTGCGGGGAAGAGCTGCTTCAGCGCCGCCAGGGCGGACACTGTGCAGCCTGAGCCGCCGGTTCGACCCCCAGGCGTGAACCACGAGGGAGAACACGCCAGCTGGCCGACCCGCGACCCCCGGCTCCAGGCCCGAGGCCCCCGATACCCGGTTCCCGACCGTGCTCCTCCAGCCTACACCCAGGCCCCACTCCGCTTGGCGCGTAGGCGGTGAGCGGTGTCACGTGAGCCCCTCCATCACGTGAGCCCCTCCATCACGTGAGCCCNCCGGGACTTCCACGGCCGCTCAGCTTTTCGGCAGCCGATCTGGTGCGAGTCGCGCCGGGCCCGCTGCAGCCTTACTTGCGCCTCATGCGGCTGCACCAGCCCACCGGTGAGCAGGGCTGGGCCGGAACTTTGGCACCTTGTCGGGGCCCGCCGGTGATGCGCTGGCGGTGTGCGGGGTCCTGCGCCTGTGGCCATAGCCCTTCTCCCTGGCCGCAGGCCGCCTCGCTTCGGGCAGGGGGTTTTGGCGAGCTGCCGCCCCGCCCCGTCCCGCTCCGCCCCGCCCCTCTCACTCCATCCGCGGGTTTTGTCCTTCATCAGGGACGTGGCTGCTGTACTTGCCGTGCACCTGGAGCATCGGCCTGGCGGCCGAGCCGGGCTGCCTTCCGGACTGGCAGATGCTGTCCCTGTTTGGCGTGGGAGCGGTGTTGATGCGCGGAGCTGGCTGCACGATCAATGACATGTGGGATCGAGACTTTGACAGACAGGTAGGGTAACCCCCGTGGAGCTTGGAGGGACCTGGAGAACTGATTTGCTAGTTAATTAAGCAAGTGCATGTCCACTCCTCTCCAGTGTCAGCAGAGATTCTTTGCTGAGGGCAGGCACAAGGCTCAGAAATTCCCCCATGCTTCTGTCTGACATGTGTGCAATTAATTTGTCTACATTTACTCCTAGAATAGTGGAAATCATTTTGTTTTGTGTAACATTTCCTTGCTTAGGACTCTTAATTAGACTTCTAGAGTACTTCCCTCTGTGTAAGATAAAATACATGTTTTTGTCAGCTGTAGAACAAGTTTCTTTTTCAAGGTGGAATCAGAGAATGGTTTGGGTTGGAAGGGACCTTAAAGATCATCTGGTTCCAACCCCCCTGCCATGGGCAGGGATCCCGCCCACAGACCAGGTTGCCCAGGGCCCATCCAGCCTGGCCTTGAACACTGCCAGGGATGGAGGATCCACAGTTTCTCTGGGTAACTTGCACCAGAGCCTCACCAGCCTCTGTGTACAGAGCTTCTTCCCAGCATCTGATGAAGCTCTCCTTTCCTTCAGTTTGAAATCATTCCCCTTGTCCTGTCATTATCTGCCTGTGTTTTAAGATACAGTGGAATGTGTTCTGTTGGATTTGGCAGTAGCATTATTCTTTCCATTTTTAGGTTGCAAGGACAGCAAGCAGGCCCCTGGCAGCTGGAGATATCTCCACTTTCCAGTCCTTTGTTTTTCTTGGGGGACAACTCAGCCTGGCACTTTGTGTGCTTCTGTCTCTGAATTACTATAGGTGATGTATAAGTTATCTTTCTTTTTAATTAATAATTTGCTTCCAGGTTCAGAGTTAAGCACAGAGATCTGCAGCAGAAAGGTGCTGGGGGCAGAGGAAGGAGGTTATTAGGTGTGGATTTGTATTTGAAAGTGAAAGAGTTATGCAGAGCTCCTGTAAAGCTGCACTGTATCTTCTGATCTCTAGACTGCCAAAAAATAAAGCTCTGGTACTTTTTACAGTGTCCTTCTAGGAGCAGCCTCTTTGTCTCTTGTGATCACCTACCCTCTGATGAAGAGAATAACATACTGGCCACAGTTAGTTTTGGGTGAGCTGGAAATACTTTTACTGGGTTTTATTTCAGTTGTAGTGTTAGGGGTGTTTTAGATTAGTAATTGAACCTCACAGAATCAAGGAGTAGTAGGGGCTGGGAGGGACCTCTGGGGATTATCCAGTCCAACCCCCCTGCTCCAGCAGGGTCACCCACAGCAGCTTGCCCAGGGTCACCTCCAGCTGCCTTGGGAATCCCTCCCCAGAAGCAGCTTAACTCTGCAACACACATGGGTTTGGTTGGGGTTTTTTGTTAGAAATAGGTTCCTTATTTTGAGAGTGTGAGAAGAGGGAGAAGGGGAGAGAGCAAGCAAGTCTCTTGTCATTTGAGGTTCAGCTTTATTTCTGGGCTTATCTCAAAGCCTTCCTTAACTGTAGCTTTGCCCTGCATTTCAGCCTTCAGCCTCCAAAGCAAACTCCTTTGCAGAAACTGGGGGTGCTGGTATTGCAGCTTCAGCTGCTAAAATGTGATCTTTGTTCCTTGGCCTTCACATTCCAGCTGCCTTCATCTTTTCCCAACCAAAACTCTCCTTTTCAGCCTTGAATTACCCTAGTGGCTGCTGTGCACTCTTTTGCAGTCAGTCACACTGGCACTGAAGTGTTTTAACTTCAAACCTAGAGCAGCTCTCTACAGATGTTTCCCTATGCTCCTGAAGTCAGGTTTCAGTTGAGGAAGAATCATGTGGCTATAGATATTTTTTTCTTGTATGTCCAGAGTATTTAATGTCAAGCTGTATTTATTACCTGCCTAAGAGTGAGTGGGAGAGGAGCAGAGGTGCCAGCACTGCACAGAAAGCTGCTCACAGGATACACTCATACACATCACCTGTAATTCTCTGCATGTCATTTAGGTTGCTCCTGGCTGGCTTGTAATCTTTTTTCTATACTTTTTTTTTTTCCCCTCTCTTTATGCTTGTAGGACTTACATTCAACTGGGGAGCCCTTCTGGGCTGGGCTGCCATCAGAGGGTCGTGTGAGTGGGCTGTGTGCCTGCCCCTGTACGTGGCTGGCGTGCTGTGGACGCTGGTGTACGACACCATCTACGCCCACCAGGTAGCCTGGCAGGGGAGCTTTTGGAGAGCTCTCTGTGCTTGGCTGTTGAGTTATGTTTGTGTGTTTCATTGACAGCTTTGCTGTCAAACAGCACTGCTGAGTCTGTTGCCCTCCTTCCCCCTCAGCTGAGCTAAAACAGCACCAAAGAAGCCCCAGCCCTTGTGGTGTTTCTTGCTGTCTGCAGCTGTTTCTCCCTGCCAGCTGCAGAGGTGGGGGCAGCATGCACTGTGTGCTTGCACATGTGCATTGTGTGAATAACTGGGATGCTGGCATTAGGCTGTGGGCTGCTAAAGCAGCTCTAAGGACCAGCTTTCTGATTTAAATGCAGAGACCCACAAATATGCTTAGATTGAGTTCCCAGTGAGAAGTGCTGGGCGCTTAACAGGACCTCTCCCCTCTTCTTTGTTTCCCCCTTGAGAAGTGGCAGTTGGCTGTGGGTGCTTTGCTCATTCCTCTTTTCATTCCAGGATAAGAGGGATGACATCATCATTGGTGTGAAGTCAACAGCATTACAGTTCAAGGAGGATACAAAGCAGTGGCTCAGTGGCTTCAGCCTTGCAATGCTCCTGAGTTTGTGTGTGGCAGGAGTGAACTGTGACCAGACCTTCCCATACTACTCAGCTGTGGCTGCCACAGGGCTTCACCTGGCACACCAGGTTTGTTGGATTTATCTTTTTTCCATGTGGATATTCACGGTGAGAAGCAGAGTGCTCTTCACCCCCCATCAGTTCACCAACTACCTCAGCTCTCCTTACAGGAACTGGGGTGTTTAGGCAGTCTGACAATAAGCTTGCCTCAGTACCTTTTGTTTGATGGGTGGGCCACAAGGGGCTGAGATCACTTGGTTTGCTTAGCCTTGAGGAGACTGAGAGGAGACCTCATAGCTGTCTTCAGCATCCTCACAGGGGACACTGGCAGAGCAGGGACCAATCTTAATCTGGGGGATAGCAACAGGACTAGGGGAAATGGGGTGAAGTTGAGTCAAGGGCAGCTCAGGCTGGAGATGAGGAGAAGGTTCTTCACTCAGAGGGTGGCTGGGATCTGGAATGGCCTCCCCAGAGAAGCTGTCTCAGCACCAAGCCTTATGGCATTTAAGAAGCATAGTGTGATTCTTGGGGTGTTCTCCATGGGTGTAAGAGCTGTGCTGGAGGATCCTAGTGGGTGCCTTCCAGCTCACACAATACTCTGATACATTTTTAAATATCTTTGTGTCCATATGGTCCTTCACTGAGAGGGGCCAGGAGTTGTGTTCATGTGTGGTCCTTGGCTTTTCTGCTGTTCATTGAATAGCTCTCTCAAGTCAACATAGGTGCCAGTTACACAAATTCCTTTGTGAGTACAAATACTTCATAATACTAACTACAGACACAATACACAAATGATTCTGAATGCACAAACAATACTTACTACTCCTCTGGTGTTCCTGTTTATTGTGGAGGTCAGGGTAGACTAAATTTAGAATTTGAGATTCAGTTGCTGAAGTTACAGACCTTTATCTGTCTTCTTGTGCTGTGTCAAACACTTCTGAGTCTGTAGAATAATACTGCTCCAATGTTTTCCTGTGCTTTGCAGATTTACACTTTGGACATAGACAAACCTGAAGACTGCTGGAAGAAATTTGCTTCCAATCGTACTGTAGGAGTTCTGCTCTTGGCAGGGATCCTGCTGGGGAATCTGTGCAAGAGCAAAGACTCCAGCAATGCAGAAGAGCCTTTAGAAAACAGCTGAAGTGACTATAATGATATTTTAGTCCCACTAAAATGTAAGTACTGTAAGAAGCACAGAACTACAGCCTCAAGCTATTTATTTATAGAAGCTGGTGAAAACATCCTTGTTTCTACAACCATGCAAAAGAGATTAGACTGCAGTGTAAGTTTGGACTATCCTTACATGACTTCAGCCTCTGCAGAGGCTTCAACAAGTGAAGCTGCTCTACTGGTCCTGTGTAGCACAAGCAAACTTCTGCCAAGACTGAGCCCAAGTTTTCATCTGAAGGAGATGTCTTATAGTGATAATATGTGGAAGATGCAGAGTGATTTCAGATGTAAATAAAATCTGGCTGTACATGTTTGGTGTCTGGTTTATTGCCTCAATAATCTGCAGTTTGAGTTGGAGCTTGTTGTGTGAAAGAATTGCAGTAACAGCTTTTATCTTGAGGTGTGTCTAGAAGCAGTCAGGGCTCTGTGAATATGAGGTCTAGAATAAGAAGTCACAGAATCACAGACTCACAGAATGTTAGGAGCTGGAAGGGACCTTGAAAGATCATCCAGTCCAACCCCCCTGCCACAGCAGGATTCCCTAGACCAGGTCACACAGAAGCACTTTCAGATGGGTTTGGAATACCTCCAGAGAAGGAGACTCCCCAACCTCTCTGGGCAGTCTGTTCCAGTGCTCCAACACCTCAACTGGGAAAAACGTATTTCTTGTTATTTACACAGAACTTCCTACGCTTCAGCTTACAGCCATTGCCCCTTGTCCTGTCACTGGGCTTCACTGAGAAGAGCCTGACCCCGTCCTCCTGACAATCACCCTTCTCATACGTGGGGTTGGTCTTTCCCAGGTGCAAGAGTCGACACTTGGCCTTGTTGAATTTCATTCAGTGTCTCCCTGCCCAACTCTCCAGCCTGTCTAAGTCTTGCTGAGTGGCAGCACAACCCTCCGGTGTGTCAGCCACTCCACCCAGTTTAGTGTCAGCAGCAAACTTGCTGAGAGCACACTCTGTTCCCTCAGCCAGGTCATTAATGAATAGATTGAAAAGTACTGGTCCCAGTACTGACCCCTGAGGGACTCCACTAGACACAGGCCTCCAACAAGACTCCATCCCATTGACCACAACTCTCTGGCTTCTGTCCTTCAACCAGTTCACAATCCACCTCTCTACCCAATCAGCCAGACCACACTTCCTCAGTTTAGCTGCAAGGATGCTGTGGGAGACAGTGTCAAATGCTTTACTGAAATCAAGATAAACCACATCCACTGCCCTACCCTCATCTATCCACCTGCTTATGTCCTCATCAAAGGCTCTCAGGTTGATCAAACATTACTTCCTCTTCGTAAACCCATGCTGACTGCTCCCAATGGTGCCCTTATCCTTGATATGCCTAGAGACACAGTCAAGGATAAAGTGTTCCATCACCTTTCCAGGGATGGAGGTGAGGCTGACTGGTCTATAGTTACCCAGCTCCTCCTCCTTGCCCTTTTTGAAGACTGGAGTGACATTTGCCTTCCTCCAATCCCCAGGTACCGCTCCTGTTCCCCAGGACTTTAATATTAAAGATGATGGAGAGTGGCCTGGCAATGACTTCTGCCAGCTCCCTCGACAGCCGTGGGTGCATCCCATCAGGTCCCATGGATTTATGGATGTCCAGATGGCTTAGCTGCTCCCTAACCCAGTCCTCCTCAACTAAAGAAAACTTCTCCATTATCCTAACTTCATCAGGGGTCTCAGGGGTCTGAGGCTCCTGAGCACAGTCTCTAACAGTATAGACAAAGACAAAGTAGGCATTCAGTAACTCCTCTTTGTATCCTCTGCAGCCAAGATTGCCCTCAACCTCTACCTCTCTAACCAGACCCTCCTTATTAGTGAGTATCAGGTCCAGCAGCACTGCTCTCCTAGTGGGCTCATCCACCATTTGCATCAGGAAGTTATCCTCAATGCACTGGAGGAGCCTCCTGGACTGTGAGTGGCTGGTTGAGTAGGGGAGTTAAAATCCCCCATAAGAACCAGGGCCTGCGATTGCAAGGCCACTGTCAGCTGCCTGGAGAAAGCCTCATCAGCTTCCTCATCCTGGTTATGGTGGCTGTGTAATTACAGGTGGCCTGTAATAAATACCCACAGCAGTATCCTCCATGCCAGCCTGCCCCTCAATTCACACCCATAAACTCTCAACTCTCCCCTCAATTCACCCCTGGACAGAACTCAACACATTCCAGTTGCTCTCTCACGTAAAGAGCAACTCCCCCACCACGCCCTGTAGATCTGTCTTTCCTGAAAAGGACATATCCATCCATGAGCACATTGCAGTCATGAGAGCTGTCCCACCATGTCTCTGGAATTGCCAGCAGATGATAAAGCAAATAGAGAAGCATTTAAAGTTACCTTTTTCTCTTGCTGGGATTGCCAGGCAGTGCTTCCTCTTCACGTGGCCTGCACAGAGTGAGCTGAGCTTCTTTATCAAGAGTGACTTGAAGGCAGACTACTGACTGAAAACAAAACCAGAGCAGCCCAGAGGTACTGCCAAGTGTGGGTTGATCCTGAGCTACCAATAATTCATCAGGCAAAGTGATCCTCAGATTGTTATTTTTACTTTTGAACTCTCTTTGCTTTTAGTTGCACCTCTTGGTTTTACCTGTAGCCTTGTCAAAGCTGTTGGTAGGAGAGTGCCTGTAAACAGCACAAACAGGCTGACTGCTGCAAACCAGTCATGCTTACAACATGATCTGTATGGGAGTGAAGCTTCTCTTTGACTCAGGATGTTACAGAGCTTGCATAGCACATTCTGGAAGTAATTTCTGTGGAAGGACACAGCTGTTCCAGGAGAACAACACAGTGGAACTTACCTCAGTTTACATACTGGGAGGCAGAGCACTTCCCTCCCCAGGTGGCCTGCATGCAGGGCTGTGGTTTGGTTCCCAAACTCACCATGGTATTCCAGCAACATTTCCTGATATCTGCTCTGCCCCTGGAATGGTGGAACACGACTGTACCTGCAGTCACACCAAAAATAAGGCTGTGTGCTGCTCTGACTCTGAAGGTGGCTATTGTATTCTATGGTTATTTAAAGTGAGCTGTCTCAGAGACATTGCAGTCCAGAGCCATGTGTTCAGGGTTTGCCAGCTGCAGTTTTGTATCAGCAGTGATGGTGAACAGGTGAAGAAGTCTCCCCTGAGCCTCCTCTTCTCCAGGCTAAACAACCCCAGCACCCAAAGGGAGCCAGACAGCAGAACCCAAGCAAGAGAATGGAGCCCAGCCTAGTCCAAGCAAGAAGAGGGAACCTCAAGTGAACCCTAGCCCAGCCCCACCCAGCCCAGCCCCACCCAGCCCAGCCTAGCACAGCCCCACCCCGCCCACTTTAGCACCGCCCACTTTAGCCCAGCCCCGCCCTGCCCTAAACCCAGCCCTAACCCTAATAGTTACCGACAGGACAATTTATTCTACCAAGTAACACCAATGCATTTACAAGCCCTTGCTGCACATCAGCTTCTGTTCCAAAGGGCTGGATGTCATTGGGTCAGGGCCTGGGTTAATGTTGGATTCACTTTGTGATGCACCACATGCAGCTGTTCACCAGCTCCTCCTCATGTACACTGGGAGCAGCACCCTGGGCTTTAAACCAGGGTATCAAGTATGCTGGACACAAGGGAAAGGAGAAGGTAAGGTCCTACATCCCCTGCAGCACGATGGCAGCAGCTGGCAGCTTGAGACAAAACTCTCAGGAGACTGTAGGAATTGCTCAGAGCACATGCCCAAGCTGAAGGTCAACTTACCCCAAAATGCCTCCGGAGATGGCCCAAGAGGAGATAGACTTCTGAGGTTCTGCTTCGTGCCGCCACATGGGGACAAGAGGACCCACACTCACCCCTTCTGGTTCCTCTTGCCTTTCTGTGTGGCTGTGAGTCAGGGAATCGAAGAAGCAGGAGGTTATAAAACTAAGGGTTTGGATTAGTCTGTCAGAAGAGGCTTGACTTGATTGTAGATTTTTTACCTTACTTGTATTTTGCCTTATGAGCTCCTGAGATGAAGTTTGATTCCCAGAGGGCATTGTCCTGTAAATCTGAGTGACCCAGAGCAAGAGTGGCACCCCTGAAAGGATGGTGAGGAGTAACCAGCAAGAGCCAGGAAGCAGAAGTTCAGCCAGGCTGCATGAACTATCCTGTTCCAAACCTCTGTGCAAGCCAGCACATGACCAAAGATGGATGTGAAATCATATCCTCTTCCTACTTTTGGTCAGGTCTGATGCACTGTGGCTGTGAGCTGCTGCAAAGCAGGTGCCCCAGCCATGAGCTCCCTGTGCTGGACCTCATGTCTGGGTGTCTGTGGCATGAGGGGTTTGGGCTGCTTGCCCTAAAAGGGCATTGCACCCTCCCAGCCACCACCTCAGAGCCATTTTCTGTCTGCCCAGCCAGCAGAGTGGAACCACCCCATGGTGGGTGAGATGAGGGATGTGCAGACTGTGGGCAGGGGTCTTGGGTTAACCCCAGCCAGCAGCTAAGCCCCACACAGCTGCTCACTCTCTCCTCCCTCTCCCAGTGGAATCCCAGTGGGATGGGAAGGAGAATCAAAAAACAAAGCTTGTGGGTTGAGATGAGATCAGTTTAACAACTCAAATGAAATAAGATATAACAACAATAAAAATGTAAGCTGTAATTCCAAGGTGTGGGAGGAGGCAAGGTGTGGGGGAGAGGTGCTCTTCCACTCAACCAGCTGAGGCATCTGGAAAAAACCCAAAGCTGCAGGAGCAGAAGTGCTTCTCCATGTCTGAAACAAAACCCTGCTGAATCCCTGGGGTGTTACTTTGCCTCTTGAAAGGACTGGTGAGACCAGAGCTTTGGAGAGAGAGACACCCCCAGGCTCCCTCTTCTGCCAGGCAGCCCCCTCCCTGCACACCAGTGAGCTTAGAGCAGAGCCCTGTGCAGACGAACTCACCTGTCTTCAGTCAAGACCCCAGGGTTTGTGTCTTCAGGTTCACAAGGCAGCATGACATAAATCTTTGTGCACATGCTCCATCAATTACCTGATTCATTACACTATTAGCTAATTCATTACACTATTAGCTAATTCATTACACTATTAGCTAATCCCTTACACTAAGGTGCTCCTACACTCACATTTAAGTTCTCCTCCAGAGGTCTGGTTGTTAGTATTCAAATCCCCACAGGTTATTTTGGGGACACCTTGATGGTTTGATCTGTGACCAGATCTTCTTCTGGTTTCTGTCAAAAAGCCATAGCAAGGCTTTAGCTGCAAAGGCTGACAGAATCTCCCTGTCTTTAGACACTGTTCCTAATTCCTGTGTCTTGTTTCTGGTTATTTTAACCTCCCAGGTCATCCTGCCCTTTAGCCTTCAGAGCCTTCCAGTCTTGTTGTCCTGTTTCCAGATCAGTTCATTATGAGCTTATCCTGCCTAAAAGTTTTTAACCCTGTCCTCCCAATATCCTGTTTCTATGTGGATGGTGTCAGGGTAAAATTGGATAAAGTAGTTCCTGGTTGCCCCCTCTTAGTGAAGTACAGAGGTAGACAAAGTAATTTATGCTTTATTCTTTGCAGAGAAAGCAAAAGTATGTTTAGGGATTTTTTTCAATCGGTACTGCTGATTGTTTTTCAAAGCCTCACACACCTTGAGGCCATTTCCTCTTGTTCTATCACTTGTTATCTCAAAGAAGAGACCAACTCCCACCTCACTCCAGCCTCCTTTCAGGGCGTTGTAGAGAGCGAGAATGTCTCCCCTGGGCTTCCTCTTCTCCAGGCTAAACCACACCAGATCCCTCAGCTGCTCCTCAGCTGCTCTGGGCCCTTCACCAGCTTCATTGCTCTCCTCTGGACGCAGTCCAGCACCTCAAAGTCCTTCTCATAGTGGATTGTTGCTGATAAGCTTTTGTTTCAGTGTCTTATCTCCCATACTGATCATGAATTCCAGCTTCCCATTTCCCTCCCTCTGCAGCAGCCTCCTGGGCTAACCGGGATTTTGCAGGCACCTAGTCAAACCAGCCCGTGGCTGTCTGGTCTATTTGGTCTCCCAGAAAGCAAACTTCAGTTCCTGCAGCCTTTTGCAATGTCTCTGGGGAAAGCCCCAAGCCCACGTGTGCCAGGCAGCCAGGGGTGGGCCAGGCCAGCCTGCCATAAAGCTGGGAGAGATGCAGTTAGACTTTGGAGTTACTGGAAGCCAAAGAGAAACATTTCAGGGCACAGGTTCCTCTTATCTAAGCGTCACTGTTTGTAACTGCTCCGGTTAATGCTCTATAACTCCTGGTGACAAAGCTGCCAAGTTACAGATTAACCCAACCCTCTCATTGTCTTGTCAAGGGGAAAGTGCCATCAGCACTTCATGGGGGATGCTTTGAACCCACCTCACTCCTGGGCATGAGCTGCTCAGCCCCACTCTGTGTTCTCTGCACGCCCTCTGCCTCTGGCTGGGCAACAGGAACTGCTGTGCTGGTGCCACAGCTTCCCTTCCAAAGGTGGAAGTGTGTCTGAAGCTGCCAGTAACATGCACAGAGCCCGAGCGGTTAGGTGTTCGGGGAAGTGAGAACCTCCCAGCGTGAGCTGGGCATCTGTGGTTATGGTGACATGGGCTGTGGCAAGAACAGACAGAGCAGGGAGCACATCTGCTGCAGGGGGAGGGGAGGGTTGAAAGCAAAGGAACCACTGCATCCTGCTGCCTCCTTATATCTGGGGCTGAATGGAAGTGGAGGAGGACAGTTGAGTCTGGGGCTGCCCCATCACAGTGTCATGGCACAGGGTGCTGGCCCACAGCGAGCCACCTCCTAATGAAGATGGGTTTAGCTGTTGCTGGACTTTCTTCCTTAGATCTAGTCTAAGTCTCCCTCCTTTAGTGTAAAACCATTATCCCATCTTTTCAACAGGCTCCTTTCAGTACTGAAAGGCTGCACTAAGGTCTCCCTCATGAGGCTCACACACAGGCCCACTTCTTGAGCTTGTCCAGGTGTCTCTGGATGGATCCTGTCCCTCAGGCATCAACTGCACCAGTGTCAGTTCAGTGTCAGCTGCAAACTGGCCTAGGGTGCACTTGTTCCCACTGTCAGTCTTGTTGATGAAGGTAATAACCAGCACTGGTCTCAGTAGAGACCCTGAGGGACACCACTTGTCATTGGTCTCCATCTGGACATTGAGCCACTGACCACAACTCTCTGGATGTGACCAACCAACCAATTCCTTATCCACCTAAGAGCTCACCCAGTGAAAGCATCCTGTCTTCCTCCTGTGTCAGGGGGCTGTGGGCAGGAGCTGCTGTGGGTGCCCCAAGGATGCCCTACCACGGCCCACTGCTGCCACCACCTCACTGCCCACTTGCTGGTGCCCAAGCCTGGTTGTGAAAGCAAGCAGATCTGCACAACCCCTTCATCCAAAGCCTTCTCCTTGAGGAAAAGGAAAAGCTCAGTGTGAAACACCCTGAAGTGCTCTTCATTTAGTCTGCTCTGGGATCCAAGTGTGCTGCTTCTTGGGGGAAAAATGTTGGGGCAATGTCTATCCCAGCCAACGCACATCACTCAGAACTCTTCTGCCCATACAACAGCCACAGAATTAAAGGGGAAAGATACTATACACAGCCCTTTTATGAAAGGTGAGCAGCAGCCTGTGATATAATTCCAGGAAGAGGAACTATGATAATAAAATAAGAATAATGTTGTCTGTAGGAGTGTGAAGCCTGCAGTCACCCCAGCAGGGCACAGCTCCTGACCTCCCCCTGCAGTTACCTCCCACTCTTACACTCCCTCAGCGCTGCCTGCCAATAAGAATCTCCAGCGGTCAGAAAGTTCAGTTTCACCTTCCCCAGAGCCTCTGGCTGTGGCACTCCGGCCGGGAGGAAGCCTGCACTGGCAGAAGCTGCTCACCAGAAGGTTGGTTCTCTTACAGCGTGGAAACAGGACAAGCTTCTTAGCCTGGGAGGAGAGAGGTAATAGTGAAAAATAGAGGAGTTTTTGGTTTGGGTTTGGATTTTTTCCCCTGCTCAGCACATCATGTAAAGCAAATGGTGAATCCTGCTCAGGAAGGGGGAGGCTGTTAAAAAGCTATGCACAAGAGGTGGGTTATGGAGATGTTACTGCTTTGCTGCTTTCTTCTGGTAAGAGGAAATAATGGTGTGAAAGGGATCCAGCTGGTACTGAGCTCCCTGTTTAACCTGAGCTCTCTCTTGGCTGCACGGATGCTCAAGACCAGATTCCCCTTGGCAAGGCTGCTTAGCTGTGTGTGTTTTCTGGTGGGCTCTGAGGATGTGCTGGATGTAGCTGCTGTCCTGCCAGAAGCTTGCATGGCTTTTCCTTTTCTACACTGCTGCCTGATCAACCTGTGTGTTTGCTGTCCATGTTATGTGACCAGAGCATCTTAATGGTGTCATCTCATCATCAGTGTTTGAGGCTGAGAGAGAAGAATGTGGCTAACATTCGTGCACAGACTACTCTGCATCTGTAAAAGTGTAAAAAGCATTGAGATCTCCCAAGTGTTGCTGTGCCTGGGCAGAAGGAAGCCCTCAGGAGCAATGCACACTCACAGGCTGCCCTCTGGGCACACCCCTGATCTGCCTCTGGCTGCTTTCACGCCAGGGTGGTGCGTATGCTGCCAGGTGAAGGCAGTTGTGGCATTTCTGGAGGAGCATGCATTGCCCCAAAGCACGGAGAAGGAGAGGATATCGTCCCCACCCGCAGCATGTCCCACTTCAGTTTCTGTTCTGGCTTCTGAGCTCAGGAGCTGCCTGGGGAGGAGCCTGACCCTCAGCAGCATGGCTCTGTCTTTGTCAAGCTGCTACTTCCAAGAAGGAAGAAAAAAAGCCCAGCAAATCCGGGCAGTGGCAACAAGGTCTCCATACATGTGAGCAGGCAGCTCATCTATTTTTTTTTGTCCTTCCTCTTGTTTCTGTTTGTGGAGAACTAGAAAAACTTGGCCTCAGGGCAAAACATGTTTTGAATGGCTATGGCCTGAGGGCAAAACATGTTTTGAATGGTTATCTGAGACTGTTTTGTGCTGTCTCTGGGCTGGGAGAGGAGAAGCACAAAGATTTTTGGTGGGATTTATTTTTAATTTGGTTTGGATTGGTTTGGTTTGGGTTTTTCTTTAAAGACCTGAAGTTTAACAGTTTTTCAAGGTTTACTTTCTTGCCTAACCACAGGAAGGCAAGGACTGGGGTTCAGTCTTGGGACACAGTGTGGTTTTTCCGCCTTCCTGGCTGTCCACCACCCATAACTGGAGATACCAGTTTTCTTCAGTCTCTCTCTCTTGTGTGGAGCCTGATTTCGTTAGGAGGAAATGGGAGACCACGGCTGCTTCCCCCATGCTTTGCATCCATGCCTAAGAGATCTTGTATAAAATATGTCCAGACCAAGAGCCAAAATGCCCAAGTCACTGCCTTTAGCCTGTGTTCTCTGCCCAGCCCTGCTTGGCATGAGGTGAGCTGTGTCTAGGTGCTAGCGAAGCCTTCCTGGAGTGGAGTGGGGAATGTTGGTGGCCTGAAGATGTTTTGAAGGCTGGAGGAAATGGTAGAAAATGCAAAAACCTTGAAAAGGCAGAAATGCAGGTAAGGTATGGTTACACTTCATCACCTTCAGCAGCAGCAAGGGAGATGGGCAAGAGCACACTGCTGGAGAGCGATGGCAACCAGCTCGTTGGGAGATCAGCTGAGCACAGTTTTCATAGAACCACAGAATGTCCTGAGTTGGAAAGGGCCCACAAGGATCACCAAGTCCAGCTCCTGTCTGGGTACACAGTGTCTTGGCACTGACTGTCCTGTTGCCTTCCCATGTCTTTCAGAAGAACACCCAGGAATGTCACATCCAGGAGTGGCACATCAGCCCATCGTGACGATGCAGCCGCAGTACGGCATGGCAGTGCCCACGGTCTCGAGGAACATGTGGCAGACAGGGCTGATGGACTGCTGCAGCGACTGTGGTGTCTGTGAGTGCCTCGAGTCCCACCTCTCAGCCATCAGCAGTGATGTGCTGCAGTCGGTCCCACACCCTCTGGGGACCCTTACCTCTCCCCTGCTGCTCGAGTTGGTGGAGAGATAGCTCCAGCCATGTAGCCTGCTCCTCCTAGTTCCTCCCCTGATGGGCAGTAGAACCTCAGCTGCTCCTCTCTTTCTTCCCCTGCCAGTCTGCTGTGGGCTATTCTGCCTTCCCTGCTTGGGATGCCAAGTTGCTGGAGACATGAACGAGTGCTGCCTGTGTGGGACCAGCGTGGCCATGAGGACCCTGTACCGCACCAGATACAACATCCCGGTCAGTGGCTAAGCCTGCAGCCGGCAGGGAGGGCTCCCTCCTGGAGTTCCTGAGGGGAGGGCTTCACCAGCCCCAGGTTTTAGTGTCTGCTGCTCAGGATGCTGCAGGCAGGCAGAAAACAAAGGGCGCACCGAGTGGGATGTGATTGACCATTTCTTGGCTGAAAGGTAGCTTTGGGGAAGTCTCCAACCCTAACCAATTTCTCCCTCCCAGGGCTCCATTTGCACTGACTTCTGTGTCACCATGTGGTGCACCCCATGCTCCGTTTGCCAAATTAAGAGAGACATCAACCGGAGAAGGGAGATGGGCATATTCTGGTAAGCTAGGCATGCTGGAGAGGCTTTGTAAGGCCACCACTGCACAGAGCCAAGGGGCTTCCTGGGGTCTCTCCTTCTGCCACTGCCTGTACAACACGGGGCTGCAGTGGGGAAACAGCCATGGAAACAGCAAAATGTTGCTGGGACCCTTGTGCAGGACAGGGGGGGGCAGGGTTGAGAACACACACACAGCCTGTGGTGAGACATGGCCCTGCTCCCTGACCCTCTTCTCCCTCCCATTGCAGATCTCACCATCCTCGCTGCCCCCTGCAGAGCTGCTGTGGGCAGGAGCCACCACTGCCCTGGCTCTTGGGAAATGCACCATGGGGAAGTTGGCTTGGTAATGGTTGGTTCCCCCTTCCCTGAGCAGTGTAAGGAATAAACAGCAGACTTTATCTTCCTGCCTCTGTTTGTGTCACTCTTGCACCCATCCTTCTCCCACCCCATCCATCTCAGGAGCCACCATGTGCCAAGTTGCCCCCCTGCTACAGTGGACATCCAGGACCTCTGGCCATTCCCACCTTACTGAACAGAAAGCCACAGGGAGTTTGGGCTGCTTGGCACCAGCTCATCTCCTGTGTTGCAGAGACATGCTCCACTACTGACCCTGAGCTGTGACAAAAACCTGGTTGAGTCCTTGACCAACTCCTCTCCATGGGCCAACCCTGACACCTCCTATCCATGGCCCTGCCTATGCTGGGCTGCTAGCCACACGTGCTCCTGCCAGAAGGCAGAGGTTACATCCACCGTCTCTCCGTCACTCTTGGAGAGATGCTAAAGGACTTCTGATCCCTGCAATTCTCCCTCAGCTTCACATTTGTCAAAGGTCAGGGTTGGGCTGGCCACTAAAAAGTGGCATATGCTCTCTATGAACCTCTCTGCCTTCCTAAAGGGAGAGAGAAAGGGAGTAAGGGAGAGAGACTGATGGAGTGGAAAACTAAAAGAGTATTAATGGAAATATATACAAACCCAGTATCAAATCTAACCTTCTGATGGCAATTCCATCACTGTCACCACTCACTGATGCTGGGGCAGAAGTCCCAGATCAGGACTCAGCAGCAGGTGGGAACCAGATTCAGGAGCTGGATCCTGGAAGTGGATTCAGGAACTCATGAGTCAGGATCAGAGGCAGAACAGAGTCCTCCATGGACACTGGCCATTGAAGAAGAGCTTTATCCTTGTGACCCCTCAGCTTTGCACTGACTGTGACACACATGGGATGGAATCCCTTCTTGGGCAGTTCAGGGTCACGTCTCCTGTCCCCTCCTCCCCACAGGTGCCACCTCTGATTTACTGCACCCCAAGGTGGGACACAAGCTGTAGCAGTGACCTTGGTCTGCACCCCGACCCTTGGTATTAACTCTCCCCATCAGGTGTTGTGACTGCTAGAAGCAGACACTGTCTGGGAGAACATGCTGTGAGCTGCAGACAGTGCAGCCCTGAGAAGGGCCTGAGCTGGGAAGGGAAATCCCTGAACAGAATCAGTTCTGGTCCAGCTCAGAGCAGGACAACACTCTAAGGAAAACAGGATTTATTTTTTTTTTTACCTCTCTGCCTTCACCTTCACCACAAACCTTGTAAAGGGCAGGTAGAGGCTCTGTCAGTGCTGCAGGGTAGGTCAGTGAAGCAGTCTCCCACCTCCCTACACCCCAAATGGCCCAAAGAGTCCTGTGGATGACCCTTGGATACAGAAAACTGCATTTTTAGCCTAAGAGAGGTAAAGGCCAGGAAGGTGGAGAGGAGGAGAGAAGAAATCCCACACTGCCACCTCACCCCAGCCCAGAGTGGTGCATTTCTGTGATTCTGTAGCTCTACCTGCAGGCAGTGCCGGTGTCACCCAGTGGAGTTACAGTCAGTTCTTGCTGATGCTCAGGCTTAAGGAAGGAAAGTCATCTAGGTGGACCTCTGTAAGGCCTTCCACTTGGTTCCCCACAACATCCTTCTCTCTAAATTGGTGAGAAATGAATTTGATGGATGGAGTGTTAGGTGGACAAGGAATTGGTTGGATAGTCACATCCAGAGGCTAGTGGTCAGCACCTGCATGTCCAGATGGAGACTGGTGACAAGTGATGCCCCTCAGGGTCTGTACTGAGACCTGTACTGGTTATACATAGACAATGGAATCGAGTGCACCTTCGACCAGCTTGCAGCTGACACCAAGCTGAGTGGCGTGGTAGACAAACCTCATGAGGTTCAACAAGGCCAAATGCAAGGTCCTGCACCTGGGTGGTGGCAATCCTCCCTATCATTACAATTTGGGAGATGATGTGATTGAGAGCAGCACTGAGAATAGGACTTGGAGGTACTGGTGGGTGAGAAGCTGAATATGAGCTGGCTCTGCGTGCTCACAGCCCAGAAGCTAACCCTGTCCTGGGCTACACCCCCAGCAGTGTGGCCAGCAGGGCAGGGAGGGGATTCTGCCTCTGTTCTGCTCTGGGGAGACCTCACCTGGAGTGTTGCATCCAGCTCTGGAGTCCTTCAGCACAGGAGAGACAGGGACCTGTTGGTGTGGGTCCAAACGAGGCCTCAAAAATGATCAGAGTTCTGGAACCCCTCAGTGAGGAGAGGCTGAGAGAGTTGGGGCTGTTCATCCTGGAGAAGAGAATCATAAACTCATTATGGTTGGAAAAGATCACTGAGATAAACGAGAGCAAGGCAACACCTAAGGCAGCATCTCATCTGTTAGTCAGAGGGAGCAGAGGTCATTCAGCAGGGAGCACCCAGAGCACATAAAGGCTGAGAACCAGGAAAAAGACACATATCTCCTGGGACAAGGACAGCTTGGCAGCTACATACTGGCTACCCCCTCTGTCTTCTTTTGAAGCAGCCTGAGCAGGACACGCTCTTCGGAACACCCGCAGCATCTTTCTCTGGTGGCTTTTCCTTCTCAACCACAAACTGCCTGTAGGGACCCAAGCCTGGGCTGGCAATGGCCTTTCAACACGTGGTGACAGTTCAGCCCCAGTTTTCGACTGCCCCACTGGTTGGAGAGTGGCAGACAGGGCTGATGGACTGCTTCTCTGACTGTGGCGTGTGTGAGTACATCCACGCCTCTCCCTCCTGCTGGTGCTTCAGGAAGATGGAAACAGACTTTTTAGCAGAGCCTGCTGGGACAGGACAAGGGCTCATGGCTTTAAACTAAAAGAGGGAGATTTGTCCATTAGGATCTAAGGAGGAAATTTTTCACACTGAAGGTGGTGAGACATTGGCACAGGTGACCATGCCAGGTCAGGTTTTCTGGGGCTCTGAACAACCTGATCTAGTTATAGATGTCCCTGCTGACTGCAGGGGGTTGGACTGGGTGACCTCTAAAGATCCCCTCCAACTCTAACCTTTCTATGAGTCTGTGATGTTGTTCTGGTGTTGTTTTCCCTGCTTCTTCTACAGCATCACCCCTGCTGCAAACCTACCTCACTTTTGGAGGTACCAGCAATGGACTAGCTCTGTCTGAGGTCAAGAGCCATGGCTCCCATGGCCAGCTTTCCCCCTTTTAGTCTTTCTTTGCTCCCCCTCAGCCAAGACTGTGTTTCACTGTCCTACAGGTCTTTGTGGGCTGTTCTGCTTCAACTGCCTGGGATGCCAGGTGGCTGGGGACATGGGGGAGTGCTGCCTGTGTGGGACCAGCGTGGCCATGAGGACCCTGTACCGCACCAGATACAACATCCCGGTCAGTGACCATCCAGGGGGACCTGCCTTGCTGGCAGTGACAGACATGAGCTGGGCACTGGGGTGTGGGTCAGGGAAGGAGAAAGGTCCCTGAGAAGAAGAGCAGGGATGGGGGAGTTGTGTTGGCAGCCTTGGAGGCAGGGAGCCAGGGACACATCTGCATCCCTGCTGTGAGCTGGTGGCAATCCCATCACACACCAACCTCATCCCAGTCCTCGTTGGGTGTGAGCCACAGTGTGCTGTGGGGCCAGGGCTGAGCTGCCATGGGGTGTTGGAGGTGAAAAGTAGGAAGATTTAAAAGCTGATGTGGGAAGGGGTTGTGCTAACACTGTTCCTTGCACCACAGGGCTCCATTATGGATGATTGGTCCTCTATGCTTTGCTGCGCCATGTGTGCACTCTGCCAGCTGAAGAGAGACATCAAGATGAGGAAGGAGTTGGGAATATTCTGGTAAGCTGAGTGTGCTGGGGTGGGTTTCTAAAGTCACTGTTGCACAGAGCCAAGCAAGTTCCAAGAGTCTCCCCTTCCACCCATGCCTGACCAGACCCAGAGTTGCTATGGTGCCTCAACAGCAATGGCCAGGTGAAAGGGAGACCTGTGCCACAGCAAAATGATGCTGGGAGCTTGCAGGATGGGTGATCTGCTCCGGGCCCACCACCTGGGTCCAGCCAACACACACCACACATGGTGTGGCAAGACACAGCCCTGCTCCCTGACCTTCCTCTCCCATCCTGTTACAGATGCCACCATCCTCGCCGTGCTCAGCAGAGCTGCTGAGGGCAGGAGGCTCTGCTGCCCTGGCTCTTGGGCAACACACCACGGAGGCTTTGCCCTGGCTGCAGTCAATTCTCCCTTCCCTGGGTAACACCAGCAATAAACAGCAGTTTATCTTCCTACCTGTTCCTGGGGTGTTCTTTATTCCTCTGTGTCCTCCTGCAGCACTGGAGGACAGCCTTGGACGTTTGCATGCTGTGCGGTCAGAGTGGTGCAGGGGTTATCAGATAAAGGAGATTTTCTTCCACAGACCCACACTGAGATGAGACCAGACCACAAAGTTCAGTGAGAAGAGAAGATAAAATAAAGCAAATCAAAAGCCAAGCCTGCTGCAGTGGGTGTGGCTGTGCTATGGCAGTGGGGAGGCTTCAGGGACCTGGGCTTCCCTCTCCTTCTCCTCATCCTCTCCCTCTCCTTGTGTGCCACCTGGGAAGGGGGAAAAAGAGGTTTCACACATGGAGCAGGAGGTGCTGGTGAAGGGTCAGTTAGGCAGTGTGCTGGAGCAGCCCCGTGAGGACTCTGAAGGTCCCTTCCAACTGTAACCTTCCTGTAATTCTATGAAACGAAACTGCCCAGTTTCACATCCCACAGACACTAACCAACAAACTCGATACCACTGATTTTCTCCCCCTGGGCTTGGCCTCGAAGCAGCTTTGCGTTTGAGAACCCTCCTGTGCAGAATGAGCCTGGAGAGCAGAGCCTCAGCCACTAGAGGGCATCAGGGTAGAAGGATGCTGAGGACGCAAGCCCAACAGTCCCGCACACGGAGGAGAAAGAGTTCTCCAGGAAAGCCCTGCTACTGCTGTTTGCTCACAGGTAATAGAATCACAGAATCATTAAAGTTGGAAGAGACCTTTAAGGTCACGAAGTCCAACCTGTCACCACCATGCCAATAAACCATGACCCTAAGTAGCACATCTACACATTTTATAAACCCCTCTAAGGATGGTGACTAGATGGGTCTAGAGGGAAAGTCATAGGGCAGTGTCTGGAGTCACTTGGTTTGTTCAGTCTGGAGGAGACTGAGGAGAGACCTCACTGTGCTCTACAGCTTCCTGACAGGGGGAAGCAGAGGGGCAGGAGCTGATCTCCTCTCTGTGACCAGTGACAGGACCTGAGGGAATGGCATGAAGCTGTGCCAGGGGAGGATTAGGTTGGAGATTAGGAAAAGGTTCTTCCTGCAGTGGGTGGTGGAGCACTGGAACAGTCTCCCCAGGGAAGCAGTGACAGCACCAAGAAGCATCTGGCCAACGCTCTTAGACACATGGGGTGAGTTTTGGGGTTGTCCTGTGCATAGACAGGAGATGGACTCCGTGATCCTTGTGGGTCCCTAACAACTCAGGACATTCTAGGATTCTATAAAGACCTTGCTGTAGTTGGTGTGGTGCCTGCACAGATTCCAGCTTCTTGTTGCAGTTAATGGACAGCTAGGGTGGTGACCTTCTGCCAGATTTAATATTAAACAGCAAGTGCAAAGCCATGAAAGCTGTTTGGAAGCATTGTGTGATAAGGCAATATCCCACTCACCATGTGTACTACATCTCAGGGTTTACAAGCTGTGAACTGACCAAAGGTCATTGGTGTGGCATGGGTGTGTCACACACCTGACCCAGCACACAACACAAGTCTGAAAGGTTGAACTCCATCTTTAATCACTTAACCAGGATTAATTATGTTTTTGGTTGTTGTGATATGGCCACAGGTTTGTCCAGAGATAACTGAGGAAAGCTTCACCAACACTTGTCACGTGTTCTCATCTGACAAACAAGCAGCCAGGGCAGACATGGCCTTGAAAACAGGAAGATAAAATTAAAAAAAAAAGAATTTATTAGGGGTGAATTGATTAGTGAGTTTTGCATTTACTGCTGTGGGTGCAGGTTTTGAGCCCTGCAGCAGCACACGATCCCTGGGCTTACCTGGTCCCCTTGGGAGCTCTGTAGTCACAAAGCCAATGAGATGGCAGTATGAGTAGTGCAGATGTCTGTGAGCACAAAGCAACTGCAATCTCTCATCTTCATTGGTCGTGGTTTGGTTTGTTCCAGCCACCTCTGACTTCATCCTCTGCTAATGCTCTGGTCTTTCCTTACTCACCTGGAAATAGCCCAGGTTTGATACTAGAAATGGTCTACTAAAGTTAACAGGTCAGAATGAGATATCAATATCTGCCTGATCTGGTATCTCCCTGAAGGAGCTATCAATAGTTCTGCATCTCTTTGGTCCTGTGTGCACCTTCTCAAACGCTACTGGGACTATGCAATTATCTTCTCTAGCTAGTAGGATGCTCATAAGCCCTCTGTAAATACAGGGCAGAGTTACTGATGATAAAATTACTAACAAAGAAAAGAACAAGATCCCAGAAGTGTGACTGCTGAATGACAAGATGCTGACCCATGGCAGGTTACAGTCAGCTTGTGGTGTTCTGACCCAGACAGCTCTTGCAGGCAGCCTTGGTGTTTGCGGATGTGCTCTAGGGTGACCCTGCTAGAGCAGGGAGGTTGGACTAGATGACCTCTGGTGGTGCCTTCTCAACCATTATGGGATTCTGTGTAATTAGTGAGAAGTCTTGCTAGGAAAACAAGAGCATAAATGTCATGCTTTAACTGGAAACCATCCATAACATGTGCTCTTCTGCACCTCTCTGCCAAGGAGAACAACTGTGACCCTATGGGTTTGTGCTCTTGTCACACTGGAACAGGCTCCCCAGGGAAACAGTGACAGCACCAAGGCTGACAGAATACAGAAGCATCTGGACAATGCTCTTAGACACATGGGGTGAGTTTGGGTATGTCCTGTGCATAGACAGGAGTTGGACTTAATGATCCCTGCGGGTCCCTTCTGACCCAGGACATTCAATAATACCATACCAAGGCAGTACCTGGCTGCAGAGCACTGGGGGAGAAGACTTCACAACCAGCGGTGCCCCATCCAGCATGTCACGTTGGCACTCCTCACACCCTGCCAGCTCTGCCAGACTTAGCCACCACTGCAAGCCTCTAGCAAGTGGAGATGTTATCTTCCATCCAAACAACCCCAGTGCCAGCGCCGCTGGTTTGGGGCAGGTCCCGAGGATCTGCTGCACTGCAGCTCGCTCAAGACTCGTTCAGCTAAAAGGGGAAAAAAAAGAAAACCAAAAGAGGTGAGAGTTCTGGCTTGTTTGGCCCTGCCCTCCCTATGACACCCTCTGTGGCTTCCCCAGTGCTCAGGGAGAGAGGGTGGAGACTCCGCAGGGTGAGGGAGCGTGGGGAACCCAAGCTGCCGTCTCGCCACCGGGATGACACGGGTGGGACTGCCCTGCCCTGCCCGCTGAGCCAGCTGGTCCTACACACCACGCTCTGCTCTGCCCTGGCTCCTGCTTCCCTGCCACCTCCTCAGCAGCCCTGCAGTGCTGACCCAGACCTGCTGCTGGTAAGTGAGTTGGGAGCTGTGGTTCAGTCTTTGATTGAGGTGGATTTAACTGGGGGTAGTGGCTCAGTTCCTTCCCCGGGAGTCCCTTCCTCTGCCATTGCTGAAGAGTTAGAGCCAGCAGCTGGTTTTCCTCCAACAGCCAAGGGAAACACAGCAAAACACTTGCCAACCTTGTGTGTCCCAGCTTTCCAGGGGGTTTTCCTGGGAAATTGGGCAGGAAATTAATGAAAATATGTTTTTTAAACGGTCAGTGAAAGCTTCAAGGCTTAAAATCAAATCAGGAACTGCCAGACTGGGGGTTTCTCTGTCTATTAATGCTCTGCAGGAGAACATGCGTGCAGATGCAGAGTGCTGCCGACTCAGTCCCCAATTAACACAGAGAGCTCTTTTCACAGCAGGTAGGTTACAAATCCCTAGTAAATCGGTTGGCAATTAACTTGCAGATTGCCTGAATCCCATTATCCCTCTTTACTCAAATGGGTTTAGTTTCTTACCCGTGTTCTTGCTGAGAAAGCAGACTGTACAGCTGGGCTGGAAGTGCCAGGTTCTGCTGCTCTCTCTGCATGCCCACATCCATCCCCTGCTCACTCTGCAGCCCTGTGAAGGTACTAAAAATAAAAAAAGAATAGGTGGAAGGAAAAAACCCCAAAAGATATGCTTACAATGTCTGTGGATTTATGTGTATCCAAGTTCCAAAATGCACATCGGTGATAGATCCTGTACTGTTTCAACTTGCAGGTTGCAAGCTTCAACTTGGCTCATTTAATTGTTTCTCTGGCAGCCTGAAGTATTCAGAGAGCCAGCTTCTGTTAGAAAACTCTGCTGAGAGCTGCTTGTCTCTCTAAACCTCCTCCTGCCTAAGTAATTTCAACTCTTATTCTCTATAGAGATAAAATACTTTGAATAACTGCCTGAAATTGCTTAAGAGACCCCAGGTATGGTGTTGCTGTGGTTCCAGTAGGTGTAAGTCAGTGGTTTTGCTCAGTGCCTCTCTGTATGTAGAGAAAAAATGAGATTTTTTTTTTTTTTTTTTGTCCTTTGCAAGTCTCAGAAGAATGCACAGGAAAGTGGCTGCACTGAGAGCTTCATTTTCTGGGCATCAAAAGAGAGATTTCATGATTATTTTTAAGAAAGTAATTTCATTTTGCCCTTAATCAAAGGGAAAATCTCAAGAGCCAGTATTCTCCCTCCTGGCAAATTTTTCTGAGACTAGATATGCCTGATGAAAAGGTTTTGCTCTTAGGCTTGAGCTGAAATTGATGGTGAAGTCAGTGGCAATAAAAATGTGTCAGAAAGATTTGGGAGAACAAATGAAATTTGTAAAATTCCCACTGAGTTCATAGTTTTCATATTTAGTTGATGTAATAATAATAACAATAACAATAATAATAGAATACGAATAAATCAACACTAATAAATCAACAATAAATTGGTAATAATATATCAATGGGAATATATCAATAATAATATACCTACAACATGTTATTATAGAAAGAATGTATTAAATGCTACATTTAGCTGATGCCAAAATAATGTGTTACAGCCAAAGCTGCTCTGAGGAGGATGTGAAACACTCTCACACCAACAAATGTGTCTGAGAACAGCAGCAGTAGGTATTGTCATTGAGTCTCCTGCTCATTTCTGACCTAGAGTAGATATTCTTAAGTCATTGGCAATGAATTCTAGGCAAGTTGATTTGAAGAATTTTAGCTTGCACAGAAGTTGCTGTGGTTCAGGTGGATCCTGGTGGTTCCTGTGTCGGACACATGCTCTGACTGGAAAGGGTTCATGGCTCAATGCCATGTTATATAATGGGACATACATAACACCAAAATTATCAAAGTACTTACATAAAATCACAAATCAAACATGATTTTTTAGCTCATTTTTAAAACAAGAGCTAAAGCAGTATTTTTTTGTACAAAGCCATGGCTAAGGAGCAGTTTCCAGGAGCTGAGGATGAAATGGGCTGTAAAGGAGCACGCTCCTCTGTTTCTGTGGTGAAGCTTATTGCTGGATCAGAAAGGGAAAGGCTGGTTTGTAGAAGACCAAAGTGTTTATCTCACTGCAAGTATTTAACCCACAGTGGAAAAAAAAGTCTCAAATCCTAAGTGTAGCACACAGGCATTACATCAGGTGTTAGCACTTCATCTTCTCTCAGCACACTGATAGCCAAGATCCCAATCGCTGCTCTGGGAGGTTTCCAGGAGTCAGCCAGGCACAGCCAGGGCTGCCACCTTCTCACGGGGGTTACATGGGGGTTACAGTCCCTCTTGGAGGGAGAAGCTGTGTTCTGGGACTTCCCAAGGCCCCTTCCCACCAGCATGTCCAGAACTCTCTCATCTTGAGACCCCAAGGAGCTACTCTGATAGGAGTCCTTGCAGCGGTTGCGCTGCTTTGAGGAGAGAGGTGGCTCTCAGAGATAGCAGAGTAACTGATCAATAACCATTCCAGTTTGAAGTGGATCAGTATTCTGCAATAATTCCAGTAGCTCTGGAAGTCTCATGATGCTGCTTTCAGAATTTATTAGCTACCCTCCTGCAGGTAGAGAGGTCTTCTTGACACAAGTAGAGAATAATGGAAGTATTTTCAACAACAGGCTTTCAGTTCTGCTGAGGAATCTGCCCCAAAATGCTGCAAAGCCCATGTCCTGATGAAGTAATACATACTGTAGGAGGGAAAAAGCCCTACTGCTATCCAAATTCAATTCAGGTTTTAACTTGGCACAGGGGGGAGAAATCAAACTTTTCACTTGCACTTCTCAAGCACCTGAGCACACTAAGGTACTTCAAACATCAACCTCTTATTTACAAGTTCATCAAAGCAAAGAAAAAAATCCCAAAGTGATTAGTCTGTAAAGAAAACACTTTCTTACCAGCAAGAGCCTCTCCAAAATACACACCCAACCTCACCAATTCTGGTGAAACAAACACTAGCTGCCCAGAAGCATGAGCTACCCAGAAGTATGAGAGAGAAAAATGTCCAAAGGAAGATGTCCACTAAAACAGTTGGGCACTCTGAATTCCTAAGCAGCATTTTCAAGAAAAAACAGCACAAGAAAACACAGAATGAATTAAAGAGAAGATGCTTCAGGAAGGTGAAACTAAAGGCACATGCATAGACACTCCTTTTACCAGACCAATAGTCTCTCAACGTTTCTTTAAAGCAGACTCAGTAACATCAGACCAAGCAGGGAAGCAGGAGCAAACTACAAAAACATGAACAAAGCCTCATTTCTTATTAAAACATCTTAAAAATCATGAGAAATTATCTTTAGAGAAAACAAGCATTTCCAGAGCTTGTGAAAGAAGCAAAGAAAAATATTTTTTACACATACTGGAGCAGTCTGAAGCAATGCACCCCCAAAACAATGCCTTCATAATTCCTACAGGTGGAAAACCCACCGCAGCCAAGCTGTTTAAACATCAACACAGCTGCTAAGGCTCCTCCACATTTCTGGCACAGAAGTTCTGAGGAAAGAACTTGCGTTCATCAAATGTGCTAGAGAAGCTAATTATGTTAAAGAGATGCAGAATGAAGAATGCTAGTGGGCAACTGTCATTTAGAAGCTAATTGGCATACAATTTAAAGCCAAATTTTCCTGTTAGAATAATCTAAAGTAGAAGTAAAGGGTCAGTCTTCACTGGGTGAACTACTTCATAGTGTGAGCTACTATATGAGAAGAATGTAGACAGCTCATCAACAAAAGGTCTCCAGACTCTAAATGTTGCACATTTAGAATCATAGAATCAAAGTGGGTTGGAAGGGTCCTTAAAGATCATCTAGTTCTAACCCTCCTGCCATGGGCAGGGATGCCACCCACCAGACGAGGGTGCCCAAGGCTACATCCAGCCTGGCCTTGAACACTGCCAGGGACGGGGCAGCCACAACCTCTCTGAGCAACCTGTTCCAGTGCCCCACCACCCTCTGAGTAAAGTATTTCATTTGATTTAATTGATGTTCAAATTACCCCAAATCCATTTTAGCTTAAATTAAGTCTAGTCCCATTATAATTACATTTGGAACACAGGTTCTTTTCACTGTGGGAAGATTGGATGAGCAAGATCACTGGTTGGTAAAGCACGAAGATCTTCTCTTTTGGCCATTACAGAAGACTGCAGCTCTGACAGAAGAGGCAACGTTGGGCTAGGGTTGGGATAGCATCACTGGGAGACAGATGGACCAGCCTTTACATGCAGATAGGACTGTTGCTGAAAGGAGAGCTTCCAGGGGTTTGGCTGTGCTGATAGCTAGAGGGAAGAGTTCAGCTCTCGGCCAAGGAATCTTAGCAAACCCACAAGATAAGGGCTCGGGGGTTATGTGGCCATATGACTGTGTTAGATTAAAGGGCTTTTCTTTTCTCTTTTTGGTGAGGTCTGTTTTATTAACTGCTCTCAAACTCATTCAGCCTGTCTGAACTGGTCTCATAACTTACCTTCTCCCTTGCTGCAAGCAGTATAGTCATGCTGAGGTCCAGGACTGATCACCCTAGAGCTCCTAGCTGCTCACCTCCCCGCTCGGTTCCCATGAACTGCTGCAGCACAAACATTTCCCCGAGTGACAATTAAAGTAATCAGACTCTGATGAGTCAACATAATACATAAAGAGAGGCCAGGTCCTTATGAAAGCAAAGGGGACAAAGGTCTGCATGCTCAGAGGACAGCTGATGATGCTACTACAGAGCTGGTAGATGGTTCACAGGCAGACAACAGAGGTGAGAGAACTTTCATTACTCCACAAATGCTTTCTGGTTTTTACATGGAAAGCAAATCCCAGAAAGAGAAGTACTTGGTGAAGGTGTCAGCTTCCATGTTCCTGTACCCTTGGCCAAATTATTTTGAATAAAACCAAAGAAACTTACAGTTTTTAGGTGTTGTTACCGTTGAGCAGGAGCACTAGAGGTAGGAGGAGTGGGCATGGGGATGCTGCATCAACCGTTGGGCTTGATGATCCAAGGACAAGAGAGAGGGGCCCAGGTTGCCCAGGGCAGTGGTGGAGTCACCATCCCTGGAGGGGTTCAGAAAAACATATAGATTTTGTATTTAGTAACATGGTTTAGTGGCATGGTGTGATAGGCTGATGGTTGGACTTGATGTTAGAGGTCTTTTCTGACCTTAGAGTATCTTTACTTTCAAACCACCCTTTTAAATGAGTATCTAATGGGTAAACTCTAAGGACATGCAAAAATAGAAAGAAGCCTGACAAAGTAGATGGGCAGAAGACCAAGTCCTTTTGGACCTCAACAATTTTAAGCTGCTCTCTAGGTGAGTGATTTCCAGCAGTGTGCAGTTTATGGACAGATGTCTCTGCCAGGGGCAGTGCTCCTAATGCAGTGCTGGTGCCCAGTGTAGGAGGTACCCACCTCCTTGTACTGGGACAACAGATGGAGTTGGTGCCTGTGGCCAGGTGCTGCTGCAGGGGGGCTCTCAGGGGGACCTCTGTGAGAAGAGCCTGGGATTGCCCTGTGCTGGACACAGCCATCTCCAGCTGGCACCAGCAGACCCACTGCTGGCCAAAGGTTAGTGTGTCAGCAATGCTGGTAGAACCTCTCTGAAAACCTCTTTATGAAAGGGTAGGAGGTGCTGTGCAGCAGCTGTGAGACAGGAGTGAGAAAATGTGGGAGAAACAGCCCTGCAGACACCAATGCCAGTGGAGAAGGAAGAGGATGAGGTGCAGAGGGCAGGTGGGTGGGCATCTGGTGGCCAGCCAAAGTCAAGCCACCACAAGAGACCATCAGGGTGAAGGGAGGCTCTTCTGTCTCCCTGACACTGCACGTGGTGTGAAGCCACGTGGCAGATCCAGCTCCCCATCAGCTCCATGTCCTCTCACAGTCTGAGCCCACAGGACTCAAACTTCTCATCTGGAAGAGCAACCTAGATGGACATCTGCAGGGCCCCATAGTAGGTGCAGTGCTGAACGCTGCACCCAACAGACATCCTTCATCTCCACGCCTAATCAGATCTTCCCCCTTCCTGTTTTTTAACTCATTTACAGAGGCAGGATGGCAGAAGATCAACCACACCTGTGCATCCAGATGTCAGACTCCAGTACAAATGGCATCCCCAGCAGAAAGATGTCCTCTCCAGACTTAGCCAGCCAGGGAGGAAGCGTTCTAACCTTCCACAACATCTGCTACCAGGTGAAGATGAAGAGTGGGTTCATCTGTTGTCGAAAAACAGCTGATAAAGAAGTTTTAAGAGATGTCAAGTATGTATTTAAACATCTCTTTAGAGCATGTGTATGTTTTCTTTCTCTCTGGACAGCAGAGTCCACTCATGTCACTGAGCCACGAGGCACAATACCCAGAACTTGGTCAAGATTTAGAGAAGTGAGCTGTGTCTGTGGTTGCTTTGTGGCTGCTGTCAACTGTGCTTAAGCTTCCTGCTGGGCCTAGAGCTGAGTATGTCCAACAGAGAGCTCATGCTGCTGGGCACCATGTCCCCTGGCCCTGGGGAGGGACATCCCTCCTGCCCACTATCAGCATGGGAGCACAGGAGTTACCTGGGGTCATTTTGCACTGCCTGTCAAGTGCCAAGGTGTTCAGGGCTGGTTAGCCTGGGGAAGAGCAGACTGAGAGAAAATCTGATCAAGAGCTAAAGGGTGGGGGAAAGGGGATGGGGGCAGGCTCTTTCCAGTGGCTCCCAGGGACAGGACAAGGGGCACTGGGCACAAACTGGAACAGAGGAAGTTCCACTTAAAGATGAGGAAGAACTTCTGTGCTGTAAGGGTGACTGAGCACTCGGACAGGTTGCCCAGAGAGGTTGTGGAGTCTCCTTCCCTGCAGAGATTCCAACCCACCTGGACACAATCCTGAGTGCTGTGCTCTAGGGACCCTGCTGGAGCAGGGAGGTTGGACTAGATGACCTCTGGTGGTGCCTTCCAACATGAACTATTCTGTGTGAATACCACAAGACATGCAATAACGTATGCATAATGTGAATGCTTCTTAATCTGTGAAACCATACACTTCCACACTAAGAAATTGAAGGAAACAAATATCCATAAAGAAGAGCAGAACCAACTCTCCTAGATTACCTTAGACCCTAAGAACAGCTGTACTGGGCCAGACCCACAGCCAAGTGTACACCAAAGCTAGGTGAGCACAGATCTTAGGGGCTAGTCAGGAAAAAGAGCAGCAACAGCTACAGCAAAAAGATAGAAACTACAGCAAAATGGTAGAAAAAGGGTCAGATTTGCATATATTGTATCATTCCTGCAAAGTTTTCCCCCCAGATACTTAAACCTCTTCTCTGTCTGACTTGAGTATCATGTGGCTTAAAATCAGACACAGAGAAACTATCACCTGCAGTTTCTATAAGCACAGGCAAATCTCCTCCCTCCAAAGACCATTCTTCTCTCTCCTAAGACAATTCTACCTTTAGAACTCACTGTGGTTAAAGCAAGTGTGTGCTTCACTTCTAAAGATTCAGGTGGGAAAGCATGCATACAGGTTTTGCTACATTTTACTCAAGTTTCAGTGTTGTCTTCAGTGTATGAAGGTTAGTTCTTGAATTGGGAGTTAAAATTAAGGGGGAGTTTGACTGGTCATACTGTTGCATTCTACAGATAATTTAACCTAGCCTACCAGCTGAAGCACAGAGGGAGAGAAACACCCTATCTATTGTGTAAACCCTCTTTTGTCTTACAGTGGCATCATGAGACCAGGACTGAATGCAATTTTGGGACCCACTGGCAGTGGCAAATCTTCGTAAGTGCCCTCCTTACCCTACACCAAAATTACACCAAGGAGAAAATGAACCTGCACACCTTCAGCAGCAGTGGGCAACACTTTCAGAAGAAGATCTTGTTTTCATTTGTGTCTGTGCAAATCCCACTGGGTTCTAAGAAATGCCTGAATTTCAGCAGTGGGCTTGGACTAGGTGACCTCTAAAGGTCACTTCCAACTCTAACCTTTCTATGATTCTGTGCATTCTTGTCTTACCACTTGCTACTTGACAGAAGAGACCAGCCCTACCTCACTACAATCTCCTTCCAGGGAGTTGCAGAGAGTGAGAAGGTCTCCCCTGAGCCTCCTCTTCTCCAGGCTAACCAACCCCAGTTCCCTCAGCTGCTCCTCACAGCACTTGTGCTCTAGGCCCTTCCCCAGCTTTGTTGTCCTTCTTTGGACACTCATCTGACAAGTAATCAACTTTTCTCCTAGTCTACTCGACATTTTGGCAGCCAGGAAGGATCCCCATGGGCTTTCTGGTGACATTTTGATCAACGGAGCCCCTCAGCCTGCCAACTTTAAATGTACCTCTGGCTATGTAGTACAGGTCAGTAACTTTTATCACTCTATGGACTTCATTGCCCCCCTCTGACTGCAGTTGAAGGAGATTGCTGCAGAGTTGCAAGTGCCTTGCTTTGGTCCAAGACTCGAGGCTGGTGCAGAAACAACTCTCCAGATGTTTCCTTGCTGGGAAAGAGACTGTTTTGTGTTTGAGTCTCTTTCCTTAATGCTCTGCAGTCAACAGGAGTGGACACTCTGGATTCCTTCTTGTTCTCTGCTGGGGGGGAACAGCTCTCAGCTACCAAAATGCACAAAGTGTTTTCCAAGCATGATGCTTTCTGGCACCTCAGGGACAATGGCATTAAGTCCTGTTCTGAGAAAACCTTTGTCCAACCAGGATGGGCTGGGGAGGAAGACGTGGGAAGGACAAAAGCAAAGCAGCATCCCTCTTTTCATTTCTTTTCCCTCCCCACTACTGGTGCTTAGCAGCATGCTTGCAGTTTATCAAGACCTGAAGAGGTTCATCCATGAAAGCCCCTTGTAGAAGCATGGTCAGCGCATTACAGAAAGGTGGTCTCTGAAAGCACACAACTCTCTGAACTTCCCACATCTGACAGATTCCTTTTGCAAGAGACCAGCAGCTATTATCTAAAAAACCTTTCCTCCTTCCTCCTTCTCTAAATCGTGCTTGGCAAACCTCTGCCCTACCCCACACAGACCCAACATCTCCTTTCCTTCCTCCTCTTCTTGCTCTTAGCTGTGATGGGCTGAGGCCACATTAACAAATGCACAGTGACAATGACCTGAGCTGTAGCTGCCCCTTAGGTCCCTGTAGACCTTCAGTACCCCAACACCTCCAAAAAAACTGAATAAGGTAACAATAAGTGAGGGAGAGTTGTGACTAGGTTGCTATTCATGCATTCTGATATCATGCATGCTGGAGAATGTTCTCATAGTCTTTGCTTTATGAAGAGAGGCAAACATAATTATGTGCATGCTATGACACAGGCACTGAAGATGCAGCTTAACTGCATGTTTTACTGTCTGCATGCAAGGACAACATAAAATACAGGTAGATGTTTAGTTTTGGGGTTTTTTACTTGCAGGATGATGTGGTGATGGGCACCCTGACTGTAAGAGAGAACCTGAAGTTCTCAGCAGCACTTCGCTTGCCCAAGTCAGTGAAGGAGCAGGAAAAGAATGAGCGAGTGAATCAGATCATCAAGGAGCTGGGCTTGAGCAAAGTGGCAGATTCTAAGGTAAGGCATGTAAATAGGGTGCTTAAATCATCAACAAACATGAAGGGATTTATTTAGTTAACCAAATGGCTCAGCATGGCAGATTAATAAAGAAAAAAGTTACCCTGAGTATTGCAGTAATTCAGTAATTAGTAACATTAATAACCTTAATAACCTGCACAGGCTCTGCACCGGTACTGCTGTGTGGTAGCAGACTGAGGGCTAGGGCAAGGGTGGTCTGTGGCTGGAGAAAAAGAGAACATTTCCAATAATACTGACCTTAAGAAACAGCCTGAGTGTGTGTAACAGCAACATCTGTACCTGAGAGTAGGGTCAAAGTTTCACACCACTGAGGAATGTGCTCTAGAGGAGCCTCCTCACTGCAGGGAGGTTGGACTAGAGGATCTTGAAAGGTCCCTTCCAAACCAAACCACTTTGTGAGTCTGTAACTCTTCCTGCCCTCTGGTAGGATGTTGGTCACTCAGGGTTTGTTATCAGGCCAAAGGAGACCAGCTTGTTGCTCTGTGGCAGGTTGGCACCCAGTTCACTCGCGGGGTGTCTGGAGGAGAGCGGAAAAGGACCAATATTGGGATGGAGCTCATCACAGATCCTGCCATCTTGTTCTTGGATGAGCCAACTACTGGCCTCGATGCCAGCACTGCCAATGCTGTCCTACTGCTACTGAAAAGGTGATGCCATGGCAAACCCCTCCCTGTTCTCACCCCTCAGCTCCACTGCATTTTGGTTCTGTTTGGCTTAAATGACAGTTAGAATGAGCAAACAGAAATCAGACATGGAATTCTTTTACCTGTCAGCCAAGGCTGCAGAAGGGGTGGGGAAAAGGCTGGGTGAATCCTCTCACAGCAGCACACAAGGCTTGTGCACACCAGGGCAGCAGCTGGTCCATGATAGCTGTTACCAGCAGCTTCTTTTATTTCCATGTCTGCCTGGTCCAGGAAAGCTCTCAAGAGACCTGTTGTACAGTCTGGGGAGGTGATGGCGATTAATGTGGATGGTAGGTAGAACCCTGCTAGCTGTTTCCCCATCCCAAATCTCAGGTCTATCTTTGGGAAAACCAGCCCAACACACTCCCTATTTGCAATTTCACATCATTTTCCTACATTTACTACAAGCAAAGAGGATTCAAACATCACTCTCCAGAGCTTTCTGTTTGCACCACAATCCTCCCAGCACCTTCCCCGCCAACAACATTCCCAATCAGAGGGAACTTTATTTCCTCAGATGCTAGAAACGCAACCTAAATATCTTCTCTTTCATTTTTCCCTTTCCCCCTCCCCTCTCTGGCACACCAAGTTCATCAACCGAAACCAAGGCTTACCCAAACTGGCCAATTCTCTCACCCAAAGGCCGAAGCCACTTGCCAAGCTAACGCCTCTGTCTCTCCTCACGCTCAGGATGGCGAAGCAAGGAAGGACAATAATCTTCTCCATCCACCAGCCTCGGTACTCCATCTTCCGGCTGTTCGACAGCCTGACGCTGCTGGCCGCGGGGCGTGTGCTGTTCCATGGGGCTGCGCAGCGCGCCATCGACTACTTCCAGTCTATCGGTGAGCACTGCCAGCAGCCACGGCTGCCTCCACTCACATCAGAGGTGCCCAGGGTGGGTCTCAGCAAGCCCAGGGTTTTAACAGGCTGGGCATTGCTTATGGTGTTTCACCTCTTGACCCATATGTGGGTTTGGATGATAGGGCTGACCTCTAGATACAGATCGCACAATGGTTAAGGCTAAAGGCATCACCAGAGGTCATCTAGTCCAACCTCTCTGCTCCAGCAGGGTCCCTAGAGCACAGCACTCAGGATTGCGTCCAGGTGGGTTTGGGATCTCTCCAGAGGAGACTCCACAACCTCTCTGGGCAGCTTGTCCCAGTGCTCAGTCACCCTTACAGCACAGAAGTTCTTCCTCATCTTTAGGTGGAACTTCCTCTGTTCCAGTTTGTGCCTGTTGCCTCATGTCCTATCAGTTGGCTCCATCCTCCTGACACCCTCCCCCTTCAGCTACTTCTATCCATTGCTAAGGTCTCCTCTAGGAGCCTCCTCTTCCCCAGGCTAACCAAGCTCAGCTCCTAACAGTAATCAATTGTTCCTGAGCACATCTTAATGAGACAAAGCCCAGGCTAGGGCTAAGAGGGGCAACATTGCCAGCTCTCTCGTCACCTTGCTTCCATAGAGCTGTCTGGCAGTGCCATTCATCTCTGGGGTAAGCATGGACCTTTTGCAGCCTTTAGTGCTTATGGTGCAGCTGCTTCATGGGCACAGAGGCATGGCTGTGTTCTTGGTGGCCACACACAGCCTTCTGCTGGTCACACAACCTCAGGGTTTGAAATGCTGTCACTGCAGGCTACCAGTGTGAGCCATACAACAACCCTGCTGACTTCTTCCTGGACATCATCAATGGAGACTCCACTGCAGTGGCAATGAGCAAGGCCAGTGAAACCTACACAGGTATGAGACCCAGAGCTGACAGAAATTATCACAGTGTGTATTTTGCCAGGAGGTGTCACAGAAAAAACATCACTTACAGGTGTCAGACAACCAACAACCACATTGTACAAGTTATTAGTATGCATGAGAGTATCACACACTTCTGAGCCATCTGGCTTTAAAGGAAAAAAACCCAGAACCCCACACCATTCCCAAATCCTTTTTTTTTTAATAGATGGAAAACAATCAGTATAACCTGAAATAAGCCCCAAATTCAGCTACAGCCCTTGCATACAAAACTTTCCTCTCTGGGCAAGAATAGTTTTGCATCTCATAAATATTTGGTAATTTATCATTGCTACATATTGCTTCATACAGTGACCTCTATACTTGTGTGTCACACTCACAGGATGGGATATTAAAGGTGGCAGAATATGTTATTGTGGTCTGGTATCATGTCTTGGGAATGTAAGTTTTATTACCTCTCTACACAGAGAAAGAGCTGCTTCCAGCTTCAAGGCAAACCGGCTGCAGACCTTCAGAAGCAGAGATGATAAACCAGGAGAACTGTTCAGTCAGGGACATGGTTTAATGCAGTTGTGACCTGCAGGGACATAATTTGATGCAGTTATGATCTGTATTTTGTACCTACTGGAGTGGTTTCTCTGTTATGAAATGATTGAATTCTTTCCTCTGAGTAGGGTGGGAAGAAGTGGTAGAGACAGGGGACCAGTGTTCTCTTGATGGCTCTCTGAAGCTGTGCTAAGGCAGAAATCATCCCCATGCTAACAACTCAAACCTCACCCACATTCAGCAGCTCCTTTATCCTCTGCTGCTCCTCATTCTCTTTTCTGTATACATATATTAATGTCTGTAACTTAGATATTACAAGTATCTGCCTTTGGGCAGACCAACACAGAGGTTTGGTCTCAGTTCTAGTGCCCCTTTTGAACTGCATGCTAGGAGACTGAGTGCAATGGATCACTGGAACTAGATGAGCATATTCATTCCTCTGGCTCATTAGTAACTCTCCCACCCCACGTAGCTCTCCTGGTGTAGCTCCTGAAGGACCTTCCCCTCCCTTAGACAACGAGGTTTTTAATCTTTTCAGAGGAGAGCACTGAAGAACACAGGGAACATGACAAAACCCTGGCTGAGAAGCTAGCAGAGAAATACTCCAACTCTGCCTACTTCCACGAAACAAAAGCAGCACTAGAGAAGATGTCTGTGGGCAATCGGAAGAAAACCAGAACAGTTTTCCGCCAGATCACCTATGCCAACTCCTTCCTGCACCAGCTCAAGTGGGTCTCCAGGCGCACCTTCAGAAACCTGATAGGAAACCCTCAGGCTTCCATAGCTCAGGTAATGCTACTTGTGTCTAGCCTTGTGGGGGCTACATTGAATTTATGCCACCTCTGTGTTAGATAAGATTATTTATTCCACCTTTCTGTTGAGGTTGTTTTGCCTCCTGATACTTTGACTTCCAGAAGCATCTGAAGAACTTGTTCTCAAGGTCTGGAGATCTGATTCACTAGAAGGTGTCCAGAGTGCTCCCAAAAGAGCAGCAGGAGGGACTGTTCTGCAATTAATTTGGACTACTGAAAGACTTTGGGAGGCAAGACCTTTCCAGGAGGCGTTCTCCTGCTTCTGGCCAAAGGCAGATTATCTCCCAAGTAGTTTCATACATTTGCTCAAGAACGTTCTTCAGGCTCAGCTCCACTGTGGGGTTTGGCCTCTTATCTCCCCTGCCAGGGACAGTTAGACTACACTTGCACCCTTAATTGAGCTTCAGCACACAATGAAGTGCTGGCAGGTGGTTCAAGTGTAAAAGCATTTTCACAGTCTCCTAATGTGTGTGTCCTTTGGGCATTTGGCTGTGGATAACAGTGATGCCTTCTGGAGAAGATGTTATGGAGACCACAATGTGGTCTAACACCCACCATGGAACAGGAGTGTGTTCTACAGGACTGGCTCTGTTAGTGCTGCTCTTTCAGAAGAATCAACAACCAAAGTGTTGTTCCTTCAAAGCTGTACCTTCCCTCCCAAGTTACAGAGAGCCTGGCTGACCTCTGCAGAGCCACTAATCCTCAGGAATCCCTAATTCAGGAGCCAAACTCTGCACTCTCAGCACCAGCAAAACTCCCACTGCAATCCTCAGTGATTCTAGAGAAGCCAGGAGAAAAATTGGTCCAGAGCCAGCAGTATCAATTATCTTCATCATGGTTCATATGAATGAACAAGCAGCCACTTTGGAGGGGAAATGAGTCCTGAAGCCCTGAGGTTAAAAGGCTTCCAGTATGTGTGTGTGTCTGTATGTTGATACGATGGAGATCCTCAATAATTGCTTTGTAAAAGCTTGACCTTGTGACAAGAATTAGACTCTCAAAGATCTCCTAATCCCCCAAGGTGAATGGTCCTGGCTTGTTTCTCACCATCTTTCCTCTCTCCCCACCCTCATTAGGGATGGATTTTACAAGCATTCCTTTAGGGGTACATGGCTCATTAAGCCTTTTTTTTCATTAATCTGCTCCAAATTGGTCTTGATATGATCCCTGCTTCCCACTGCAATTGCCTGAGGAGCTGAAATCTCCCTGACATTTGCTCCTTTTGGCAGGATCTCAGCCAGAGGGTGCCAGGGATCAAGGGGTTTATGGTGTTACCACTCATGCACTGCTCAGGCTTAGCAATGGCAGAGCTGCCTGATGCTGTCAGTTTCGCTGAGATTGGTGTCGTTTGCATTTAGCATTTTTAAAGTGCCCTTTAAAGCACAACCTTGAGGCAGCTGCTCTCTTTGCTATGTAAATGATGGTAGAGACTGCAGACCTCAGTGCACCCAGAGCCCCATCCCAGTTACCTTGCTCACCTTATAAACAACCCCGTGGACAAGATGTTGGATAGATCCCAGCAGTCACACACCCTGGAGCATGGAAATAAACTGTCACCCCCAAACCTGCCGTCAGGAAAAGCTGCTCTGAGGTACTGGTCACCAAGCTGATGGAGATGGCTCCAGAGAAACCCCTGCAGAAGCACTGCACTGAAGAGCCGTGGGGCTGAAGTCACCCTTGGCACTGACAGCAGATGAGGAGTCACCCACTGTCCTGAGGAGGATGGATGGTGGAGAGGACCTGCAGGGAGAGAGGAGACATGTTGCAGTACACATCCCCAAGTAACTTAATGATGACATCCAAGAATGGGTGAAACTGTGTTGGGAGAAAGGAGCTGGGCTGAGGTGCACATGGTGCTGGGGTTCCTCTGGGGAAGGTGTTATTCCCTCTTTCTAACCTACCCCACCAAGCCCCTTCTATTGTCCTTCTCCCATCATTGGTGCTAGAACCTTCCAGGCACTCCCTGAGCAGCTCAAGTCATAGATCTGTCCTGGCAGGAGTTCAGGGCCAAGCTGTGATGCTGCTGTGGGAATGTGTCTCCTACCAGTGCCACCACAGAGGAGTGAGCAGCACCTGAACCTCCTTTCTAGCCATCTCAGTGCCTCGCCTGTGTGAGGCAGGAATGGCTGGCCACCACTAAGGGCAGGTGGCACTGGGGACAGGCTCTGTCTCACAGGTATCTCTCCAAAGACACCGTGGTGCAGGGCTCAAAGTACTGCTGTGCTGCAGGTGGCTAACCACCCCATCCACTCCCTTCCAATCTTGGAGAGCCTCTCTGCTGTCAGAAGATGCTTCCTATCAATCTGCACTCACTCACTACAGGTTTCAAAACAACCACAGAAGCTCCAAAAGCAATGAGAATAACACTTTTCTTTCTCTTTTTGATGTTCAGGTGTGTGTAACAGCTGTCCTGGGACTGGTTGTAGGTGCCATTTTCTTTGGCCTGAAAGAGGACTCTGCTGGACTACAGAACAGGTTGGTCACTTTAGGTAATAAATTTCCAAAAGATTGATAAATCTCCCTCATTATAGATTGCCCAGAGAGGTTGTGGAGTCTCCTTCCCTGGAGAGATTCCAACCCCATCTGGACACAATCCCTAGTAACGTTCTCTAGAGGATCCTGCTAGAGCAGGGAGGTTGGAGCAGATGACCTCTGGTGGTCCCTTGCAACCTGAACCATTCTGGGATTGTTGCAATAGTGTAACAGAGTTGGGAGGCTGAGAAGGGGCTCACAAGCTCTTCATGAAATGTATCTGCTTCTGTAAAGCAGATACTTCACATCAGCAGGTAAGGCTAAGCCTACCTTGGTGATGTCAAAGTGAGGATGTTCTTCTGCCTCAAACAATCCAGATGAAGAGATCCCTACTGCCTCTGCAGGGTGACAGTGTCCAGTGCCAGGCAGGTTGCTGAAAGCACTGACCAGCAGGCATCACATTAAAAAAGGCCTCACTCAGCACAGCAGCTCTTTGATCTCTATTCTGCAAAGACTTCCCCAAGATAGAAAGATTATAACTGAAAATACACAAACTGGGCTACATAAACCTGGGGAGCTAGAGCTTTGACCTTGCAGCTGCTTCTGTGTAGACACCTGGCTTTACAGTAAGTAAAAAGTAAGTAAGCAAACTTACTTACAGTAAGTCAGAAGGTGCATCTAAAGCTGTGCCTATAAATGATCCTGGTCTGAGTATCATTCTGAAGCTGGATGTAGATGACCTGACAAATGGGTTTGCAGGTAGGAAAGCTCTGGGGTCCCTGCCTTGAAACAGCATTTTTAACCCATCAGGGAATTATATTATATTAAAAAGGTTTAATTATATTAAATCATATTTAAATCAGTTCATTTTCCATCCCTCACTGCCTCAGAGAACACACTCTCCTCGTGTGTGCCTGCAGCACACATCCACTGCAGGCTCAGTAAGGACTCAGCCAAGGAGCCAAGCCCTGCCTGGTGGCAGTCAGGGTGGGAGGTGACACACTGCCAGGCTTCAGGCACTACAGCTGGACTTACACATGCACTTCACATCACTTTCCTGACAACAACTTGCTGCTCTGCTTTCTGTAGGGTGGGTGCCATGTTCTTTCTGACCACCAACCAGTGCTTCAGCAGCATCTCAGCCATTGAGCTCTTTGTGGTGGAAAAGAAGATATTTACGTAAGTAGAGCACATCAAAAGGTGGCCAGGGACTACTGTTGGAGAGGGGCTTGGTTTGCTTTGCTGCAGCTAGTGGTTATTTCAGGACACCTAGTGCAGAGCCTTTAGATTGTTCTGGATTATTTCTATTTGTGCTAATTGCAAATGTACTCCTTTAGGCTGTTAGATGTCTGCAAATGCCCCAAATCTGATGCTACAAAATGGCTCAGGGTTGGAAACTATTAACATCTATAGAGGGAAAAAACCCACCAAACAAACAACAACAACAGAAATAAAAACCAACCACAACAACAAAACCCCTGCATGCTCAACTTAGGGACTGGTTAATAAGGGACTTGCTACTGAGGACAGGAAATGCTAAGCAGGTTACAGAAAAGGCACAGGTACAGAAAAAGAGAAATTATTTGAGCTTTCCTCTCTCTGTTCTGATTACACAGCACCTACATGACTACAAATTAGATGCACAAGCAGCCATATTCACTTGCCTATGAAAATTCCACTGTTACTACTATAGTGTGTGGCTCACTGAACATTGGCATTGCAGCCTGACCCTTAGAGAACTCTTCCAGTTTGAGCCAGAATTTATTTGTCTGCAGCTGAGACTAATCTGTGTTCTAGTGATGAAATCTGCAATGTGCTGTATCTATTTCTGTGTTCCAGACATGAATATATCAGTGGGTACTACAGAACATCTGCATACTTCATCTCAAAGCTACTGGCTGACTTAATACCCATAAGGACTATACCAAGCATCATCTTCACCTGTATAACTTACTTCATGCTAGGCAAGTATGGCCTTCCACAGTCACATTACAATAAATCAGCAAGGCACTTGCCTTTTCTCTATGTCCATACATAGATATGTATATTTATACAGGCTAAAGCACTACCTTGACATGACAGTGGCTACTGCACTTGCTTTTAGCACACCAGAAGAGACACATCCAAAGATTTGAGCATTCAGAATCTGTGACATGCCTCATCTCCCCTGCATCAGCAAGAGTCTCTCAGGCTGTGAAACTGGTGTGAGATAGACCTTGCTACCAGATTCACAGCCACCCACAGGCCACCAGGTCCTTCAGGAGAGCTCTTTTCCTGTAGCAAGCAAAATGCTGTGCAACTGCTGCTCAGGGAAGCACACTGGACATCTCCCCTTTGATAGACAACTGGAAGGCACAGTGAAGCCTTCACCTTGGACCGACTGAGTGCAGTCCAGTACCTTCCACCCACTCTGCTGTCTCCAGTGCTCCTGCAGTTACAGGCATACCACTTCCCCTGTCCTCTGTTGACAGGACATACACATATGGGCTGTCACAAGCCCCATGGCACTCTTGGGTCTCAGTGACATAGCCTAGGGCATCAGACAAAATGCACTCTGCAGGCAGGACACACTTGGGGGAGTGTTGAGGCTATGGCAGAGCTTGTGGCAGGACTGTACTGAAACCCTTCTTGTTCTGATCTTTAAGGTTTGAAAGCAACAGCAGAAGCCTTCTTTACAATGATGTTTACCCTCATGATGGTGTCCTACACAGCCACCTCTATGGCTCTAGCCATCGCAGCAGGACAGAGCGTGGTCGCTGTGGCAAACCTGCTTATGACTATCACCTTTGTTTTCATGATTGTGAGTAGCATTGCTCAGTTCTCTAGGCTGAACCCTCAAATCCTAGAAATGCTGAAATCTGGAAACCCTACCAGCACAGAGTCCAGCTGAATTCTGCAGAAATACCTGCAAGATATCCTGATCTGTCTGATTTGAATATTCTGGTCCTGTGAGGTTGAGGATTCTGATTTTCCCTTCTAACTAACAAGAACTAGGGGCTGGGAGGAATGGGTGTGAGGGGGGAGGGAGAGTGGATCCCCTGCCCTCTTCTCTGTGGCTCTGGCAGCCAGCACACTGTCTGGAAAGCAGAAGAGCAGCCCAGAGCTACATTTCATTCACTCTCCTTTAGCTTTGCCAAAGACACATCTGGCTGGCTGAGGACATGATCCACAGCCTTCTGTGCTCTCAGACCATTACCACAGTTGCCCTCCTCAACTGCAGAGCCTACCATGGGGTATGTTAGATCCAGACAACACACAAACATCTACAGCTAGAAGACAGGCACCATAAACCAACAGCAAAACCCCTGCTGGCTCAAGCTCAGGGCACCCACGGAAAACCAAGTGCACACCTCCAGCAGCTCCACACCCTCAGGTACCAGCAGATGGTTCATGGGAACTGATGTGGGACCCACAGATAGATGGGAAGCATCTGGGTTTAATGTGTGGGTGAAAACATTCCCCATCACTCATTTTTGGAGAAGGACCACATGGAGTTCTGGCCCAAAGCTGGGTAGCAGAAATGATTCCTTCTCTCTCCCCTGTTCCTCCACTGGAAGAGTCTCTCTCTCTAGAAATGCCCTTCCCACATAGTTTTGATCTGAGGTAGTAGAGTCAAGAGCTAGAGAAGGTGTAATTTGTAGTTTGGGTTGGTTTTGTGGCTTATTTGTAATTCTCCCCTCTAGCTTTTCTCTGGGCTGTTGGTCAACCTCACAAGTGTCATGTCCTGGCTCTCCTGGCTCCAGTACTTCAGCATCCCTCGATATGGAATGGCAGTAAGTCCTGTCTTTTCCTCTCTGCAGACTTTCTTTTGCTAGAAAGTAATGTCTTAACTGATGCTAAAGAAAACGCCACACTTTATGGGCTAATGAGCAAGAGGTGAGCTAATTAAACACAGCAACCTCAGCACGTGGTGCAGGACCTTGAAAGAAGAAAGGCTTCTCACCAACCAGCACTCACTGCTGCCCAGAAGAGCTCATGTCTGTAGCTTGGAAACACCTCATCCAAGACAGACACTACACAACCTCCACTGCAATGCAGCTGGACAAAACCAACACAGAGTCAACAGCAATGTTAGCCCTAAAACCCAAGTCTTCTCTTCTCCATCAATCAAGCAAAAACTTGTCAAGTTGAGTATTTTTTCTCCTGATTTTGGATAATTTCAGCCAGGGTGATGCTTCACAGATAAATCTGGGCTTTAATGTGCCTGTGCAGATATAGTCTAGTCTGGCAGAGGTTTAAAGTCTGGTGACACAAGTGCATTAGAGTGCATGCACTCTGGAGTCCTCATCTGAAAGACCAAGAGCCATGCTGCTTGGTTAAAAAGATAGGGATTAGTCCAACATCATAAATATGGGTTTAGAATAAATTTGAACTGAATTACAGCTCATGTTGTTACTACTCTACCCACTAATTTCTGCTGTCACTGTTTCTTTTGCTCTAAAAGGCTCTACAGATCAATGAATTGGCTGGGCTGAACTTCTGTGGAAGCAGTAACACCACAGGTTTACTCAATGACACCATCTACCAACAGATAAGCCCTTTGTAAGTATCTGGGGACAGGAACATGAACCTCACCATGAGGAGCTGAGAGTCCTGGGGTGTTGGTCTGTTTGTGAGATCCTCACTGCTGACCACCAGCATCTGAAGGGTTTTATGTGGAAGATGAAGTTTTGATTGGGTTTTTGTATTCTGTCTGCAGAGACCATTCTGCTTATTGTCACATTTATATAGCACTGTAGAATTCTGTACACCATCTATAACACTATCTACTCTTTACAGCACTGTGTAATAAATACTATCTACTATTTACAGCACAATACTGCATACTGTTTACAGCACAATATAATACCATAAAACACTAGAACACTAGAACTATCAGGCATTATCCTTCCCACTTAAACTACACTTACAGAAACACACACACTCTACAGTTATATAGCCTCACAAAATCCATTTCAGCTTCCTGCAGGAAACTGATTGTAGCTACAAAAAGAACCCAATTTACCAATAGAAAATAGTATAAGAGAGCTGGTGCTTGCCTGACCTGTTATACATGTGAATCATAGAACCACAGGATCTATGATTCTGTTCTATGAGCCTATATAGCTGGTGTTAGCCTGACCTCCTACAGAGGTGAAATCACACAACAGCTTCAGGGGACCTTCCTAGACACTTCAGAGTAACTGAGTCTGTATTTATCTGTAGGTGTACTGGAGATGACTACCTGAAAAAACAAGGCATTGATGCAAGTACCTGGGGCCTATGGCAGAACCACTTGGCTCTTGCCTGCATGACTCTGATATTCCTTACCATTGCATATCTGAAGCTGCACTTCATGAAGAAGTTCTCTTAAAACCAGAAGGAAAAACAAAGGCCATGCCCACCCTTGAGTACCTTGATAGAGTGACTGTTCAACTGCCTCCATCCAAGGAGACTTTCCTTTGTACTTCAGGTGATGATCATGCAGCAGTGTGAATGCCATCCTTGTATTTCAAATACTCTGTGTTGATGTACTCTGCTGAAAGGTCTGCCATGCCTCAGTTCTCTTTGCCATCACAACTACACAACTCTGTTTCTTCAAGAGACTGCTCAGCCTTTCTGCATGTTCTAGCTGTGTGTTTGTTAAGCTGATTTTTAATGGCTTAACCTGAAAAAAAATTGGTTCCCTACTTTGATTAACACTTACCTTCACTAGCAACTAATCCAGCCCAAGGTGATGCTTAGCAGGACACCAGTCTGGACAGAGAGTGACAGTGGTGACAGTGACAAAACCATCCTCTCCACCCCCATGTGCATCTCATGCCTTTTTCTATCTGGGAATCATTACTGCTCTGGAGTCTACTTGACTGAAGCCACCAAGTTGTCTTCCCACCAAGTGCAAGTGGTAGAAACCCTCTCTTTACAATAAAGGTGACTCTGTACCTTGTTACTCTGCCACTTCTGATCCTTCTGTGGGAATCAGCATTTTCTCTGTGCAGGTGCAAGTCATCTTCACTGTCCTGTTGCTTGCTGCTGCTGGTAGTTCTCAGTCATTTTTATGCTGACCAGCACCAAGCTGATCAGGTTGGTACCACACAGGCTGCAATAACCCTTTCCTGGCCAGTCAGCTTTTCCCAAGCCATATGCAGCAATGGAAGTTCATTCATCTCCTTCCACTCGGTACAGAGGCAGCAGAACTTCCAACAAGGATCTCTGCCCTTAGTACTTCCCAGTATTATTTCATGCAATAAAATTTTAAAGCCCTATTTCTTAGTTTTGGCTTTGGCCCATGCACTCCTCACTAGTCATCCCTCCTCTGGAGGTTGTTAGTACAGTAACAGTGCCTAGTTGAACTGCTTCCCCAGGGTACCTTCCACTTTCTGGGAAAACTCCACAGGCACAGCCTCTCCTCCACCTTGGACTGACAAAGAAGACAACTTTAGAGCTCCTTCTTGGCTGGTTACCATTAATGTCATTGCTCCTGCACCTTCTGTCCTGGTTTGTATGGGCCATGCACAGCCACACTAGGACATTTCTTAGTGCTGTCTGGTCTGTGCTAGTTTTTGTGTCAACTGGTTTTAACTGGGCCAGCTCCAGTGCTAATAGAAAGCATCAAGTTAACCACAATACAAATTCTGTTACACTTTTCTATCCCCAAATTTATTAGCACTGAGCTTAAGTTAGTGTATTAAACCCAGAGGACCTCCTGTGTTGGAAAGGATCCACAAGGATCGTGGAGTCCAACTGCTGAATAATGAAGTCGCTCCCCAGTGAAGTGTGGTGTCCTCCTGACTTCTGCCCACTTCCCTGCACCTCTTCTCCCTATGCAGACATCAGTGAGCTCAGCTCCTGCAGAAGACAGTGAGTGCTGGAGGGGAGCTAGGACAAGCTGCTCTCACACACCTAGAAGAGCTGAGCTCCTTCTGCCCTCTTCTCCCTGTACTTAAGTACTTTCAATCTTTTCCCTCAACTAGAGTTTCAAGAACTACAGTCATTACTAAATTAAATCAAATGAATTTCAAATGAAGCAGATATTGAAGCTCACATTTCACAGCTTGCATCCATGAGCACATTTAAGGCTTAACTGCTTGGTTCAAAGCTGCTAAGACTAATATAAAACTGGATTTTAGCCTAAAGAACTCAGGAGAACTTCACATCCTGAACCTAGCAAGTCCTTGTTAAAGGCTTGAAAGTTGAATCCCTGTGTCCATCCTCTCAACTAAGTCCAACAGCATTAAAGAGGATATCCAGGAGAAACAGCTGCTGTGTGAAATAAAAGCATTTCTTACCTGTGCAGTACCTTCCAGGGTGCACTGGGTGGTCAAGTTCTGATCCATAAGTGTAAATCTGTTCAACTCTCTCAGCTGTGTTTCCTACTTACAGATCTGCTTGATCTTCCATTGCAATTCAGATTTTGTCTTTCCAGAACATTCAGAACTGGGATGCTACTTACAAGTAAATATAAGTAAATAAATAAGTAAATAGGTTAATACATAAATGTGTCAACACACAAAAGTAAATAGAAATAGATACAAGTAAAGGATGTAAGCTTTTAGACAGCTCTCAGTGTGTTCTACACTTAGCATCCAGCTACTTCTGAATTCAGGATTCTTGCTGACCCTAATGACTGAGTATTGATCACTGAATGCTTTTATGGGAAGATGCAGTTAGTGCTTCCAGGGAAAATGAAAGCTTCAGGGGACAGAAACTGGCAGGAAGTGGCTCTGTGCCTCTGTTTCCTTACAGGTTTTCCCTTTCTAAGGAGAAGGAAGCAGTGAGGAGCTAACAGTGATGTGGTTGTTGCAAAGACATTGGCAGAAGAAGGACTCCAGGTCCTTGCACTATAGAGAAATGAAAGTGGAATCAGAGAAGCTGTCTTTGGAGGAAAGGAAAAAATAAACCCATCAGCCCAGATTTACAATGTCTGGAACTCTAGAGCCCAGCTGGCTGTAGCTGGCCCTTAACATGTCAACATTTAAAGAGATACAAAGTGACTACACAGGCTGCGTTCCATCCCAAAAATCAAATCCATTTCAGGATACAACAGTGGCTTCTGAGGAAGGGAAATAACCCAGTGAGGGTAAAGCACTCACACTCTGGACAGACTGACACAGGATTGCACAGATACTATTGCCAAGAAACTCCTCATCTTTTGCTTTGTACTCCTCCTTTTAGCAGTTGGCCATCTATAAGAACCTATAAAAACATCTTTCTTCCTGCACTGTCCAGCACTTAACTCTGTATTTCCCACTGCAGAGATGTTAACACACTCTATGATTTCCTTTCCATTGGAGTGGCTCATGCTGACCAAAGCAAACCCCAGAGCTGCTGCCCAGGAAGAATTCCTGTTCATCTCCATGAAAGGACATTCTGCTCCTCCTGCTGGCATCCCTTCTCAGCTCATTTGTCCCAGTCACTTTAATGAGGATGGTCACACACTGATGAACTGGCAGCAGCACAGTCAAGCCATCAGACTGTTAGCTGAGCTCTGCAACTCCAGAGTGAGATTTATAAAACTCTCTATATATCTATTATATTCCATTAGTTCCATGAGCAGAAATTACAGTAGTAGTCACAAGAGACTTTACTGTCACACTAGAGGCTTTAAATTAAGATTATAGCTTTTCTCTTTTTATACATGGCCAATAGAATGCTGGATGTCTTGATCAGAAGATAGGACTAATAAACTGTTTACAGCTGATCACTCCTGCCAGACTATTTTCCTGCACTTTGGAAAAATTCAGATTGGCAGTGGGTGCTAAGGTCAACTTGTTCTCATTGGGGATTAAAGCAAGAAGAGCACCTGGCAGAGGTGAGCATCCTAATTTCTGCATTCCAACAGAGAGGCACAAGTCAAGCTGAGAAAAAGGCAGAAATGAAATATTAAATAAACCTGTGGTTCTCCCCTTCTGTTTGCACTGACCAATACACCTCTATAGCTTGTTCAGCCTACACACCACCTGTACAGGTGCTGAAACACAAACCTTTATGAAGGAGGAAAGCTGTGGGGTGTGTGTAAATGATTAGAAGAAAGGAAATGAGTCCTGAAGCCCTGAGGTTAAAAGGCTTCCAGTATGTGTGTGTGTCTGTATGTTGATACGATGGAGATCCTCAATAATTGCTTTGTAAAAGCTTGACCTTGTGACAAGAATTAGACTCTCAAAGATCTCCTAATCCCCCAAGGTGAATGGTCCTGGCTTGTTTCTCACCATCTTTCCTCTCTCCCCACCCTCATTAGGGATGGATTTTACAAGCATTCCTTTAGGGGTACATGGCTCATTAAGCCTTTTTTTTCATTAATCTGCTCCAAATTGGTCTTGATATGATCCCTGCTTCCCACTGCAATTGCCTGAGGAGCTGAAATCTCCCTGACATTTGCTCCTTTTGGCAGGATCTCAGCCAGAGGGTGCCAGGGATCAAGGGGTTTATGGTGTTACCACTCATGCACTGCTCAGGCTTAGCAATGGCAGAACTGCCTGATACCATTGTTTTCCTGAGATTTTTGTCATTTGAATTTAGCTTTGAACAATTGTGATGTGCAGGATTTAATCATGATGATTCCATCACTAACTCAACTGAAGATGTGGTTTCATGTATGAAAATTCCTGTTTCCGCTTGCTCCAGGGTGAGGGATTTAATCTGGGCTCTAAGGAGCTTTAGGAGACTTACTTCTGTTTAAGTATTATCTGAAATGACTCAATCTGGTTGAAGATTTTCCTTTTAAATCCTCCACATCTGAACTACTTTAAAGTAATTACAAATAAATCACAAGCTGAAGGTTGTTACTTTCTACTGAGGTACTGCAGTGCATTCCAACTGATGAGTTTGGAGGAAGCGTTATAACAGAATCTTCAACTGTCCAATTTGGGAATAAATCCAGTTGGAAAAACAAAACAAGAATAAACAAAACCACACAAAAAAACACCCAAAAACCACTACAAAAAAAAGCCCCACTAAGTACAGTAACCATAAAAGTTATTGCTACCAAACCATGTCACCAAGTGCCACATCTAGATCTTTTTTGAATCCCTCCAGGGCTGGTGACTCCACCACCGCCCTGGGCAGCCTGGGCCAATGCCTAACCACTCTGGCAGGGAAGAAACTGTTCCTAATTTGCAAACTAATATCCTCCCCTGGTGCAGCTTGAGGCCATTTCCTCCTGTCCTATCACTAGTCACCTGGGAGAAGAGACTGAGCCCCACCTGGCTCCAGCCTCCTCTCAGGGAGTTGCAGAGAGTGAGAAGGTCTCCCCTGAGCCTCCTCTTCTCCAGGCTAACCAACCCCAGTTCCCTCAGCTGCTCCTCACAACACTTGGGCTCTAGACCCTTCACCAGCTTCCTTCTCCTTCTCTGGACACACTCCAGCACCTCCATGTCCTTCTTGGAGTGAGGAGCCCAAAACTGAACCCAGGATTGGAGCTGTGGCCTCCCCAGTGCCCAGCCCAGGAGGACAATCCCTGCCCTAGTCCTGCTGGCCACACTAGCACTGATCCAAGCCAGGATGCTGTTGGCCTCCTTGGCCACCTGGGCACACTGCTGCCTCATGCAACAAGGATGAAATGAGTCACATTGGGAAAGAAATTCCTGCTAAAGGAATCCCTTTCTCTTGACATTTTCCTGGCTCAGCAGGACTACTTGGCCAAGCACAGTGAGGTTCTGTACAGTATTCGCAGCTCAGTAACAGAACAGTTTTAAACCCCAAACAGCTCCATGCCTTTCCTAGGTGATAAATGTGAAAACCTGCTTCAGCCAAGAGCTGTTCAGACCTGGGGCTGTGTCAGGAGACATTGGGAAGGAGCAAAGAGGCTGCGTATTGCCAGCTGCAGGACACTGCTCTGGAAGCTCCAGGCATGTGGCTTGCTGGAGGTGGCTCTTCCTCTGGGTCTGCAGCAGTGGCCTCTGGGAGGTTCCAACTAAACACTAAGTGTCTCCAGTTCTTGCCAGTTCTGCTTTCCTGTGGCTTAGGGCTTCTCATGACTGCACCTCCTGGCATCCAGCCACCTGCAACTGGGGGTCAGGGAACTGGCTCTCACAGGGTCCACCTCAGCTGCAGGAAAAGCTGATAGTGGAACAGAAGTGTGCTTACCTCCAACGTTGGAGTAAACTGCAAGCTTACCCTGGAAGGAGCATTTTGTCAGAGTTTTCATCCTTCCACTCTCCATGCGGCAGTGAGAAGCAGCAGCCTGGGCAGGGACACGAAGGCACTGCTGGCAGTCCAGGCACTGGGAAGAGTTATTTTGGAAACCCCTGAGATGTGACTTACCTGAAAACAAAGCCCAGCCCTTCTCCACAGAGGATTATTTTCCAGAAGCAGAAGTCTCAAAATCTGGACAGCATTAAATAAAGAAAAGGTTCCCACTTCCCACATGGTCTAACATCTATAGTGGACTGGCTAAAAGCTTAATATACTTAATAAAATTAGAATGTGTGTATTCACTCAAGACTGATAAGGGTTTACATTAAGCACTCAATTTTCATTACTTTTGACCTGGTGACACATTGGCCCAGATAAAACTATAGGGCTCATAGGTGAGCCTGGGAAAGGGAAAAAGTACAGAGGAATAGAGAAAAAGCAAAGAGAAACCAACTTACAGAGCAACTGTGAAGTAACAACAGGACAGTTACCTGCAGGCAGAGATGCTACACGAAAGAGCAGAAAGCAGAGCAGTGCATTTGCACAAAGGAAAATGTGCCATGAAGTGTTCAAAATGTACTGCTTGGGCAAAGCAGTAGCAGGATCAGCACAGCCCTCTCTGCTCCTTTCCACCCCTGTAGTCCCTGTGTTACATTACTAGGCAATCTGAGAATAAGGTATGAAATAGAGGTTAACCCACACAAATGAAGTGTAAAGATAACGTTCCACTGCTGACAAACCAAGTGTATGGCACAATGTTTGCTTTATGGATTATAGAAAATGTTTATTAGGAAGTAAAGTGCTCAGTTTTACAGATCAATACATTCTTGATCCTTGGAGAAGACTTGCATCATTAACAGCTTCCTAATAAGACCAGAGCCTGTCCATTACTATGCAAACACCTTAGCTTGGTAGTAAGTGACAACTGATAATACAATCTAAAGTTGCAAACTGAAGTAATAAAGTGTTTGTAACATTTGTCAAGTGGCCAAGCACTCATTGTCAAGGCACATGGGGACCCCATGGAAACTTGCTGCACTTCAAGATGAAGTTTGTTCTGAAGTAACGACACGTTACAGAAACTCAGCTCCACAGACACAGCCAGGAATGCAAACATCAGCATAAACACAGACTGCAAAGACAAGATGAACTGTGTGACTGAATCTGTGTTCTGAGAGAGACATTTTTTACAGGAACTCTATTTAAAACCATCCTGACAGGTTTAGCTTTGCTTTCTTTCCCCTCCAGGAAGACCTTGTCTCACCAAGAGGTGCCCAATGGATCACCCCTGCATCATGAACCTCAGCATGCCACAGGCTGTACTGGCTACCGGCACAAAGCTCAGCACAAGGTATCCTTGGTAAGGTTGCAGCTGGTTGCTGGATAACTCAGGTTGGGTCATTTAGCCCAAAGTCATTGATTTTAAGTACATACTTAAACTACTATCTTAGCATTTAGTTTACCCTTGACCCTAGACACCCAACATCAATTAGATGTCACACACAATTGGTTAGCATGCCTCAAAGTTTGAGCTGTAAATCAAGTCACAGACCAACAGATTTTGGATAGGAATATAAAGACAAGGCTATGGGTATTTAAATTGCTTTGCATTGTATTCTCTGCTTTCCTTGCAGCCCAGCTGGCCATGTGCACAGCCAGTGGCTTTTTGGTTGGTTCGAAGTCAACAATGCCAGTTCAAGCTTTCCTCAGAAAGGCTTCTAAGGTCCAAAAGCTCCCTCTATCTGCCCCACTAATAGCTAAGATGTGTTTGATTATGTAGCTTTCCATCTTCCTTTACAGCATCCCTAGTACAGTCTTTAAATACAAGACATCTGCCACCTTCAGGACAAAACACAGCTGACAACCTCCCTCCTAAAGAGGTATTTCACAGATGGAAACACTATTGCCTCACTGCTTTCTATAGCAAACCAAGACAATGTCAGTCTTGTCTCTCCTTTCAAAACACAAAGCTTCTGTGACATGGAAAGCAGAGGAAATCCTAAAAAACTCAGCCATTGCACTACAAACATCTTCCCAAAGGGATCACGTGTGGCACCTCAGCAGAAGAGCACACCCAGAAATATACCTAATACATTTTCCAAGCTGTTCTGTTAAATCTGAATGCAGTCTGCACAGCTGAGACACGATTAGAAGCTGATAGGCACCAGATCCGATCCTCCCAACTGTCTGCAACTTCCCTGCCCCCTTCCCTGCCACACCCAGGGAAGAGTTAGTCCTTTTCAATGGGGAGAGTTTTTAAAGAACCTGTTTTCTGCAAAGTAACTTTGTAACAAAGAGTTGCCGAAGAATCTGGGGAATGTTTATCCCAGGAGCACTACTAGGAAACGGACACTTTCAACATAGCTGCAAACGATTACATTAGTCAGGTGTAAAGAGGCAGTTCCCAAATACTACTTTTGTAATGCTAATGAAATGCAAAACCACCTAATGAGTACAGTTCCTATTATGGAGCAATGAGATTTACAGTTGTACAAACTAAAGCACTTCCTTCTGTTTAAAGAAAGACAGTATTTCTCAAAACCAGGAAAAAACGAACAGTCAGGAATAACTCAGAAAAACAGGTAGAAACTGGAAGTAAAAAAAAGTGCTGTTTCATCTCTCTGGGAAGTGTCAGCTCTTATAATGAAAGAGACACAAAATGTATGCCATCTTCTTTCTAAAACTGCTATCAAAAGTATTTAAAGAAACACCTTTTCCAATAGAAAGCAGAAAACTCCCAGCCCTTCATTTGAGTCTCTTAGCCACAGGACATCATTTGGTCTGAAGTTTGCTGTCCTTGTGAAAATGTTCCCTATAAAAGAGACGATGGAATCAAAATTGTGCCAATTTGCCAAACCTGGTTTCCACTTTGCCTCCTGCATTTTCTTTACCAAAAGCAGAAGTCTCACTGTTGGTAAGGTGAAGGTGGCACATGGCTTCCCTAGCTCTGAAAACGCCTTATGAAGAGAACTTTGACTGTTGCCCACCAGTGAAAATTGTCCCTGGTGGTCTGATCAGGCTGATCACCTCACCTGGGAACCAGTGGAGTTGTGGATTTGCTGGCTTAATACTGATCTGAAACGCTTGGAAACACCCACAGAAGGAATCCTAGACGTGGATGTTATTGCCCCCACCTCCCCCTGCCCCATCCACCCCGTCTGACTGGGAGGAAGGTGGCCGGGAGCTCCTGGCCCGCGGCTGCCCGCTCAGCCCCAGTGGCGTCCCCAGGCGGTGGCTCAGCTGCGACGCGGTGTCGTCTGACTCCCAGCGCTCCAGCTCCTCCCGCACCAGTCGCTCCATCTGCTCCCGGTGGATCTCACTGTCACGTCCCAGTCTCTCATCCTAAACAGGTTCAAAGAAACAAGCTGGAAGAGCAGCTTTCACACTGCAGCCTAAGCAAAACCCTCTCCAAACATGGGAAATTCTTATGCCACTCAAGCACTTCCCTTGGCTAGTGGAGAAACACAACTAGTGCAGCAAACTGTTCTTTCCAGTGATGAACACCCAGATTCCCACCTCCTCTGATGCAAACACTGTTTGTATGACAGCTCCTAATATTTAAATCCACCTCCAGAACTTGAAAATAGACTGAGAAAAAGCACACCCACAAGGAAGCCCCATCTCAAGGATCAAGCAGAGTGATTGGCTGGAACAACAGTATCTATGGAAAGGGCTGCTGAGGTCCATCTCACCCCAGCCCTTCACAGCCCTGTTCTGGCCCCATCAGGAAGCTGACAGGGTTTAGTGTCCACAAGTAACATGTCTGTCCCACTGGCGACTTCCAAAAGGAGAAGGTTGGAGGGGAGGCAACAGAAGCTTGACAACCCTGGTGACAGAAGTGGCCTGCTTCCACCTGCCACACACAATGCCAGAAGCAACATGGGAGAAAAGCTGCCCACTTGGCCACTGCCAAAACACTCATCTTATCTTTACCAACACTCCCACAACTCTCCCAAGTAGGAAGAAGCAGTGCTAACAGGAAGCAAGGTTGTGACCAGACAGGAGAGAACACGTTTCTTACCTCTGTCACTCCATCCAACAACCTTCCCAACACATCTCTCCTCTTCAGCTTGGCTCTCTCCATCGCTTCCAGCTTCACGATAACAGCATCAATCTTGGAGACAATGCTGCCAATGGAATGCTCCATGCGATCCACCCTCCTCATCAGCCTGAGGGCACCAAGTGGGAGCTTCAGTGACTGACAGTTCCCAGCCAGTACCCTCATGGCATGCCAACACCCAGAGCAGAGAAGGATGAGACAGCATGGTAACTCAAGCATGCATCTGACTTTCTCCAAATGAGCCCTGCTGTCCAGGAAGGGACAACGTACACAAGAGCAAGAAAGGGAAACCAAATTGGGGGGAAAGAGTAGATATTCCCCTGGCACCCTCATCAAAACTTGTTGGTTCTAGTTACCCAAACTCCTCATTCAGCTCATGTTGCTACAATTAATTGATATGGAGCTCTGTCCTTACAGACAAAACACACAATCACAAGTAACTCCACCTTACTAAATAAAACAGCTGAAGCTCTCACTGAACCTAAAACAACCTCAAGGTTTGACTGCTGAGAAAAGCCAGAAGAGTCTTCTGGCAGTATTGCAGCATGGCTGTGTTCTCTGTTGTTTCAATGACCAGATTTTAAGGACAGGGTGTTCTGGTTGTGTTTGTTGGGTTTGTTTTTTGCCTTTGTTAGGGTTTTGGGTTTTTTTTCTTTGTTTGTTTGTTTTGATTTGTTTTTGGTTTTCTAAATTATCCTCATGAGCCCATCTAAAGTACTTCCAGTTCAGACATTACTTGAAAGCTACTAAAAGGAGTAACTTAAGCACCTTAAAAACATAATGTTTCCTTTGATGAGTAATTTGGTTAACATTCAGAGTTACAGAAGAGACTACGACACAACTGAACAAAGATGACCCACAAGGAAAACCAAACCAATCAACCAACTAAAACCACCAAGCAGGTTTGTCCTGCTCAGAAAGATAAACTCACACTTGGAACTCTTCATAGGAAACCCCACTGGAGCTGCTGCCCCTCCTCCTGGAACTGTGTCCACTGTCTTCATCTTCATCTTCCTCAGAGTCGTCCAAGCTCCGAGGGAAGCTGCGGCTGCTCAGAGGACGTGGCAGAGAGCTCCTGTCCAGGTCCAGATCCTCCTTTGTGAGAACACAAGCCACAGAGAGAGATGTAAAGATTTTCACCTGCACACACATGATGGAGGTTGTCAAGGTTAAAGATCTTCTGCCCTCCATCAGCTTCCCCTCAGACAGCCAGGGATGAGAGCAAGCGTGAAGGGGAACAAGAGGATTCTTCTAGGGCAACAAACCAGCATAGGTACAAGACTGGCAAACAGCACTGGTGGAATACCACTCCTAATGCTGAGCTCACCCTCTCTTTCTCCAAGTCATCTCTCATCTGCTGATGTTCATGTTCTGTCAACTCCTGGTCCCCATCCTGGTCATACTTGGTAAATATTGCTTCAATCTCTGCATCTGTGTGCCCCTTCCTGAAAAGGCAGTAAAAACAACTCCCTTACTTTCCAGTTCTAGATGCCAAACAAACTGCAAGTACTAGAGAAATGCTTCATTTTGAACAGACTTTCATCTCCAAGCCAAAAATATGACTGATCCCAGTGCTGCCTATAAATTCCTAACACTGATCAAAGGCTCAGCCCCCACCTTTCACTAGTTAAAAGCACAAATCTCCCCTAGACTGCACCCTGCTCCCTCACAACCATAGCTTTTATACCTCCTCCACTTGTTCCCTTTCCCTGGGTCTCTGCCTGGTCACAGACTCCTGCAGTGGCTGTGAGAGAAACATCACCATTTCCTCAAAGACCCTAGGGATCTCTGCTTCCTCAGACCCTGTCTCCCCCACAACACAGCAACTCAAGGAGGTTGGTCGCCAGAGTGCCAAATCCTTCCTCCGATACAGGATGCCACCCCCCCACAGCCACACTAGCCACAGCACAGACTCCAGGGGCTAGAGCTCAGCACATCTCCTTAGTCAAGGCTTCTCTTCCACCTCAAACTGGCCATTCTTTGCCCATTTCTCTCCCCTTCCACAGTTCCATGCCACAGTTTGACTCTTCCTTTGTGCAACGCCAGGATTGTTTACTTGGACCCAGTCTGCTTTACACAAACCCCTCACCAGACACAGGGAAAGCAAGAACTCTGCTGCCTTGTCTTTGTTCACAGTAGCATACTCTGAGAGAAACCTGCACCACATGTCTCTGGGGACACTACTCAAGCCAAGCAGCAACAGCTTCCTTACCCTTTTAGATCTTGCCGCAGTTCATCAAAATTGAGCTTCCCCCCACCTTGTCTGAGGCTTTCTGAAATGTCATCAACAGCAGTTTTCTTCAGCTTCAGTTTGATCATGGCTTTGTTGTAGCCCTGAAAGGAAAAGTGACACTGTGTGGTTTACCTGTCATGAAGTGCTAACACCAGTACCATTCTTGGTTACAGAAACCAGCTAGTGCACACTACCACACTCAGGGTGTCCCAAAAGCCCTGCAGGAATCTGCCTCTTCCTCCAGTTCATCCCTAATTTTCACTTCAGTCTTTAAAGGGGCAACACACAAATACCTTTGCAGCTAGAGGTAAGGCTTTCATCATCCAGTTTGCACTGCAGCTGAGCAGAAATGGAGTGTTTTTGTCCCAGTTAAGACACCTTTGATAGTCACTGACATCTAAGTGACAGTTTTACATAATGCTGATAAAACTTTCTGCAGTCACTTTTCTTCTCTCTCATTCTTCACTTTTAGGAGTGACTTCTTTGACAAGTCCTCATCCCAACCAAGTGGCACTTGTCCTTTTTCCCTTCTCTGTTCTCCTAACCAGCTTCCAGGTTTTAAACTCTGAATTGCTGGTCATGCTGAGTATGTGCTTAGGCATTTCTGACTGTGGTACAGCACTGCATGCACACACACATGTTCTTCCTAAACCAGGATTCAGGCCCAGCTCTTCACCTGTGTTTTCAACAACCTTACTGGCAGCTGCCCCTGGGAACTCCCAACTCATTACCCAAGACTTACCTCCTCTTGTCTGAAATAACATAGTTCTGAATTCTGTCACCAAACCAAGCAGCAGTTTAGCTTCACCAGTTCAATGTTTCTCTATGGCTGTATCTAGACAGACAAATCCTGTCATACCCAGGATGCTGATCCTTCAATGCCAACTCTCAGATGACTAAAATATATCAGGATGGAAAGTTTTCATTCACTGAATTGCCACTCAGCTGAAATTCATTTATTTTACCTAAGGGATGTGTATTTTCAACAGCTGCTGCCAGCTTTACTGTGTGTGGTTTCTAGGTCATTTTATGGAGTGAGTTCAGATGTGACAAATGAAATGCCAAGCAAAGCAAACATTACTTTTACCTTTCTGATAAGGTCAGACAGTTCCATTTCTGCCTTCTGTTGTGCCATATCTGATTTGACTTCTGAGTATGTATCATTGATAATGGCCAAAAACATGTTCTGTCCAGGAGAGAGAGGAAAAAGCCCACTTAGCATTGCAGCAAGTCTGAGCCCTGCTACTCCTATGACCCTCATGTGCAGACCTAGATATCTTTTAGCTCAAAAAAGGCCAGGAGAAAATGGTGAGCTGTTTGAAAAGCACTGACATCATGAGCTTGAGATACTGCAATGGGATGCTCTGCAGTGTAACAATTTTTAATCAAGACTACTAGTTTATTGAATCAAGACTACTGCTAGCCTGGGAGATTACTTTCCAGAGAAGGTTCCTGTCCACACACAGCAGTGGCAAGAAACCATCTCTATTTTAACATTGCATGTCTTAAGTTTTGGCCAAACTTGCACAGATAAGTGTGAATTAATCTAGGCAACACAGCTGGCAACAAAAGTGTCTGAGGAATCAAGTTAACTCCTCATCCCATGATAACCAGCACAAACACAAGGTTCTTATCTGGCTACGGCTCTGCTTGCATTTCAGACCACAGATAAAACCAAAAGAGCTTAAACACAGACACTTGCCATGTGTGCCACCAACTCTGAAAAGGGGTTGATCACTTCTTCAGACAAAGGAGAAAAAATTAGTCTCACTGACCCTGTGCAAAGGGTTACTTCAGACATGGTGTCACCACTGGAAGGATCCTGCTCGAGATGGAGTAAACATGGCTGAACTGCAAGCTGGATCTTCAAGCTCAAAAGGAATTACTCAAGGTACTGGCACATTTAACATGTCACTCTCATGCAGAAACAGTGTTAACCTCCATCTCCTTCAGATACTGTTGTAGGAGAACAGTCTTCCAGAGCTGTATCTTTAGGCACTCTTGCCCAGCACCAGGGAAACAAGAGGTAACTTGACTACTGTCTGTTTTGCTTTCTGCCCATCTTCCCTAACTTAGTTTCCAGGTCTCAGACTGGACTCAAGGGAGCTTACAGCAGTATTTTGCTCCAGCCAAGAGACAGCATGTGCAGATGTTAATAAGCACACAAATCAGTGAGTATTTTGGATAACCTGCTGTGCCTTCACACTCCAGTGCTTTTCTGCTACCCTGCTGTCTCTTGCTGAACACTAGCCTCTGCTCTTCTGGACTTTGTGAGGTTCTTCAAAGCAAGTAAGAAACCTGCCTCACATGCTTCTTTGGCCAGAGTGACCCATATGCGATTTTCCAACTGACAACTGATCCATCTCACTGAACACTTAAAGACTCTCTGCTTCCTTCCCAGTGAGTAGCCAAGATGAAGTCTTCTCCCACAGATAATACCTAACTGTCATTCCTCCTCGTGTCAAAGAATAATAAAAAGCCTCATTAACTACAAAGGTCATGAAACAACTAAAAAGTTATGATGACACAGGACTGCTGTACTGCTTTATGGCTAGTACTACCCTGCTTTAATGCTTGCCACCTTACCAAATCAAATGACACAGTTTGGGGAATAATCTGAGGATTTCTTGCTCACATAACAGCTTCTATCTGGTGTTATCATCAGAAACACAATCAGGATATTTTACTGCTAAGTATATATTACTGTTAGTACCAAGGTAAGTACCAAAACTACATCTAGGTAGCAGATACTGGGGCTTTTCATTCACATCAAAACATTACAAATTGATTTACTTGGTCTCCTCTGTTTCTAAGGGAGAGGTCTCCTCCCTCCACTTCAGACTGTACTAGGGATTCAGTACTAGTATTAATAGAGAGTATATAAAAGAGGAGTACTCACTCAATATACTCACTGCTTGAATTTAGTTGCAGGCCAATCATGTTTACATGCTGCCTCTCAGACAAGTTGAGCTTCTTATAATACTGTTTGTCAAAAAGTGGGCAGGGAATCTGCACTGGGCAGGTGAGAAAGACAGGGCCCAGCTCTGCCCTGGAGAAGGAAAAGAGGATAGAGGAGAAGCTTTTGCTGCTCAGTTGGGCTTTTTTTCAGCAGAAAAGCTGCATGTTGCATGTCTGAGCTAGGCTGTTAGAAACACTGCCAGGCAGCCAGTGGAGGCTTTAGAAACTCACAGCCACTGTGGAACATCAGAGAGCTGCTTCTCCAAAGATAGGGGCTTGCTGCACATGTCAAGCAGGCACTGTGCAGATGTTAGAAATAAAAAAGTTCTTTAGAATGAAAAAACAATTAACATAATTATATTGGAATAACAACAAACATAATGCAAACTGATCTTAAACTGATTAAAAAGGAAGGAGTGCAGTGAGCAGCCATGCAACAGTCAGGCTCCTCGGAGGACTGCTTGCTTTTTAATCAAAAGGCCCCAAGGAGCAGTAGGAGTCAAAGGAGGAGAGATAGCAAAGAACAAGAGATGAGGAAATGGGCACCTCCCCACCCCACATAAACCAAGGGATACATACCAAAAGAATGAAGAACATAAAGAACACAAATGTAGTGAAATAAATTGGCCCCAGAATTCGATTAGCTTCTTCAACCTCGGTGAAGTTGAAGTCTCCCAGAATGATGCGGAACTGAGTGAATCTTAGGGGAAATCACAACAAAAACACATCCAGGAGGTGAAAAAAACAATAAAGAAGAAAAACAGAAGCAAAAATGCAGGGAGCTGTGCAAGAATTCTGAAACTGTTCTCCCCTGGCAGTCTGACTGGTAGGCAGCTGAGAGGTCTGCACTGCTGCAATACTTCACCAGGCACTGCAACAGTCAGCTCCCCAAGGCCATCTCCAGGCATAACCAAACTCAGCCAGATGTCACACACAGAACAAAAGCAGGGTGGCTACTTCTGGCCTCCACTCACCACTGATAATGGGGGCAATGGGAAGCAGAGCCTGAGATCATTGCCATTGTGAAGCTTTAAGACCCCCTCCCACCCCTTCTGCCTCTGTAATCCACAGAAGCCAAATCCTGTCTCTCTAAAGCTGTCTGTAGAGTGCCAAGGCTGGAAGAGACTTGGCACTGTACAGCACAATCAGCATGTTGCAAGTTTCTCTGCTCCTCTCCAGGAAACTTTCTGCATCACTGCCCCAGTGTGGAGGGGCAGAGAGAAACCCATAAGTGAACTACCTGGTAAATCACCTCAGTCAGAATCAGGCTATGTTGTACCAAATCCTTAAAGGAAAAACTGATTAACAGCCCTTTATTAAGTCCTATCCCTCTCCTAGATCACAGCAGATACTTACAAATCTAGTAGTTGGCTGTCCAAGATGGACTGAGCTAGACATGCTCTCAGGAACACAGTGTTACATGCATACAGCATCTCAGGAAGCATCACAAACTTCAGTAAGCATATAATCAACCCACTGCTGAGGACAGCTACTGCTTTGTCTAGGAATCTGAGCAACTGTTACATAGACCATGTCACCTCCATCAACCAAAAGCTGCCATTTTCAGCCTACTGATCAACTACAGCATCTTTTCAATCTCACAGCAAAGAGAGGTTTTTAAACCCCAAAGAGTTATCAAGAAATGCATTTGCTGCTGAGCTACACCAACAGAGACCTGTCTGCAGCTCGCCTCTTTAGACTTGGTCTCTGATGAGACAACCAAATCCACTCACCAATGAGTGCACTGAGAAATTACTTGCATTTTTTCACTCTGGTACTCACATGCAGTCCTGGAAAGTGCTGAAGTCATCGATTTGAGTGCCAAAGACAAGGTAGGCCAGCTGAGCATAGGCTAAGAAGATAATGAAGAACATAATAGCGAAGCCAACGACGTCCTTGACACAGCGAGACATGGTACTGGACAGCTGACTCATTGTCCTGTTGAAGTTCACAAACTTGAAAAGCTGTTGAAAAGAAAACAAAAATCCAAACAACTGTAAAGAGCAGGAAGATCATTCCCCCACACAACCAGCCTGCAGCCTTTCACACCTGAGGTATCTGACTGAATTTGACTGGAGATATGATTAGCTCTAGATTTACAAATACATCATTCCCTAAAGACACTGAGGCTGCCAACAGAAAGCAAATTCTGTCAGAATATCAACTTCTTGTTGGGCTGTGGGGTTCTGTTCAGTTTGATTTTGTTTTTTACCCAGAGGGTGGGGAGGCACTGGAACAGGTTGCCCAGAGAGGTTGTGGCTGTCCCATCCGGGGCCAGGTTGGATGTGGCCCTGAGCAACCTGGTCCAGTGTGTGGTGCCCCTGCCCATGGTAGGGGGATTGGAACCAGATGATCTTTAAGGTCCCTTCCAACCCAAACCACTCTATGATTTTTCACTCCTCTATTTGGCACCTTGGCTTCAGAGCAGAGTTACCAAATGACAGTTGGACTCAATCTTAAACATCTCTTCCAACCTTAGTGACTCTGTGAATGTTTCCCAGAGTCTATTTATTGATCTTTATCTTCAGTTAAGATGTTAGGTCTGAAGTAGTAAAATGCAAGAAGAGATCTCTCACAGCTGACCTTGCTCTGAGCAGGTGGCTGCACTAGACACTTCCCAAAGTTCCCTCCAACCTGCATTAATTCTTCTGTTCCTGTGCAATTTACCACTATAAGGAGCTGCCCATTTCTTAACTCATAATGCAACAATTAGATGGAACTCTGCCTTATAAACCAGTAAGAGATTAGCTAACTTACCTGACAAACCTCAGTACCATTTTGGAGTATGAAAGCAGAAATTCATTTATCATTGGTCTTACATTTTCCCCCACTAGAGAGTTTATTGACTAAATATTCCTCTGCAGCTTTATACATACAGAGGACAGGAAAGTTAGCATGGATATGAAAGAAGGACCACCAGAAAGGAGGCAATAAAATAGAGAAATTAAGTTTAACTGAAGTAATGCATCTGTTTTCCCAATGAACTGGACTAGTTTACCAACCCTTCCAATGATCCAGAGGTTCAGAACAGATAAAATGGGCACAGATAAACCAGGAGGAAAAAGTAGTAGCAGTAAGAGTTACTGACTTATCAACTCAGGAATAGTAAAAGCATTTCTTTAGATGTCTGCTGTGACAAAGCACTACCACTGACTACATCATCTAGACTTAAACAAGGGCTGACTAAACCTGAGGCAAAATCCAACCTTGCCTTTAGTCTACAAGAAGTTACCCCTGTGCTCTGACTTTCTTGGATGGTCAATTTTTAGTCAGCCAAACATTAGCCAACCTGAAGGAATATCAGATGAAAATTCAGATTACTGCTTACACACTGGTGTTAGAAGAAGGATTTGTGTCTTTGGGGTTACCTTAATCCATACAAAAAACACAGTGACTGCAGCAATGTTGTTGAATTGCATTTGCCAATATGCCAGAGGTTCAAAATTGGGGAAGGAGTTCTGATCTTCCAGCAGCTTCTTCAGGAGCATATCCACTGTTGATGTTCTGTAGATGCTGATCCCTATGGCCACCACAGACAGCTGGGTGCAAAAGAAACATACACATTTACAAAAGGTGACCAAGGGTTTCCAAACAGCTTCTTTTCGCCACACACATCAGATAAAGTTAGGACATGAGGCACTTCTATGGTTGTGAGCACCACCATAACATGGATTTCAGTCAAAGCAAATGCATTGTTTTCAAGGTGTTCTGACTACAGAGCTACACTTCCATACAGGAAAATAACAGCCTAGGAAAAAATACCCAAATTATCACAGATACAAGCTTCTCTAGAGTCCTTCAGGGTCACCTCTGCTGGCCACTGACCACATGAGTGCCTAGGAGCAGCCAGCTGCAGGGGCTGCAGGGGACCAGGTCTCACCACCAGCTTTCACTAAGGAGTAATTCACTATCCCAGGGGATGCCCTTTGAGACAGGAGCCTAACTAGAATTTCTGGGCATATCAGGAAATCCATTTCACAACAAAACCATTCTGGTCCTAGACTACAGACAAGTAGCCTGGGAGCAAGAAGATTTAGAAAGCTTGTCCTTGCCCCAGCTGAAGAACAAGAGGACACTGAAGCCTACTGGGCTCAGAAAAATGAAGCTGTCACAGAGAAGGAAATAAACAAAGAAAGATGAGAGCCCAACAAAGCCGGAGGTGAAAAAGAGCAAGGAGCAGCAAGACAGCTGCAGCCAAAAAGGCACTAGAGTTTCTCCAGAGTACAGACTGAGCAGTACTGCCCAGAACAAGCAACAACAGGGAGGATACAGTTTTATCATACAGGTGAGGGTCTTGCTGTGACCTCTGCCAATGTGGTTCATGTTAGGGTAAGTGAACACTTCAGCATGTATACAGTCATAATGCTACATTTAAACAATGCCCCTCAGAGAGGGGATAAAGAGAGAAAACAAAGCATTTTGAGCCTTGGTGAGATCTGAATTTTACACTCACAACAGCAAAGCATCTTGCTCCTGACCCCACCACTAAGTTCATGCAAACACCCTCCCAAGTGGCCTTTTCATTTCCAAAGCACTGAGAGGAAAGTAGGATTTCTCCAGATTACAAATACTAACTTTAAGACTTAAACCTTTGACACACTCCAAGCCTAAAGATACAAAGCAAAGTGTGGGACTGGAACTGATTCAGCACTGCTGACTTTGTATACTTCTGGTAAGCACAGCTTGATACAAGTCCAGAAAGAATTATATTATGTAGCTTGAACACCAAAGCTCAGATTTTCTGCTACATGAAAACTGCTGATGTGCAACACTGTCCACTTAACCAAGAAAGCAGCCCTGACAGCTGCTGGCACTCTACAGCTTCAAGACACTTCTTCAAACTTGGCATTAGCTGGTGAGTGTTTTAATACCACATTAAACCTCTTTGTAGTTCTTTGCAAACATATTCAAATCCCAGTTCCATTCCTCAAAACACAAATCACTGCTTTAAAGCAGATGATTTTTTCACTCAAAGCCACTGCAATAACCCCTATCAGATATGGAGAAGGGAAATGAAGGTGAGTTTGTTATCTCCCACAGTGGCTGTGCCTTTACAGACAAACACTGTGAAACAGCAGACTGGGCAAATGCTTCAGCTTTTCATCAGGACATGAAGGCTGAAACCACTGAAGGCAGGAGAAGCAAGTTTGCAGAAGACACCAACATTACAACACAGACTAAAATTGTTTTATTCAGAATGAATATTTGCCTGGAGAGGCCAGGCTGAGGGAGCTGGGCTTGGTTAGCCTGGAGAAGAGGAGGCTGAGAGGGAACCTTAGCAATGGATAGCAGTAGCTGAAGGGAGGGTGTCAAGAGGATGGAGCCAGGCTCTTCTCCATGGTGCCAAGCAACAGGCACAAACTGGAACAGAGGAAGTTCCACCTAAAGATGAGGAAGAACTTCTGTGTTGTGAGGGTGACTGAGCACTGGCACAGGTTGCCCAGAGAGGTTGTGGAGTCTCCCTCCCTGCAGAGATCCCAAACCCACCTGGACACAATCCTGAGTGCTGTCATCTAGGGACCCTGCTGGAGCAGGGAGGGTGGACTAGATGACCTCTGGTGGTGCCTTCCAGCCTGAACTATTCTGTAAATAACCAACCCAAAAGTCTCCAAGTATCTCTGCTAATGATGGCCCTAACCTTTAAACCCACTACAGGAATACTGAGTCATTAACATCTCCCACAAAGTGCATTTCAGAAAGCAATTTTAGCCTTATCATAAAGATCACTCACCACAACGATAAGGATGTCAAGGCAATTCCAGAGACTTCTGAAATAGTGCAATCTGTGAATGTGAATTTCTAAGATCTCTTCCACCAGGTAATAAAGGACAAAAAGACAAAAGGCCATTTCACAGGCTGCCAGGAAAAAATCAAAAGTGGAGATGTAGTGAATCAGCCTCACTGGCTGAAACTGCCAAGAGGTAACAAGGCCTCCAGTTGCTGGGAACTCCACTAACAACCTGCATTTAGAATAACGGCAAAGAAAAACAATCATTTACATAGCATTGATGAAAAGCACTGCTAAAAGATAGAGAATTTATTTACATGACTGTTTCAGTAATGGAAACAGGCAAAAGCCCACACACAGTTCAGAGACAACACCAGGAGGAGGTGGAAACCTGACCACACTCAAGTTGGACTAAAACCCAAAGCATTTCAGGAACAGTAAATAAAAGCCAGAAGGATCTTTCTTCATCTGCACTTCATTCACACTGTCTAAAGACTGACACTGTAGATCCACTGCTATGTTTACTTGAATGAACCAGCTCACTAGGGGAGTCACCTGCAAACTGCACCCAAGCCACTGCAGCATCAGGAAAATCAGAACTGCCTCCAGATGGTGAGTGCAGCCTCCATGTGCAGTCCCACTTCTGACAGGGGGCTATGTCACTTCAGCTGTCCATCTCCTTTATAAACCTACACTTACCACATCCTCAAAACAAAGCAAATGACAAGAAAACCTCAATTCTCCAGCCTGCACTGTGTAACTCAAACCCTGCCACGGCTCCCCTCCTACCTGACAACACAGAACAGGTTGATGTTCGCATTGTACACGGAGAAATCAATGAAGGCTGCTCTGGTCCCTCTGTCCAGCCACAGGTTCTTCTTCAGGCTAGCAATCTGCACAGCTGTCACTTCTCTGGTCCTTGAGAGGTCTTGGTAATACCCAGCCCCACTGTATGTGGCAATCAAGCCCCAGTGGCTGCTCCCATTCAAATCCTTCTCGTTGGTGTATGTCCAACTAGTTCAGAAGCAAGAGAAACAGAGCACTTTAGTCTTTTCACCTTCAAAAGAGACATCAACAAAACCTGACCAAAAAACCCACACTGGTTACTTAAAGCTGCTTTCCAGAGGTACTTGTAGAAAGTTTTGGTGTACCCTGTAGAAAGAGCTTATGAAGTTCCTTTGACTAACACAACAAAATTAAGGTAGAAAGAGGGGTCACAAGTCTATTAGTTGTGGGAAGAGAACACAACCACCTGCTCAGCATAGAATTTCTATCCCCAGGGAAGGAAAGAAAACAGGCATTTGCATAGTTATGTTCCACCTCCTAAACCTTTTACAGTTCAGCTTGCAGCCCCCCCTCCAAAGACTCCCATTTTCAGCCAGAGCAGACAAGTTTTGGTGAAGCCCCCTGCAGCAACAGAATCTGGAGCTACAGAAGCCTTGAGGAGCTGCAGTGCTGCCCTCAGCCCACAACGTGTCTCCCATGCACAACAGGTACCAAACTCAGCTGGAGCAACAGGACAGCCCTCTCCAAGCTTGGGAAGGTTTCTCCATGAGCAGAACCAGCAGCTGCTCTGGATTTCCCTGGCTTTACAAGCAGAGCATCCAGCAAATGCAGAGCTGCCTCTGCCAAGTAGCCTCCTGTGCAGTTCAGGGTAGGCAGGTCTAGCGGAGCACCACGTACGCGGTTCCGTTCCGGAGCCCAAAAGGAGCAGTGTCTTCGTTAGCTACAGAATAGACATCATAGCAGTCCTTGATTTCCTCCTTTAGATCTTCAGGGATTGAGCAGGAGCCATTCCTCACTTTCAGCTGCCGAATGCGAGGCACCCCGAGGAGCAGGTTCTCGTAATAAATGAAGCTTTTGTTCTCTGCCATGGTTTTGTTGTTGTACCACATCTCCCAGTAAAGGCCATCCAGCAAAGGGCCTTCTGTGAACTGCAGAGGAAGACAGAACCTAGTTTGCATGTTGCCAGCACTGTTTTTATAGATCTCCATGCCAGGGACGTGTGAGAACTGCAGCTGATCACTTTTCTGACATAAGGCCCTACTGTTCCCTGTCCTCCAAAGACATTCTGCAACCTTGCCCTGCTCTGCACCACTAGCATCACAGCATTACCTGGGTTCTACGCTTTCACATACTAAAGCTCTACTTTGTTCCACACAGCTCTGACACTGTGCAACTAGACCCTCATGCAAAACCTCAACCTGATCAGAAAGAAGATCCTGCAGGTTAAATTCCCAGGACAAGAAAATTATAGCAACAGAGATATTAATAAACCTGGTTTCAGATTACCTTCCAGAAGTCATCCATTGTGGACAACGTTTTGAAATCAGTCTTCTCCATCTTTGATACAGGTGTTTCCAGGAAGAGCTGAGACATAACCCTTGTGTAATAGTACATGCTGGAACTCACTGTCCCATAGGTCACTGCAGAAGATTTGGTAAGGAGAGAGAGGTAAAGGCATGAGGGGAAAAGAAGAGGAAAAAAGGAACAAGAAGAAAAAGATACTAAGAAAAAAGTAGTACTTTCTTTGTTTTGTCTTGAATAAACCATGTTGTATTTGTACAGACTTTGCACTGAAAAGTTTCAGCTTCAGAACAAAAGCAGCATCTGCCTGTCAACTGTGATTACACTACAAAGAGCAGTAAAGAACGGACAGATCAATCAGCTTAAAACACCCAGGTCTTCTCCCCACACATCATTCTTACTAACAGAAACTCCACCCAAGATGTGCAGTGCTTCCAAGAGAATCTCCCCACAGAAAAGAACTGACTCTGTGCTACTCCTCCTCATGCTGGGCCAAGAATTCAGCTGAGGACAAGAGAGCATAAACTATAAAGTGATGTGCAAAGCCAAGATGGCTTGAGAGAAGAGTCCCTGGCACTCAGGCTGTTACTGCCTGTAAACACTCAGAACCATTTTATGGCTAAAATATTTCAGGCTTCCCTGAGTTAAGCCTGCACTGAACAATCTCCACAGCTGTGACAATGCCATAAGCATGTTCTATCCCAGGGAAGAAAAATATGTTTTCTTTAGCAACTGAAGACCAAGAACTATTTTTAATAGACTTCTGCTGTGGTACATGGGAGTGTTTCAGATGACTGTGCTCTCCAAATAAACCAGATAAACAGGTGCTCTCCAAAACACAAGAGTACAAGAAATGCCCACAGCATGCAGCTGGAAAGCTCTCTCTCTCCTAGGGCATGCCAAGCCAAGGACTAGTTTGTCCTGCAGTTACTGCCTGTGTGTAAAATTAAAAATTTCAGTGCTTAGAAAAATACTGATGAGTTAGCAATAGCTGGAGATACTTAACACACCACACTTCACCTTCATTCTGCTACCAAAACATCATCCTCTATAGAAAAACAAATTGTTAACAGCCTGCAGTCAAACTCTTCCCACTGAAAGTAATTTCATTCTATTTTAATTCAGGTCACACACTGCTACACCTCTCCTGGGGGTAGAGCATTCCAGCCACAGGCACTCTTGCATGACTGTGTCCATAAACCTGCACTAAATACTCTCACAGTACTCAGGAGGGAAAACCCATAACATTTAGTATATAACCATGATTGCAGTGTGAGACCAGAACAGTTGTGTCAAGGGTAAAGTTTGGGATCTGGGAGGTTTTTAGTAATTCTACTCCAGACGATCAAGGCAGACTGTCTCTCAGAGCCAGCATGTTCTGTTCCTCTCCAAAATCCTCTCTCACACAAAAAAATAATATCACCACCTTGTTAAAATCTGGAAATAGAATTGTATCAAGTTCCCAAGGCCTGAAAACTCTCAGAAGCATTTACATTTGCTCTCAGCACTGTTACATGACATCAGCCACAACTGCTCAGAATGCTGGGTGAGGTCTGTGACAAGCACAGTCTGTGATGCTCCAGCACCACTAAGGCTCTTCACCCTGAGAAAGGAACAGCAACCTCAGCTCAGGCTATCTGAACTCTGCTTGGCCCCAGGAATATTGCTCTGTATGAGGCTGGAGATCCACCAGGCACCTCGCTTCTGCACCCAGCCTGTGTTTAGGAGAATCTGCTGATGTTATCCTCAGTGCTGACCTGCGAGTCTCTTACTTAAAAGCCAAATAATAATAACTAATAAAAGAGGAGGAGGTTGAAGGTTGCTGTGCTCTGTGTTCTACAGTGTTGTGAGACTTCATCTGGTATCAGACATGACACAACAAATGACATATGGAATCTCCAGCTGTGATCCAGACACATTTGGGTATATATAGGCTGCAGATGCATTTAAAATATCAAGCATCATGCAAACACAGATTATCAGATATTTCTTGTCTCTGCTTTTACAGTTACTATCAAGAACTTTTACTCTTAGAATGCTCTGTACATAGATGATCTGGTGATAAACCTGAAACCCAGTGATTTAATTTACCTTTGTCCTAGATGACTAACTCCCACACTTCACATTTTGAGTCTACTCAATAGCAAGAGCATTACACTGCAATGTAATAATAAAATGCTCCACAAAACCACAGGAGAAGTATTTTAGCCTCCTGCCTCAAGGTTCAGAACTTGTTAAGGCAGAGAAGGTTGCAGGATTTTCAATCTCAAGCGACAATCCACGAACAAGAGACTTAACTCCAGATATTTGCCCACCCACCTGCTCATTAATTCTTCTCCTGTCTCAGTGAAACAAGCTTTACTCTGGAACCACAGAGAACAAGCAGCTAGCACAGAACTGGATGCATCAGTGCTGGATGGTACTTACAGACACACAAGACCACAAGGAAGATCATGTAGGTAACCAGCTCCCGCAGAACACTCTTCAGGTACCTCTCTCTGCTGGTGTTGCTTTCTTCCATGAGCCTTGTCCCCCACAGCCCTTAAAAGGAAAACATAATGATGTACCACAGATGTATCAGACTAGATACAGAAGAGACATCTGTTAAGTGGTCATGAAAGCTTAACCTATGCCATGTCTGCTGGAGATGCTTCTGTGGATTTTAAACTGACCTAAGTTCAAGCAGGAACAACTTCTTGCACAGGCAAGAGTTCAGCTGCTTCGCCACCACTGCTGTAAGACCAAGACAGAAAAAGGGTTAACCTACCTGCTGCAGAACCTCATTTGCTAGCAGAGAGGAGAATGAGGAAGCTCTTCCCTATAGCAGCAAATACAAGGTGTATTCAGAAAAAAACAGTTCAAATGTTTTTAGAAACCTTTCTTCTACCACATTTTTAAGCTGTGACCTAACCAGAGAGTGAACCAGGAAACTCCTCTTGCACAGGCACAGCAAGCACTAGCAGTCTCAGCATTAATCTCTGTTCCCTCTCCTTAATCAGGAACTTCAAACCTCCACTAGTCTCAGCCCCCAAAAGACAAAGCTGTTCTTTAAGGTTAAGTCTGGAAAGTTACAGATAAAGCCTGCAACTTTTCTACACAGGATGCCAAATCCTCACTCTGAGGTCATCCTTGAAGACAGAAACACAAAACCAAGAACATTTGCAGAGTCACTAGTAAAGAACTCAGCAAACTCAGCTTCCAGCACAGCACTAGGTTGCACTAGCAACCCTCATAATAAGCAGAAAAACATTACAGAAGAGAGGAAGAAAAGGCTGGAACAGCCAGTGAGCTAAGCTGCAGAGACAGCCCAGGCCTGGCTCTCAGCACATTACTCACCAAGAAGAAATGTGGTGAGCAGAAAACTTGTCAGCTCAAAGTCTGTCCTATTAGGACACTGCTAGGAGCCAGTCAGCAAGGAACAGACAGTTACATGGGAATCAAAAAAAACTCAAACAAACCAAAAGCAGCATCAGAGATCATACAATGACCTCTGGATTTGCCTGTCAGCTAGCTTGAAGCCTTCCTTAGTTGCCACGTTTTTAGATGATGAATTTATTATTCCCCTTTTTGCCTTAGAGTATTGGTTTAGATGCATCAAGAACAGAGGAGGTAAAAAGTGATGAATTTAAGTTGACATCCTCTGCAAGCACCAAAAACATTTCATTTCTAGCCTCTAGTTCTTCCCTTACACAAATTGGATAAGGGCACAAACTGGAACATGGGAAGTTCCACCTAAAGATGAGGAAGAACTTCTATCCTGTGAGGGTGACCGAGCACTGGCACAGGTTGCCCAGAGAGGTTGTGGAGTCTCCTTCCCTGCAGAGATTCCAAACCTGTTGGAGGACCCTGCTAGAGCAGGGAGGTTGGACTAGATCTCTGGTGGCTCCTTCCAGCCTTATTAACTATTCATCAACTATTTGGCAGGGACCATGTACTCTTTCCTTTATCTAACAAACCCACAGCTAACAGTTCTCTCATACTCATTCTGTAGCCCAAAAGGCTTACCCAAAGAGTAAACAAACTTAAGATTGAGTTCTCAAAAAATAATGATCAGTTGCAAATAACAATAACATGGATGAAATTTCAACTTAAAAGAAAAGGTTTAGCTTGTTAGCTAACACAGAATATTAGCAGTAGCCATCCCCTCCCCTCAGCATCTAGGATGTTTGCTGAAGAGGTCTGTTAAATTAGAGGAACTAAAGCTACTCCACAGAGACTCACATGAGAGCCTGAAAAAGAACCCACAAAGAGAAGAACCTAAAATACAGACAGTCTGAAGCAGTTGACTTTCTGGTCACTTAGGAACTCCTGTTACAGTCTCCCCAGCAGTTGGAATGCCCAAAATCCCATTTCCTTAAATCCCATCTGTGTTTTTATGTCACAACTGACAGCAAGAAAAGTGTTAAACTACAGAGAACTACAGATTCTACAAAGCGTTTTCCCAAGCCTGAATGGTATCTCATGGGGGGACAAGTCTGCCTGATGGACTTCCATGGTCTCTTCTCCCAGGTAACAAGTGATAGGACTGGAGGAAAAGGCTTCAAGTTGTACCAGGGCAGGTTCAGATTAGACACTAGTAAGAATTTCTTCCCCAGGAGGGTTATCAGGCATTGGCACAGGCTGCCCAGGGAGGTAGAGGAGTCACCATCCCTGGAGGGGTTCAGAAAACCTGTATGTGTGGTGCCTGGGGCCATGGTTTAGTGGTGAGCATGGTAGTGCTGGGTGGATGTTGGACTCCATGATCTCAGAGGGCTTTTCCTACCATAATGATTCCGGGACCTGTGAATACTCTGACCTTACACAACTCACAGGTTATTAAGCCTTCGGGTTCAAAATGGCTTAGAAACCAACATCAAAAATCAGTCCTAGTAGGGATAATCTGTTTGGAATATTACTGCAGGAACCATGATGGAGAAGAAACAGTTGGAACTTACAGCAGGTCACTATGAAGTCTCTCTCACACTCACCTCATGTTCAAGCACTAGTATTTTTCACCACAGTTAAAAGCATATACAGGAGATTCCGTGGCAACTAGAACAAGGGGAGCACCTGAAACATTAACTTAGTCACTTTCTCCACGTGCAGCAGCTCCTTTCCCAGGCACTTAACTAATCTCAGCAACTGACACTAACCTAAACACACCACTGAAGACTCCAAGGAGAGCAGTGCCAGTTCATGAGTAACACATCATTATTACTGATATTTTTTTCCTGGCTGTTCTGGTCTCTTGTTATGAAGTGACTGATTTCACTGAACACTGTCCCCATAAAATCTGCTGAAAAGAAAACATGCTCCATTCCATAATCTCTGCAAGTCTGACTTGCACCCAAATAAAACACAGCAATGATCAAGAGGGACTTTGGTGCAAGACAGCTGAAGGCAGAGAAATCATTAGAGCAAATGATTTTTGAATGCACGTGAAACTCCAAGTGAAGACACACAGCACGGACAACAGCCTAATCTACAAGTCCCTGCTTAAAATGGAGTTCGTTTGAGATCTCTGCTGATGCTGTGCCTGCCAGGAACATCGCTATCACTTCAGAAAATCCACATTCTAGAAGAAACCTTATTTGAATAGGGTTTACTTTTCCTGCAGCTTCACAACTATGAAGACTTTGACTCTCAGACCAATCCTATGTGTAAAATCCTCACGATTTGATGCTGATGTTTTATGCTTCTCTGAAAAAATAAAGGGGTTTTCATCTGTGCTTTCACTACCTTGAATCCAAAGACCTCTCCATCCACCATCTTCTCTGCCGAGTCAGAGGGGAGGGGACCAGAGAGGCCGGGAGGGGACAGCGGCTCTCACCTCGCAGTCTCCGCGCCAGGCGCTTGGCCCAAGCCGCTCGGTGTGGCGCGGCGCCGTCGGGCGGTACCTGGTGGCGGCTCGGCACCTCCGTCCCACCGCGCTCCGCCGGGAGCCTCCTCTGCCGCCGCCCGGATCCGCCGCCGCCGCCCGGACCTGCGGCGTCGCTGCCCAGAGACGACGAAGCGCCGGCGGCGGGGCTGCCCCACTCCACGTCCATCTCCAGCACCGGCCCTGCCGCCGCCGCCGCCGTTGCGCTCTCCTCCTCGGGCTCGAAGCCCGGGTTGTCCCGGCTCCAAGCCTGCCGCGAGCAGGCGGAAAGCGGC